>JAOBSW010001125.1:0-400336 GCA_026214975.1 Gentiana macrophylla
ATTAATGTGGTGTAAGTAGTAAATAGGGAGATCCAAATAAAACCCCCCTTAAAAAAAGGCAAAATATTTTTATCAACACACATTCGTAAGACACTTGTATCGTAGTCTTCTTAATTACTCTTTCAGTTTCAAATTACAAAACGAGTTGGATTGAGCTGAAAATGTGTGTTTAATTGAAGTTACATTTGAGCTGGTTTCCCTATAAAAGGGGAGTTGTGTATAAGTAATAGATTGTGTCGTAATATACACATTGAAGCTTTAGCTCAGATGGCCAAGTGCTTCGAATTTTACTATTAGGTCGCAAGTTCAAATGTGTCCTGCAACAACTTTTTATTTTCAGTAAATGAAATCCATGTAGGATCCAACGTTCCGGCGGGTAGGACCACAACTTAGAGGACCATTTTCCTACCGGAGCAGGAGCATGACTAAAATCCTTAATAGACCAACTTAGATGACTATTTTTCCAATTTTGCCTTCAATCATCCGACATGCCCCAAAATCCTTCAATTCGATGAAGCTCCTTCAATTCGATGAAGCTTCTGCATATTGAAAGAAACGGAATGGAAAGGCAAAGAGAAGTGAAATGGCTCCGGGACACAAAACTGAAAATCAAAACGATAGTTACAAAGCTCGGTGAAATCATCTTCCGTATAATGCCACATATGATCCAACATTCCGGCGGGTAGGACTACAACTTAGAGGACCATTTTCCTACTGGAGCAAGAGCATGACTAAAATCCTTAGTAGGCCAACTTAAAGGACCATTTTTCCAATTTTGCCTTCGATCATTAAACATCATGCCCCAAATCCTTCAATTCGATGAAGCTTCTGCATATTGAATGAAACGAAATGGAAAGGTAAAGAGAAGTGAAATGGCTCAGGGACACAAATTTCAAAATCAAGACGATAGTTACAAAGCTCAGAGAAATCATCTGCCGTATAAGTATGAAGCATGACATAAAATGCCACAGTGATATAATGACATGAATGAAATATTAAGTGTCTTACTCTGCAAATTGATCACCTTCGTCGACATCCTAGTTTTCTTCTCTCATTTTTCGGCTGCTTGGCGCCACCGCCTATTTGGATCGCTATATCGAAAGGTAGGAGTTCACAATTTGAAGAACAAATAACATATTCAGATGAATAAATCAGGAATTGAAGGACGTAATGAGCAGTTGTTGTGATTAGTGTTCATCACGTGGTCGGTTGATGGAGAGATGTTGATGGAAGTTTTGGAAGCACATTGTGGGTTGGAGCAAATCTTGGGCAGAAATCAGAAACAGGGAAGGGTTGGGTTTTGGAGCGGATTTTTTACCTTATCTTTTATAACATTTTGGGGTTTCGGGTCGGGTCAATTGGCATAATTTTTCTTCTATATATACTTTATCTATCTATTCCATAATAAATGAGACATTTGCAAAAAAAAAAAACACGTAGATTAAAAAAATGTTTTACTTTGGTTAGATAAATACCAGAACACCCTTATGGAAAACAGACTAAATAATAATTATTTTAGATTTGTTTTTATCGCAACTAAAAAAAAGTAATAGGATTTTTTATAGGTGGTGGGTTATTTTGGACTGCTCTTTACTACTGCTGCACCGCATTAATGAATATTTTTTTGGGTAAAAACGTCACCACATCAGGTAGCTTTTAAGTGGCATACCAACGTCGTGTCACCGACGTTGGTATGCCACTGTGAACACCAAAAAGTTTCATGATCGACGTTAAGATTTAACACTTATTTATATGAGGAACGTCAGTATCGCACAGTTTCATGGAACACCAACGCCATCATTGATCGACGGCGTTGGTGTTCTGAAGGCGACCAGCCAATAACGACGCTCCTATATAAAAATCATGCGCGCTCAAGTAATTTTTTGCAAGACAAGTAGTAAATGGAGTGCGAAGTAGTAAATAAGAAGCCCAAATAGAACCCCCTTTTTTTATTTTATTTTAAAAAGGATAGATAGGATTATAACCAAAACAAAAAAAATAAAAAAATTCATATCCAAACTCAAAACAAAAAAACTGACTAGATACTTCGAAGGCATAGCGGTCCGGTGGTAGTATCTCAGCATCAGCGTATAACGATTCTTAATAGAAGGGTTCTTACCTTCTTATAGTACTGTCGTTCGATCCCCAGCCAAACGCTCCTCTGTACCCGGGGGGACGTAACAAATTTCTCAAATCAAACATCTTCGCCAGCAAATGTAAGAGCCTTTGTCTTTCCCTGACATTCAATTATACCTTCTACTGGTAGTAAATGAATGTTGACGATTTGTTCTGTCGGCGCTGCTTTTGATTAATTTTTTGTTTTCTTATTTGGTTTTGTATATGGCTATACGTTGGTAATAGAGTTATTAGGTACTTGTTAGATCCCTTTTCGTGGATTCAGGTTTGTTATTTGGGATCCCTTTTCGTGGATTAAAGACTTGTACTTTTTAATTTTGAGACATTCTCTGCAAGTTCGGTAATTTACTTTGTTTGCTGGGTATTTACTGCCCGGATCTGTCCACGTATTTCTGGTTGCGATGCTGTGCCCTTGTTAATATATTGTTAATATCGTGTTGATGATTACATTACATTGTGTGTTCTGTGCTTTGGTATTAAATAAGGTTTGGTTTGTCTTGCTTGTACTTTTGTCGCTGATTATTCGTCTTAGGGTTGCCGTTAATGTTCAAGGTGGTAATTTTTTTGGGCATTTGAGGACTTTGTTGTGAGGACAACAGCTATTGCTTGTTCATTCTTGATGCTAGCAAACCTTGTAGTACTTTGAAGGCTTTCATCTATATGGTAGTGTGGATAATGGCTTGTTTGAAATTTTGATGTATTGTATTTGTAATCTTTAGATTGATAATTTGTTTTTCATTTTAGTATTTTGTCTTTAAATTATGGTCATTTCTGTTTTTTTTGTTTGTAATTATAGTCTTTAGATTAATGATTTCTTTTTTCTTTGTCTTTAATTCAGTGTTCTAAAAATCGCTAGGCGAAGTCGGTACGCTAGTGGGGCGCCTAGGGCCTAGGGCGCCGCCTAGGCGCTTTTAGGGTTTTAAGGGGTTTTAGGGGGTTTTTGGGGTTTTTAAGGGTTTTGGATGACTTGATCCGAAGAATTCTAGTCTACTTTGGGTCGCCTAGAAGGGCCTAGGAGCGCCTAGAAGGGCCCAGGAGCGCCCAGAAAATATCGTTTTTTAGAACACTGCTTTAATTTATATTGTAGCCTTTAGACTTTATTTGTTTTTTCTTCATTTACATTTTTAAATTATAGAGTGTTTTTTGGTTAAGCGACTGAATTGAACTGTTTATTTTGGATCGGTTGAGTTACTTTTTGACTCCAGTTTTGATTTTGCAGTTAATTGGTTTGGTTTACGACTATAAACTGTACTGATCCATGGGAAATTCTTACCCGAGGTGTCCTCGTGTGCACCAATCCGTTGGATGTAAGACATGTGTACAGGAAGACAAATACTATTTTGTCTTCCTGTACACGTGTTTTACATCCAACGGATCGGTACACACGAGGAAAGTGCGGGTAAGAATTTCCCCTGATCCGTAGCGTGTATAACCCTATCTCTTTCCATTGGAGTCTCTTTTGGCTCTTCTTATTCTGAAATACATGTGTAATTTCATCTTATTTTTCGCTTTTTTCTTTTCAGGCCAATGTTTCTTATTTTTTCCCCTGATCTTTGTGGTTGTGTTTGGGAAATGCAGTAGAATAGAGAATGTTACTACGAAAAGAGGCAATTTAGGAACTAACTTCTGTTTCTATTTCGTATTAGCAATGAGGAGGAGTGGAGAGATGTGTGGCGCTTTCGGTGGTAGATTATTCGATCATACCAATGATTATATAATTGGTAAGTACTTCGTTATTTTATTTACAAATTCGTAATTGATTACATTAACCTGTTGTGGATTGAATATTTTCATGAATTATTCTATTCGATTCAGAATATGCTGATGATGGAAACAGTTGCACATACCATCGTAGAACCTACATATTGAGATCGCTAGTGAGAGACGGTAGGCGCTTCAATTGGGCTGCTCTATGTATATTTTTTCTTTCCATTTAAGATAATTTTTCATAAGTTGGCATGTTTTTTTGTTCTATTTTTATTTTTAATTTATGTATAACACATTGTCTTCTTTTAATGCAGTAAAATCCGCTGAAACCTCATGGATTGCTGTCCTGGGACTGGATTATATATGCGTTGTGACCCTTGACTCAGCTAGGGTTCGTAATTAGCCCTAAGTATTGTTTTCTATAATTGATTTTAAGCTTCCATTGGCAAAGACATATTATATTCCTGTTAATTATGACGTTAGTTGTTAAAGTCACTCGAACACTATAAATATGAACAGGAGAAGCCGGATCTGTTCCAAATCGTTCCTGACTCATGGTGTGAGAAGGAGGTTATAAGTGCGGAGGCTGTAGGTGCGCCATTTTATTGTTGTTCAAGGTGCTTTTGTAGTAATGATTGAGTTTTAGGTTTGGCAACTCGATTCATAATTGCTTATAGAAATTATTAGTATTGGTGTTGTGATTGTTTTTATCAATATTGTTTACTAGTGGGTTCTCTCTCGCTTGAAGATTTCATTGAGGCCTTTCGTTATTCAATGGTAAGCAATCCAGTACAAGTACATTATGCCTTTTCTGCCACAAGGATATTAGCTTAATTTATCCTCGTGTAAACCGTTTAGAGGTGCCGTAGGCAGTGAACAGTTCAAGACTCTAAGACGGCCTCTAGCTGAGTTTGTAGACAAAAAATAAAAAAGAATCCCTTTATCGGGCAATGGAGATAAAAGTAGTAAGGACCTTACCTTTTGTAGAAATATTGAGGAAAAGCTTTTGTATATTTTATTGCTTAGCACATGCCTGCATAAGTAATACAAAGAAACCCCTTTTTCTTCTAGGAAAAGAAATCTATTCTAGCCCCTTTCCCAAGTTAGGCTATACACGCCTCTACTAGCCTTACTGCGCAACATGGGTTTTTACTAGGTCTAGCCGACTTAAAAAAGAAAAGAACATCAGCTATATAGTTTACTAATTACCTAATTACATTACTGCCCTTCTACATATAATACACGAATTCCAACACTCCCTCTCAAGTAGGCGCATAGATGTCAATCATGCCCAACTTGACAACAAAATCTAAAATTCCCGCTTCCCAAGAGCCTTGATCAGCCCATCAGCCGTCTGCTTTGTTGATGGCAGAAACGGTATGCAGATCCGACCTCTCTCCGGCTTATCCTTGATGAAATGGCTATCAATCTCCACGTGCTTGGTTTTGTCATGGTGTACCGGGTCGTTAGCTATGTCTATTGCAGCTTTATTATCACAATAAAGCTTCATTGGCATATTAACATCCATCCGTAGATCTTCCATCGCCCGTTTAATCCATAGAACTTTACAAATGTGATCACAACACTTTGCTTCTTGCTCCGTTAACTCACTAAGTTACCCCATACAAAGGTATAGTAGCCTGAAATAGATCTTCTACTGACACTACAAAGTACAAACACCCCAATCAGCATCGGTAAAGACCTCAACCCCTCGTTTTTCATTTTCCCAAAGTATAGGCCTTTCCCTGGGGTGCTATTCAAATACCGTAGGAGCCTATAAACGGAATCAAGATGCTCTTGCGTAGGTGAGTGCATAAATTGGCTCAATGATCTAAATGCATACGAAATACCGTGCCTTGTGTGTAAAAGGTAGATCAACTTCCCCACCAACCTTTGATATGTTTCCATATCCACTGGGTGATCCTTCAAGACTTTCCCTAACTTCATATTTGTCTCCATAGGGGTGCTTGCAGGTCGAGCCCCTGACATTCCTGTTTTAGCTAGCAAATCCAAGGTGTACATTCTCTGAGACACGGATAATCCCTCCTTAGTTGTGGCAATCTCCTAGCCTTGGAAGTACCTAAGAGGCCCAAGGTCTTTGATCTCAAACTTCTTGGAAAGACTCTTCTTCACCTCTGCAGCTTCATCCAAATCATCACCTGTCAAAATGATATCATCAACATATACAATCAACACAATTACCTTCCTTGTTTCAAAAAGTTTATGAACAAAGTATGGTCTCCATGACGTTGAGCAAATCCCAATTTCCAAAAAAAAAACGCATAAAGCGATCAAACCAGACCCTAGGACTTTGCTTGAGCCCGTATATAATGATTTAATCAACTTACTCACTTTTCCTCCAAAACGATCTTTGAAACCCGGAGGAGTATCCATGGATATCTCCTTTTTAAGATCCCCGTGAAGAAAAGCGTTCTTCATGTCAAGCTGGAGCAACTGCCAATCCAAGTTATAGTTTTTAATTTTGCAACTGGCTAGAACTTTTCCGAATAATCGATCCCATAACTGCCAATCCAGGTCATAGTGTTTAATATTGCAACTGGCTAGAACATCTCCGAATAATCGATCCCATATGCCTGTGCCTGTGAATATCCTTTGGCTACCAACCTAGATTCGTGTTTTAAGAGTGACCCATCTGTATCAATACATATTAGTAAAGACCACTTACACCCCACGGTTTTTCTATAGACCACTGCATCTTACTAAAGAGCAACTGTAGCAGCTTTGCAAACTACTCCAAAGCCCACCCCCCCACCCCTACATCTGATACATTGTGCTCCTGGGTAGGGAAAGGTAACAAAGCTCTTCTTTCCTCTGTAGGAATCAACCAAAAGCCTATCTGGTCATTTATTTGGGGCTACAAACCACATGTCAGGTTTTTCTGAAATTTTCATCTTTTATAGTCTTCGTGCTGTTTGTCAAAAGATGAAAATAGCTGATGATTCTTTTCATCTATGGTACTTTTCTCCTCGTCTGATCTTTACTGGTGTCCTTCATGCCCCAGTCTCTCTTGTAATCTTAAGTATGCCAGTGAATTGATGGCTGTAATCTTAAGTATGCACTGTCCATTTCTCTGTTGATGGCTGTAAATTTTGCTGTTTGTCTTGTATATCCAATCCAGAATAGTTCTTTTAACTTTTGTAGATATTCTATTGTGAGTAGATGATGTCTTTCGCTGTTCTTATGTTCAGAATATACATTTTCTACGTATGTGTAGCAAACCTGCCTGTTCTGGAAAGACAATTCTACTGATTTTCATGCTTTTTCACTTTTTTCAATGTATGCAGTTTCTGTGATTCCAGACACCAGCGAAGTCCAATCTGAATGTGATATTGCGGTATGTGGCTAGTTTTAATCTTTAGAAAACATTTTTGGCATTATTATTGGAATTAAAGATACTTCTGCAGCTCATTGGCCTCTGCATTGCATCTTTATTTTAGAATTTTCCTACGTTTAATTAGCTGTAAACTTTCCATGTTGTATTCAGTTTGTTTCTCCATGCTTTGCATATTTCCTGAAGCTGCTTCTCCAGGCATTCACTAATGCCCATTCCAAAACCTTCTCCCATTGATGTTCCTTTGCTACACAGGCGAGTCTTAATGCAACCATGCTTACCTTCTGTTAAGTAAAGGTCTAAAGAAGGGCAACCGAATATGAGTTTCCCTCGCTGCAAAACTGATATGAACTTCCCTCACTGCTGCGAAACATCCTGGTTGCAAGTATTTGTCAGCAAGACAACCAATGTACTCTTAGTATTCATATCGCAACCTCCCCCATCAGATTGATTTCGTCCACTTGACCATCTGAACATTTGGTTCGATTGACTCCACAACACTTTTTTGTGGTTATTATAAGTGTCTTAATCCACAGCATAATTTTAAGATCATCGCAGTCGGTTCTACATGAGAGATCATGTCAATAAGATTTTGAACCTCAGCATCCTTATGAGAAATCCACATTTTCATCTACTTTAGATACTTTAGCATCGTGCTTAACACGTAGTTTATTCTTCAAGTTTGTGTTGCATTTACCAATCAATTGGACCTTGGGTGCGAATTATCATCCCTCTAGAGCTGTAATGCTGTATATCCGAACCTAATTTATAGCATTTCCATGACCATTCTAGGATTCAGTAGCTACCTTTAAAGCCACAAGTCTTGTTCTTATTTGGCAGTCAGTTGATCTTTGGCTCTGGGTGATTGTGTGAATACGCTTGAGACTGACAGATGGTGTGTTTTTTTCCCTCTGAAAATAAGAATTGAAAGTGTAGACATTTTTTGTGAAAATCTCCTTCTACAAAGCCGGGAAATGTTTAAATATGAACAGCTACAAAACATAGCGACAAGAAACATCAATTTGGGCGGTAGAAGCTAAAACTAAAGTAAAATGCTGTAATTTAAGAAGAAATATTTTTTCATATATTATTCGAAGAGAAAACTTTTGCATAGGCATACACTGTGTTGGAAAGCAAGAAAAAACAGAACCTTTTAACCTAATTGGCACACAACCGCCAGCCTTAAAGAAACATTAAATATAGTAAAAAGACTAAATAGGACACATGATAAATAAAAGGTCTTCAACCCACCCCCCCCCCCCCCACCCCACCCCCCTCCCCCTCCTCCTCAAGTTGGTGTATGTCTGTCAAACATTCCCAACATGTCAATGAACTCAGCAAACTCAGACCTTGGTTAAGCCTTGGTGAGGCCATCAGCTGCTTGCCTGGTAGAAGGTAGGAAGGAAATGAAAATATGTGCCGCTTCCACCTTCTCCTCTATAAAGTGCCTATCAATTACAACATGTTTGGTCCTGTCATGTTGGACTAGATCATTCGCTATGTCAATAGCCGCCTTGTTGTCACAAGACATCTTCATAGGAAGAATCACTTATTGTCTAAGATCCTTTAGCACCCTTTGCAACCACAGTTCTTCACATATTCCTCGAGCCATAGCTTGGAATTCAGCCTCCGAATTTCTCCTCTCATCCACACATTGTTTCTTATTACGCCATGTCACCAAGTTACCCCACACGAAGCTGCAATACTTAGAGACATACCTCCAGTCCTTGACACAACTCCCCCACTCATCATGAATATACACCTTTATACCTCTTTTGTCACTATTTCGAAAGTGGAGCCCTTTTCCAGGTGTCCCTTTCAAGAACCTTAGAATTCTTTCTACAACTTTTGCATGCTCCTTCATCGGATTCTGCATATTTTGACTAACAAAACTCACTGCATAACAATATCAAGTCTCGTGTGAGATAGATAGATAGATGAGTTTCCCTACATTTCTCTGATATCTTTCCTAATTCACTGGAATTTCCCCTCTGAACATTCCCCAATTTGGAATTGTATTCCATTGGAGTTGAAGCTGGTTTACAATTCACCAGCCAAGTTTTCTTCAACAGGTCCAATATGTATTTTCTCTGTGAGATAACTGGTTCCTCTTTGGTTCTGGCAACTTCCATTCCTAGAAAGTACCTTAACGGACCAAGATCTTTAATCTCAAACTCTAAGTCCGGCTTCTCTTTGACCTCCTAGGCACCTCTGACATCATCCCCTGGATGATATCAGAATTCCAAAGCATGTTCAGGAAGCTCTATCTATCCGTGAGCGGAAAAAGGTGTTGAAGAACATGGTTGTTTGTGAACATGGGTGTTTGTGTCTTTTTTTCCTTTATTATTTTTTATTAATAAAAAGCTATTGACCGCCTAGGGTTTAGGGTTTACTGTTTTCATTTGATTTAGGAGTAGGCTCCAAGTTTCCATTATCTATTTGAAGGCAGTACTGCGTTGTATTCACAACAGATTCATATTGAATAAAATTACTTGTTCCTTTTATTTTTCTTTCAACATGGTATCAGAGCCTAGGTTCTCATAAAACCCTTTTGTTTGGTTTCGGGTTTAGGTTCAGGGTCGAGGGTTCAACTCAGTATTTTATTCACTCTATTATCTTATTACCATTATTTTATTAATTCTAATATTTTATTATAATTTCTCTCACCAATCATTTCACCAAACAACAAATAAAATAATATCAATAAATCTACTTTATTCACCCACTACACTATTTAACCATTACTTTATCAATATAATACTTCATTAATTTTTCTCTCACCAATCATTTCTTTATCTACACAAATTTCATTACAAGATTTCAACTTTATAATCATTATTTCACTTTATTTTATTTCATTAAAATTTCTCTCACCAATCATTTTTTCATCTACACAAATTTCAATACAATATTTCAACTTTATAATCATTATTTTACTTTATTTTATTTCACTTTCTCTCTCCTGAACCCCTTAAACCCCAACCTAACCCGAAACCAAACAGAGCCAGGTTTCCTTAAATCCTAAAAAATTACGACAATGAATCATCGAGCAGCCTTCACATGGGAGTTGAGCAGCCCCCCTCTGCTCAATCTTCTGTGACTTCTGGATCAGGAGCAACCACAAACGGAGAAGAGGCAAATTCTGCCAATTCTCCATCCGTCCTACTGGTTTCACGTAGGTTTAAAAAACTATCTTGATTGGTCCCAAACCATTAAGTTAGCCATTGATGTCAGGGGCAAATTAGGGTTCTTGACTGGAGCAAGCAAGGAACCGGCCCAGAATGATCCCAGGCATGGAGCCTGGGAATCTGAGAATTCTCTGACTATTGTATGGTTGATCAACTCCATGGAACCCCCATTTCCAGACCACACATGTTTCTCCCAACAACAAAGGATATCCGGGATGCTGTAAGGGAGATGTACTCAGACATTGAGAACTCCTCACAGATCTATGAATTTGATACAAAGTTTTGGAATCTGGAGCAGGATGCCAAGGATGTAACATTGTACTACAATGACATTGTTGCCCTGTGGCAGGAATTGGATATTTGCCTTGAGGACACATGGGAGTGCCTTGCAGATAGCACAAAATTCAAGAAACATGAGGAGAATGAGAGGGTGTATTCCTTCCTAGCAGGCCTGCACTCTAAACTGGATGAAGCAAAGGGGGAAGATATTTGGAAGGAAACCTCTTCCAACATTAAGAGAGGTATTCTCTGAAGTCAGTAGAAGGGAAGAAGGAGGATCAAAATCATATTGGATTGTTGACTCAGGTGCAACAGACCATATGATTAGCAATTCATGAAATATTTATTTCTTATGATCCCTATGGAAAGAATAGAAGGTAGGATAGCAGATGGGACATACTCAGCTGTTGCTGGGAAAAGCTCAATGCTTATCTCTCCTCTTATTGTTGAAATAATTGGTGTAAGAGAATAGGAAATCTTTTATTGATATATTCTGGGAAATATTACAGAATCATGTTTAAATAGTATACCAGCCGACCTCATAGCTTAGGGAGTAAGCTATTTTATTCTAACACATTTAACACATGTGCTATTTCATACTAACATATTTAGCACATGTCTAAATAGTACAAGCAAGTGTAAAATAGGAAATATTACATAATAACTAGGCCCTAGGGCCGACACTTCAAATAATAATAATAGTAACAGGGACTTCGACACTTATCCTCCATGGGGTGTTACATGGCCATAAACTATCTTGCAATTTAATCTCTCTAAGTTAGTCTTAGAGACCTACTGTGATGTAACCTTCTTTTCTGATGCTTGTGAGTTTTAGGATGTGAGTTTGGGGAAGGTGATTGACAATGCTAAGAAGCAAGATGGACTTTACATTCTTGAGGAAGAGGAATTAACCAGAAATAATGAAGACCTTAGGATTAGTTGTAACAACTCTTCAAGTTTGTCTAATAATGATGTCATGACGTGGCATTCTAGGTTAGGTCATCCAAGTTTTGGATATTTAAAGAAATTGTTTCCCTCACTTTTTATTAATAAAATGGTGTCTGATCTTTAGTGTGAAATTGGTGGACTGTCTAAGCAAAAACGTAATACTTACTCTTCTCAAGTCTCAACTGTATAAACCTACCAAGCCATTTACCATGATTCATAGGGATGTTTGGGGACCCTCCCGGCCTAACACTATGAGTGGGAAAATATGGTTTGTTTCGTTTATAAATGATCACACACGTGCCACATGGGTATACTTACTCAAAGGGAACAAGCTTCTATAATCTGTGACAATATGTTTCACACCAGTTTCACACAAAGATTGAAACAATGACACTGAATACTATAACTTGTTAAGTAGCTTCCTCACATAAAAGGGAATGATCCACCAAAGTTCTTGTGTCAAGACCCCCAACAAAATGGGGTGTCTGAAAGAAAGAACAGACACTTGCTTGAAGTTGTGAGATCATTGATGATAGCTTCAAAGTGTCCCAAATTTCTGTGGGCGAAGGTCTTCTAACTGCTGTTTATGTGATTAATAGGCTTCCCTAAAGAAGCATAAACTTTAAAACTGCTTTGAGAGAATTAAAAATCTGTTTTCCAACTACAAGAATTATTCAGGATCTTCCTTTGGAAGTTTTTGGATGTGTGGCATTCACACATACCTATAATCAAGGGAAGTTGGATCCTAGGTCTAAGAAGTGAGTTTTTGTAGGGCATGCTACAATTAAAATAAGAAGGGGTATAAATGCTTTGACACTGAAAAAAGGAAAATGATTGAAACTATGGATATGAGTATTTTTGAAAACCTAATGTACTATATCCAGCATCATCTTTAGGGGGAACATGGTGGCCCATGAAGATGGTGCAGATTTTCAGTACATTAGAGAAGAAACTGATGAGTCTAGAACGCCACTGTCCAATGACATCTTAGCTAGACATGTTGGTGAGGAAAGATGACTGGTTACATATCAGAGGGCCTGGCTTGGGAAAGTTCACTGTCCAAGGGCCTGGTTTGGGAAGTTCACTGGTTACATTCTTTAGTGTGAGTTCAAACAACGTCAGATTCAACACACCCTGCTCACAAAGTTCCCTGCAGTGGCAAGTCTGTGCTTTTAATTGTAAATGTTGATGCTATTGTTCTAACTGGGGATGATCTATAAGAAATCAACAAGGTGAAGCAGTCGTTGGCCAGGAAGTTTGAAGTCAAAGATCTGAGCAGACTGAAGTACTTCCTTGAAATTGTCAGAAGAAATGATGAATTGTTCATGTCCCAAAGGAAGTATATCTTAGACCTCCTCTCAAGGAAACTAAGATGGAGAACTGTAGACCCTCAAGTACTCTGGTTGAAGCATGTGATAAGTTGGGGGAAGACAAAGATGGGATACCAGTTGATAGATGAAGATATCAGAGATTACTTGGATACCTGACTCATACAAGGCCTGACATTTGCTATGCGGGGGACTTGTCAGTTAGTTTATACATTGACCTACAAAGCTAGACATGCAAGTAGTTTCCAGAATCCTAGGATACCTGAAGTCTACACCTAGTCAAGTAATTCTTTTCAGAAAGTTAAAGTCAAGAGATATTGATGTCTTCACTGATACCGACCATGCTGGTTCCATCACAGACATGTTGTACCTTTGTGTGGGGAAATTTGGTCTCATGGAGGAGTAAAAAGCTACATGTGGTTTCCAGGAGCATTGCTGAATCAGAGTTAAAGGCTTTTTCTTTGGGTATCTGTGAAGAAATCTGGTTAAGGAGGGTCATGGGTGAAATGAAATTTCCTATTACATGACCTATACAAATGTACTGTGACAAGTACTCAACACTCTGTATAACAGAGAATCCCACTCAACATGACGAGGCATAACATGTGGAGGTGGACATATTCTTTATTAAAGAAAAGGCTGACAAAGGGCATCATCAGACCCCTCATATATCCTCCAAGTTGCAGACTGCTGACATTCTCACTACAGCTTTGCGGTCTAAGGAGTTCCTTTCCTTCTCTTGCAAGCTTGGATGTTCAAACATTTACATCTAAGCTTGAGGGGGAGTGTTGGTTAATCAGTTAATTAGTCGATAATTATTATGTTTGTATATGTCAGCTTTTATCTTCTTTTTTTCTGTTTGATTTTGGTCAACCTGTTATAAGTTATGATCTTCCTGACAGTTGGCTGACTTATTTGAAAGTCAATATAGCCTTTAGTTCCTCAGGTGTGTATACACAAGATTCTTTTCATTTCTAATGGAATGAGAAAAAGTCTTTCTCTTCATCTCTCTTCTTTCTTGACCTGTTTGACCACAACGTTTGTATTTTTGGTAGGATCATTTTATTCATTAGGAGCTAATTATGGGAGTAATTAGGAGATGATTAGGGACCATTTCTAGGAGCTAATTACGAGAAATATGCTCTCATTTTCTCTGAATAAACTACAAATAAACAATTCCTTTTTGGTCGAAAAAGGTTCCAAGGAGTTGATTGAAATACTCAGTACCATGGTCACTCCTTAGAATCTGATTTTGATCAAGGAACTGTGTGTTGATCATCTCATATAAGTCTTGTTATTTTAACTATTTTTGTTAAATTGTCTTTCCGTGTAATAGGGACCTAGTTATTGGTTTTGGTTTATTTAAGTCCCTAGTAGGGTTACACTCCGGTGAGAAAGGCTATGCATCTGTAAAAGGACTAAGTCCTGTCAATACACAATTCTATTATCAATCGTTCCTCTCAAATTATCAACATAAACTTGTTTTCATGTAAAGGGAGTTCAATTTACTGGATGATTATACTTTTTTTTTCCCAGCTGATAGTGCCATTGATGATGTTTTGTGATTCTAGGGGCTGGGGGCTGTATCCTTTGTCTTGTACCTTGAATTTCCTGGCTTTTTGTCTTGCTATTTGCATCACACCTTTGATTTCGTTATTGAGACCCCCTGATTTCTAATTCTAAACCTTCTATCAGGTAAAGAGAGTTCAATATACCCGACAATTATACCTTTTTTTCCAGCTCATACTGCTAATGATGAAGTTTTGTGAAACCAGGGGTTAGGGACTGGATCCACTTGTCTTGTACCTGATTCTGGGTCAAATAAATTCAAAATCATTTCCTTGATCACATTCTGGATTCATACTCTGATGAAACATTCAAGTATCTCAATTGGTCTCAGCTTCCACTTGACACTAATTATTCACCTCCTCTCAACTTGAACCCTCCTATTATTCATATTCTCTTCCGATGCCCCTCCCTTGGGCTAAGGAGTCGTTTGCTCATTAGTTTGAACTTCCGCCCTCTGACCTTCAGGAGCCAAAGCTAGGATTCTCCAAACTCGTGTTTACTCCTTTGCCACTCATTCTTGTGAGAAGTTGCTGGTTTAGTCACCATGCCAGCCTGCTTCATTCTTTTTGCCCAAGGGAAACTCAATCCTGTAGGTCAGAACACTTCCCATCTGCAATTTATGATTCATATTCGCCTGGCAGAGTAAATTCTATATTGATTATATACAAGGTCCTAGCACTCCTGTCATACTTTATATCATTAGGCCGAGCACCCTTATGACTGTCTTGATGCATAATGTATACCCTTGGTCTTATTGCTGTGCAAGTGTGGTGGTTCCTTTCTTTTACATTTTCCCCTTATATTTCTCATTGTGTGCTCGTCTGTATTTATTTATCCTCTTATAACAGGCCTCTTTTTCCGAGTATAATGAGATGGTGGCTATCAATTTTTTACGAAAGATATTCAGGCATTGCTGGGCCTTCACGTTTGAGGAAACTGTACTGGTAAAAGTACCTTAAAACATGGGTATCTAATTTACATTTTTTGTTTTCCTTTCCTTTTTTCTTTGTTATGTCTGTGTGCATGTTCTGTGGTGGTTTGATTTCAACTACCATTTTATACAGCTTATTGTTTAGTGGTTCATTACGTGTGCCTATATTTGTTGAAAGCAAAAGCCAAGCGAAGCTGTCTCTTAGAGGCTTCCAAACGCCAATGGTTATTTAATGCAATATTTAACGCCAATGGTAGTGTTCCAGTTATTTTAGTCACTTCTGTTACTAGCTCTTGTTTATGGTCTGTAATCTGTATACTTACGTCTTCAGAATCCTGGGTGATAAAACAACTTTTTCTTTGATGATCATAATAAGCAGTCAATAGTTCAGCCATTGCCATCAAGCTCAAACTTTCTCCCTTGCACCCCATGGACCGTATTTATTTGATTACTATGAACAAATCTCTTGACTTTGTTTATTGGGTTCAGAATCCTTGCAGTAGAGGATATATCAAAGTAGACCTTAGATATCAGCAACGGAGGCTGCTGAATATTAGGAACATGTGGGAAGACAAGTACTGTGGCCTTAGATTTCTTAATTTAGGTTGCTGGATTGATTTGCCTCTTACTTAATTATGGGTGGCAATTATGTGAAATGTGCTGTAGTGGTGCAACATGGTTTCGTTTGGGGGGTGGGTGGGTGGGTGGGTTCTTCTAGACTTTGTATCGGGATAAAATTGAAATTCAATTTGACCTGAAGATGTTTAGGGGAATTTTTATTGTTGGGAAAAAACTCAAGTAGGGTAATAGTTTGTACATACTCGGGGTAATTAGAAGTAATCGACATCTCTTCAGGTGTAGTTTTTAAGTTACAATGTAATGAATGGGTTATGGCTTACTTATCAACAACAGTAGGCCAAAAAAGCTGGTTATGATAGTCGGAGTGGACGATTTCCATGAATCTGTGTATAACATTACTCTGCTTAGCTTGACACTATCTTTTGCTGAAAAAGCAAACTGTGTATGCTTCTGAAGTTAACATCTTCCTCTAGAATTGTCGTAAGCGGCAGGCTTAACTTAGTCGTATGTTTATTGCGATGACGATTGGTTTCTGTTTGCAGATAGCAGTTACTGCATTTCGCCACTTGCTCTCTGGCCCTATGAAGGCTCGTGGGATCGAGGTAGTGTTATTGTCTAAGAATGCGGTTGAATTTATTTCGAGTTTAAGTTGGTCGTTCTACAACTTTCATGAGAATTGGTGATCATTAATGTGTTGATTGTTCAATTAGTTGAGCGTATACCATGTTGAATGTCCCTTTTCATAGTTACATAGAACTTAACCAACATGAAAAGATTAAGCCCTCCTACATACTAATTCCAATATTACCCTTACATCATAATAAAAATAAATAAAAAACAATATGACTTGGAACTCTATATCTCACACTCCTCTCAATCTCAAGTTGGTGAATAGATATTCAACATGCTCAACTTGGTTGCGAAATCTTCAAAGTCCACACTCCCAAGAGCTTTGGTTAACCCGTCCGCCACCTGTTTAGCCGAAAGAATAAATGGTATACAAATTAACCCTTTCTCTAGCTTTTCCTTGATAAAATGCCTATCAAACTCCACTTTTTTGGTCCTGTCATGATGGACCGGATCATTAGCAATATCTATCGCAACTTTGTTATCTCAAAATAAGTTCATCGGCAACTAAAGAAGCATCTTCAAAGCTCAAAGATCGTTATGGCGAAGGCTTTGATTTAGCCTCCGCAGGTTCATCGCAACTGCCGCTAGTATGCAACGAATTGCATATCTTGCCACATCATTCTCATCTGTAGTGTCCATATCGATTTTCACAACATCGGTGGGTTGCCTGAAACCATGCCATGTCTTCAGCACCACACTGTGAATGTTTGTAAATGGCTTGGTTGGTTTATAGGGTTTTGGGGGTATAAGTGGTACGTTTGTGCTTTAGAAATTTCACAAATTTCATAATGAAAAACAGGCAAATATTGTTTAAAGAAATTTTGGAAACAATTTTTGTAAATACCCAAAGCAGGGATGCTCTAATCTAGCATGTCACATCATAATCTCATTATTAGACATAGTTGATGAACCGTAAAATCTAGTCTTAGGTTATTATTATTTTTTCAAGATCACTTCCCCAAACACATAGAGATCATCCAAGACTCTAGCACTCGCCAATCTCCTTCCCCAATGTTGCATCCCGCAACTTACAATTAACACAGAAAACGTTATCATACAGTTGGCCTTTGAGACAAACTTGTTTACGGAAATCAAAGTTGCAGGATAATTTAGGTACATGAAGGACCTCATGGAGGATGAGAGGGAGAGATAGATACTAATCACTTGCTTGCAATGACAAAGATATGATCCATCACTATCTTCGCTCTCGATTTCCCCCACTAGGTAGATTGGTATCAAACTTTTCAAGAAAAGTTCATATGGTCTGTTGCACCAGAATCAATTATCCAGTGTGCTCTAGGCCTGGATTTTAAAGTAGAAAGGGCAAAAGGGTTACCGGAATCACAATGTTGCATTTGAGGTTGGTATGGGTGGCCAAAAGTTGGCTGAGTTGCTCTAGCTGCTCCTTTGAAAGGGTAGAGGTCCGGAGGTAGGTCTTTTCACCTTGCTCAAATGACACTTGGTTGGCCTTGCTTGTGTCTCCAGCTGCACCACTCTGCCCTCTAGGTTTCTAGTTTGAGGGCTTGCCATGTATTCCCTAACAATTCTTCTTAGTATGGCCCTTTTCTGCTTCTTTCCTTTGTTGTCATTTCCTCTGGCAGTCACCAAGGCTGATGCTTCCATGAGAGATTCAAAATTTCTTGCCATGAGATCCGTAGTAATGGGGTCCCCGCCTCACTTTCCTCCTTGATTCTTCTCTTTGACCTCGGAGAATACCACTCTGACTGTTGACAGAAGTTTCCTTCCAAGTATCCTCCCATTCATTCTCTTCTTTTTTCTTATATTTGGTGCTGTCAGTAGTGCACACCCAGCAGTCATCATCATAGATGTCCAATTCTTGCCACAAACTTGCAATCTCATTGTAGTAAGTGGTGACATCCTTAGTTTCTTACTTGAGATTGCAGAGTTATGTTTTCAGATCATAAATTTGGGAAGAGTTCTCCGGATCAGTACATTTCTTTGACTACCTCCTTGATGTCCTTGGTCAGTAGCGAGGAACACGTGGGCTGTCAATGGTCGGCTCCATGGATTTATAAGCCAAGTGATTGTCATGGAGTTCTCGATTTCTAGGCTCCAAGTCTAGGATCATTTGGCCCTGGCATCTTGGCCTCTCCAGGTGAGGAATCCAAGTTTTCCCTCCCATCAATGTCTAACTTCATCGTCTGTGACCTTTCCAAATAATTGGGTCCATTTAATCATCGTGATACGAGAAGAAGGGTGGAGGAGGGATTTGTTGAGTATCCTCCTCTCTCTGTTACGGACCCCTCTTGGTCCAGTGGCTCTGGATCTTGGGGTAGAAGATCCACTACTCAGTTTCCTAACCATGGCGGCTCTGAGTTACATTTTTGGATCTAGGGTTTATCGGAACCTAGGGCCCTGATACCATGTTAACAGAGGTAAGAAAAATGTCGATATTTTTATTATAGATATAGATATTAACTTAATTACAATGAGTATGATCATCTACTTAAATAGAAAAAGAAGGCTTTGCCTGGAAACTTGACTGATTAGGATTCCTTGATTTCTGGAATCACAATCAATCTTACAATTTGAAAATATAACAGAAAATCAACATAATCATTTAAATAAGGAGATGCCGGCTATTAGACTCTATAACCCTAATTAGCCACCAAATGACAAAAACACCCTTGATTCTCAACAGTTAGAAGCATCCGTGTCAGTATTATGACTAACTGCTGAACTTCTGCTATTTCATTCTCAGTTCGAGTTGGCGATCGAGGTCTAAGATTGATCATGGTCCCAATCCTTTGCTTTGCTTTTGACAGATTCAGTCGTCTCATGTACCGACTCAGACATTTCATGTTGCTCAGAAATTAGTACATCATTCGACTTTGAAAGACTGACCTACTTCATCGGACTACAGTCCATGCCGGTTAAATGAGTCACCTAGTTCGCCATTTCACAGGATTTTCCTCCCTACCCATTATCCGGTTTAAAAACATGTTCTGCTCAAAGAAAGTGAGATCCATTGTAACAAACACTTTCCTAGAGGTAACATCCTAACCATTAATAACACATTTTTAGCCCTAGGTTAAATTTTCCCACGGTTATAAGTATACACAAAAAATGTACAACCAAAGATGATAAGAGGAAGGTCATCGACAATTCTCGTTTGTGGAAACGACCTCAACAACAGACTCATGGGTTATGATAATTCAAGACCCTTGACGGAAGCCTGTGTATGAGATAAATGGCGGTTAACACTGCCTCAACTTATAAATATGCCACACACCCTGAGTTAGTCATTAAGGTTTTCACCTTTTCAAGTAGATGTCTGTTCATTCTCTTTTCCACTCCATTATGTTGTGGAGTTGACATTAGAACTATGGTGTACTATCCCTTTTTCTTGAAAGAAATTTCTGAGAAGTGAGTTAAAATACTCGGTCCCTTGATCACTTCTTACAATTTGAATTTTCTCATAAAATTGAGTATTAATTGTTCAACTTAAGATTTCTCTTTTAACATGTATACCCAAGACATTCTAGAGTGACCAATAAATGTAACAAACCATTTTTAATTTGTTATCGTTTTATCTTTAAACGGACCCCACACATCTTGTGAATCAAGTAAAAGCTTGGAAGGCTTATACTGCGGTAGAGATAAATCTTCCTATGTTGCTTAGCTAGTACACACACTTCACATTGGAAAAATCACAATCTTTATTCTGAATAAACTAAGAAACAAAATTTTCATATAACCTAAACTAGGGTGCCCACTGCCCTAATCTTTTATGCCAATCTAAAACTTTATACTGCGTACCAAAAGATTCTGAGTTGACACTACTACTTTTGGAAAAAGGCGCATCATACTTAGACTTCTCCTCAGGGATTTAGATACCACCAACCAACCTAGACTTGTTAATCATCTTCCTTGCTACTGAGTCCTGAAAAACACATTCATTCATGTCAAATTTAACCGTACACTTCTCATCAGCAACAATTTCAGAAGTCGAAAGTTAATTGCTGGCTAAATTAGGAACATGAAGGGCATTTTTAAGGGACATGTACGGACCAATGTTGTTGGTTTCTTTCCTCGCAATTATGGATTAAGAACCATCAGCAATTCGACTCTCTGTTTGCTTGCAAAAGGTGTATAAGTGAAATAATTCTGAGACCCCAGTCATATAATATGTTGCCATAGAATTTACATTCCAAGTGTATTTATGGCTAATCTCTCTAGTGTAGATGTGGAATGTATACCTTTGTCAGCAAGGTTACATGTGGAATTGAGTATCTTGGATTTAAGGAATTTACTGATTTGCTCTAATTGATCTCTCTTGAAAGGAAGTAACTGGATAAGAAGCAACCTGGTTGGCTCTTTTTGCTCTCCCATGATGTGACCTTGGCTTCAAAGCGGCTTCCCATGCAAACTCCAAATAGCTTCCACTTGTGTGTGCCCTAATTTCTTGCATTGATCACACCTTGCATTCGGCTTATCAATTCTCTTCCATGCCTCGGTTTTTGCAAACAAGGGCCGAACTCTCAATCTTTGATTGTGTGCCTTCTGCATTACGCGCTTGGCTTCTTCTCTTGACCTCGAAAAAACACTTCCTTAGAGACGGTAAGGGTTTCGTCGAGATCCTTTCCTTACCTCAGAAAACACTGCCCTTAGAGACGGTAAGGGGTTTTTGTCGAGGATCCTTCCCCTTACCTCAGAAAACACTTCCCTTAGAGATGGTAAGGGGTTTCTGTTTAAAAAGAAGAAACCTTTTTAACTAAGGCTTCCATATTTTATTTATCATTGGAAGGAGGTATTTATACACCTAGATTTAGGAGCCTTGACTAGTTAGGACTCTAGGCACGTGTGAGATCCTAACAGAATCAGGAAAACAAAATAAGAACAAAATGCCTCATATCACGGCTAAAATAAATAATAATAAAGATAAAATACCAACAAATCCTGGCAGTTAATGAGCAGATCTTTTCTCAACACTCCCCCTCAAGTTGGGGAAAAGATGTCTATCAGGCCCAACTTGCTCACAAAGTAGTCGAACTGTCTTATTGCCAGTGCTTTAGTTAGGCCATCTGCAATTTTCTGTGTAGATGGAAGAAAAGGCACACAAAACAATCCATTCTCCAACTTTTCCTTAATAAAGTGCCTATCTATCTCCACATTAGCAATGTCAATGGCTGACGTGTTGTCACAATATAATCTCATAGGGCCAGATATCTCTGCTCCAATGTCCTCCATAACCTGTTTGATCCACAGGCCTTCCCATATCCCTAATGCCATGGCCCTGAACTCGCGCTCAGCCAGTGATGCTTCTTGCTACAACAATTTGTTTTTACTTCCAAGTGACTAGATTCCCCCATACATAGGTGCAATACCTGTTATGGACCTCGCTTTCCTTGGTACAAGTTCCACGTCTGCATCGGTATACACAACAACATTTCTATTTTCACACTTCTTGAAGTATAGCCCCTTTCCTGGTGTGGTTTTGAGATACCTCAACAGTCCTTTAGCTGCCTCCATGTGAGTCTCATTAGGTGAGTGCATAAATTGGCTCAAGGTACTGACTGCATAGGATACATCTGGCCTTGTATGTGCCAGGTATATCAACTTGCCAACCAGTCTTTGATAGCTTCCCATATCTACAGGTTCACCTTTGGCACTTCCCAGCTTCAAATTGCACTCCATTGGTGTGTTTGCTTGCCTAGCACCTTCAAGCCCTGTTTCTTTAGTAGGTCTAGGGTGTTCTTTTGGGTTAGTACTAACCCCTTAGAGGACCTAGCTACCTCCATTCCTAGAAAGTGTCTCAGGTGTCCCAGATCCTTGATCTCAAATTCTGCTGCAAGTTGTTTCTTCACACCTGCTATTTCCTCCTCATCATTCCCAGTAAGGATGATATCATCCACATATACAATCAGAGCAATCAGCCTGCCCTTTCCAGACTTCTTTATGAACAAAGTATGGTCTGATCTTCCTTGTACAAACCCTATCTTTTTCATGAACTTCATAAACCTGTCAAAAACCATGCTCTTGGGCTCTGTTTTAGTCCATATAAGGACTTAGTGAGTTTGCACGCCTTGTTCCCAAATTCTTCACTAAATCCTGGGGGAGGATCCATATATACTTCTTCCTTCAGTTCTCCATGAAGGAAAACATTCTTTACATCCAGTTGCATGAGTGGCCAGTCTAGGTTCACTGCCACAGATAATAAAATCCTGATTGTGTTGAGCTTAGCCACAGGCGAGAAAATCTCTGAGTAGTCAATCCCATGAGTTTGGAGTATCCCTTGGCCACCAACCTGGCCTTGTGTATCTCAATGCTGCCATCAATGTTATATTTCACCACAAACACCCATTTACACCCCACTGTTTTCCTACCTTCTGGCTAGGATACAGTTTCCCCATTCTTTTTCAGTGCCCTCATTTCTTCAAGAACTGCTTCCCTCCACTCAAGTACCATAAGAGCTTCATTGACATATTTAGGTATGGTGGTGGATGACAAGCTGGTAGTGAAGGCTTTGAAGGATGGTGATAGACTGGCATAGGATAAGTAACATGGGGTGTTTTGTACAGGCTCTGGTTGGTTTTCTAATGGCTATGGGTACATCAAGGAGCATTTTTTCTGCTTTTGTTCTGGCAGAGTCGGGTTTTGTTGTAGGACTTTGTGAGGTTGATTTTGTTTCACTGTCTGATGCAACATCTGTGTGCTCTGATTCTTCCTCAGGATGGTTGTCTATATCAGTGACAGGATCAGGGCTTGATAACTGTGTGGACTCATTGTTGGACTTATCTGCCTTTGTAGGATACTTCCTCACATAAGTTTTGCCTTGGAATGGTCTTTCCTTGAGTGGTTCTATGGGATCAGTCCTTCTGATCTTATTTTGATGGCAGTTTCCCCCACAATTGTCCATTTGTTCACCAGAATCAGGCTCTAGTTTATGCCCTGCACTCTTAATTTCTAGAAAATCATAGGATTCTTCAAAGATGTCATCTGACACAGACAAACTCCTATCAGACACACTTGTAACCCTAGGCTCCTCCTGAAATTGAACCTTGTCAAAAAACATGTTTTCTTCAACAAAAGTGACATCCATGGTGACTATTCCAGTGGCTGTGTCAAGGCACTTGTAACCTTTTTGTGTGGGTGAATATCCCAGAAAACAACACTTTTTGGTCCTAGGTTCTAATTTCCCTTGGTTATAAGTGTGGACATACACTCCAAAAATCATTAAAGGTAGTTTGCCTACTAGCCTGGTTTCTGGAAAAACATTTTGAAACAGATTGATAGGTGTTTGAAAACTCAAAACCCTAGATGGATGTCTGTTGATAAGGTATGTGGCAGTCAGGGCACTCTCTCCCCAGAATGTTTTTGGGCATTTTGAGGTAAACAAGAGTGTTCTGGCCACCTCCAGTAAGTGTCTGTTTTTCCTTTCTGCAACTCCATTTTGTTGTGGAGTTTTGACACATGAACTTTGGTGGATTATACCCTTTTCAATCAAATATCCATCTAAGTACTGGTTGAAGTACTCTGTTCCATTATCACTCCTTAGAATCTGGATTTGTGTATGGAACTGAGTTTTTACCATTTCATAAAATCTTTTGAAAATCATTTCTACTTCTGATTTTTCTTTCATTAAATATACCCAAGTTAAACGTGTGTTGTCATCTATAAGTGTGATGAACCACCTTTTGCCATTAAAGGTGCTTACCCTAGATGACCCCCACACATCACTATGAATCAAAGTGAATGGTTTTGAGGTTACATAGGGTTGAGCGGGGTATGGTTGTCTGGTCTGTTTTGCAAGAATACAAAATTCACACTGAAAATTCAAATCTTTATTGCTGACAAAATGTTCAGGAAACAATTTTTTCATGTAATTAAAACTAGGGTGTCCTAATCTCTTATGCATGACTAGGATCTTATTTTGGTTTGATTGGACAATTGTGTGGTAACCTCCTCTCATAAGGCTCTCCTTATGTGGGTCAGTTCAGATTCCAGCAAATAGAGTCCACCAGTGAGTTTTCACTTGCCGATCATCTTCCCCAATACCTTGTCCTGAAATAGACAACCATTCTTAGAAAACATAACCTCACAGTTTTGATCAGTAGTTAGTTTGCCCATTGACAGTAAATAACATGCAGTTTAGGGACATGAAGGACATTTTTTAGGGTTATGTTTTTTGATATATAGATGGATCCCTTTCTAGCAATAGTGGAAAAAGAGCCATCAGCCAGTCTGATTTTATGGTTTCCTGGACAAGGGTTGTAATTTAAAAATAGTTCAGAGGATCCAGTCATGTGGTCAGTTGCCCCAGAGTCAACTATCCACTCAGGTTTGTGACTGACTCCTAACAAAGATAGGGAGAAATGGTTACCTGACTCAGCAAGGGAGCAATTTGGTTTGGCTATCATGGAGAGTTGTGAATTTAGAAGCTTACTCAATTGCTCTAGCTGGTCCTGAGTGAATGGAAGGAGTCCTGCAGATTGTGGTCCAGAATCAGAAGACACCTGGTTAGCCTTCCTTGCTCGGAGTTGGCACCTTTGCTTCTCTAGTTTGGCTTTCCATGTATGCCCCAACATATGTCCTTAGTGTGTCCCGTCTTCTTGCAATCTTCACACTTAAGTTTCAACCTTTCCATTCTCCTTGTTGAATCTGATCTGCTTGCCACCATTGCAGATCCTTCCATCTCAGTTTGTCCAGACCTGTGCATCCCAGACCTGATTTAGGAGAGCCTTTCCTTGCTCAGGGTTAGGCTCCTTGCAGATCCTTCCATGGGTTTCCTTGCAGACTTGAATCAGTTTGGTAATCAGGTCTGTTAGGCTTTCTGACTAGGATCTGGTTAGGCTTTCCTTGCAAATCCTTCCATGGGTTTTCTGACTAGGATCCCAGACCTGATTTAGGAGCCTTGACTAGTTAGGCCTCTAGGCACGTGTGAGATCCTAACAGAATCAGGAAAACAGAATAAAAACAAAATGCCTCATATCACGGCTACAATAAATAATAATAAAGATAAAATACCTACAAATCTTGGCAGTTAATGAGCAGATCTTTTCTCAACAGTTTCTGTCGAGGATCCTTCCCTTTACCTCATCAAGCTAATGATTCAAACCAGGGGTGGACCCACATGGCTAGGGGGCCATGGCCCCCACTCAAATTTCCGTGAGAATTTACTAATATACCCCTCTAATAATTTTAAAAACCGTGTATGGATATTATTTCAAACAATTTCTAGTGCAACTGTCCATTTAGTTCAATTAGTGAGACGCCTTGTTAATGACCTTATGGTCTCTGGTTCAAAACCCGGCAGGAGTTTTTTTTAACCATTTTCCCGAGTCCGCCACTGTCAATCCGGCTAAAAACGAGTAGACCCTTTCATTCTCTTGTCTTCTCCGGAATTTCACACTATCCGCCGGGCAAAACCATTTTCATGGGTCCACCACTGTCAATTTGGCTAAAAACGAGTAGACCCTTTTCGTTCTCTTCTCTTCTCCGGAATTTCACAGTATTAGCCGGGCAAAACCATTTTCCTGGGTCCGCCACTGTCAATCCGGCTAAAAACAACTAGACCCTTTCATTCTCTTCTCTTCTCCGGAATTTCACACAATCAGCCGGCCAATCCCATGAATTATCATGGCATATATCCGATTCCTTCCAAGGTGTTTCTACGTCGTTGTACTACGTAGTAACATCACACGTCCTTGCTTCATATTCCACACCTTTGTTTTCTGCTCATAAATCTGAGATATATTCTCCACATCAGAATGCATCTCTTTGACCGCGTCCAAAATATCCTTTGCGGTGGCTAGGAACATATGCGGACGGGCGATGGCTGGCTCCATAGTGTTGATAAGCCATGCCATTACCATCGAATTCACTGATTTCCATAATCTGAATTTCGTATCATCAGGCAGCGGCTGAGGGTTTTCATCACTCAGAAAACCCAACTTGCCTCTTCCATCGATTACCAATTTAATCGTTTGTGCCCATTCAAGATAATTTTTCCCGTTGAGCCTCATTGATACTAGCAGAACCGCTGATCCGAGCTGGTTCTAACTGTTGTCGACGGCCACATCATCCGTATGTCAGACATACTGGAATTCGGTGGGGCCGTAGGTTGAGGGGTGTTGACGCTGGACGATGAGGAGGCGGGACTCCTCTCTCTGGTCATAGCCGCCTTATATTTCATAATGATCTTTTTTTCCTCAATGTTTTATGATCATGACTCTGATACCATGTAGAAATTTAGAGAGATAAAAATTCGGAATTTTATTGCTTCTCTGCTAGGACAAATGTCCCTTTATATAGTTAGATAAATCTTAACCAACAAGAAAAGATAAAGCCCTACTACATACTAATACCAATATTACCTTCATAACTTGATAAAAATAAATAAAACAAAAAACAGGACTTAAAGTAGGACTTCAAACTCTATTTCTCAACACATTTTTATGTGCATTGCTCCTACATTTCCTATTAGTTCAAGAAGCATCGTTGTTTCCCCTTCAGGTTCGTATTGCAAGAAGGGATACTCAGACCACTATGTCATTGTCAATCAACCAAATCGAAGCTTTCTTGGATGTTAGCTATGAGGCCACCAAAAGCAAAAGTATGACTTCTGGATGACTCCCAGTAGTAACTGGAATTGTAGGCATATTTAAGCGTATTTATTCCTTATTTAAGTTTTTTCCTTCAGTAGGCACTTCATTACTTTGACTGAAGGTTATATGCTTATAATTGGGTAGTACTGTCGTAAGCGAATATACTTGGTTTACAGGCTGGTTTAATGCCATGGGAATTGATTTGTTTTTGCAGGCATCGATTTCCGCTCTGCTTTGTCTCTTCCCGCCGTCTCTATTCTGCGAAATAAAGGTATAATTTCTTCTCATTCTTTACCTCGTCAGGCTATCCTCCTTATATCATTTCCGAATGATTGTGATTGTGGTTGGGTAATGTAAGTAGAATATAAACTCGCTATCACCGAAGAAGGGAAAAAAGGAACTAACTCCTGTTTGTATTTTTGCATCAGTAATGGGGAGTTTAGAAACCAGTGAGGCCTACATTGTTCTCCATTATGGAAATGGTAGGTACTTGATTGCTTTAAATATGAGAAAAGGTTGCAAAAAGTTTACTTTAACCTAATTGCAGCTGATTGAACTTTTTCCTGATTAATTCTGTTCGATCTGAATCTTCTGTTGAAGATAATGAAAAAGGGTATCATCGTATGACCCGTATTCTTAAGGGTGAGCAGTCGGTGCATAAAGGTAGGCACTTAGATTGAGGTAACCTTTGTATCCGTTTTCCTTCCCTTTTTTTTAAGAAAAGATTGGTAGGCCTCTTTTGATTTTATCTCTACCTTTGAGGTTCTGTAACAATTTTCTTGTAGCAGTTAAATACTCTGGGCGTCGTGTATTGCCGTCCAGGGACAGGAGGCATTGTGCATTGTGAAATGTGGCACAGTTCTGGTCAACTACTAGCTCCATGTCTTGTTTTGAAAACCAATTTTATGCTTATTTTGTCAGGCGTGACAGCCCCTGTTAAATATGAATTCAGCTGTTAAATGTAACTCAAATACTTCACAAAATGAACAGGGGAAGCCCGAGAAGCCGGACCTCTTCAAAATCTTCCCTTACCTATTCCTCTGTCCGGAAGCGATAGGTGTGTGTTGCTTCTTCAGCTCTTCTAGGTGTTTTTGTTTTATTGACTGTTAAAGTTTACAGGATAGTAAATCATGGGATCAGACGTCTGATCCTTTCTCCTTTTTATCATTCATTAAATAGAAGAGTACAAGAGAGTAAGTACATAAGATAAACATAGAACAATAGAGTAGAGTAGAGTGTATTTTCTCTTTCCGCCCGACTGTTAGACTGTAAGATCCGCTTACCACGGGGATGAGAAGAAGAGAGTACAAATTCAGTCTTTTTGGTGCTTCCAAAGTTTATATCTCTTGGAGTTTTCCTTTGTGAAGAGCTATTTTGTGGACATAGGCTACTGGAACAGCATGTGAGATGTAGATGACCTGGAAAAGCTATAGAATTGGTGGACCTATGCCGTTGTAAATGGAATGAATGCTAGGGAAAAAATAAAAATAAAAGAAGGTAAAAAGCATGCTCGATATAAGATCTGGCTGCTCTATTCTTGATAAAGCATATTGCGTGCGCAAGCCTTTATAGTGCCAAAGGCGTCCTATTTGAGGGAAGAGATACGAGTATGGAAGATATCAATAGAAAAGCTATTTCTTACTCTTTTTTGTAGTTAAACTCAACACATCTGTTCTTGGTAGTCTAATAGCCCTCTTGGATTATTTCTTCTTCCAACTTTTTAGTTGCTCCATTGTTGGGAAAAAACTGATTAGATGCTCTAATGCCCGAGCAGAGAGGGGAGATAATGTCTTTTGCTGTTAATAAGGCTTGAGGATTTTTCTTCACATGTTTAGTAAGCGTGTTTGCTCTATATAAGACAATTCTACGGTTTTTCACGTTGGCCACCTTTTTGTAATTATTTTTTTGCAGTTTCTGTGGCTTTGGGAAGCATTGATGTGCAGGGTGGATGCAGTACTGGGGTACGTGGCTAGTATCAATCTTTTCAAATATATATTTTTGCTCCTTTTTGACATGATTCTCAGAAATAGAAAAAGTTCTGAAGTTAGTTGGTCTATGCATTGCGTCTGTATTTTATTACTTTCATAAAGTGAATAAGCAGTAATGTTCTGATGCAGGACATTAGATAGTTGTCCTTTATTCATGTTTTTGTGAGACAGAGAATGAAAGAATAATATATTTCTCACTTATTAGACGTGTGCAGAGAATTGGTTTTTGAATAGTAAACCACATGAAGCC
This sequence comes from Gentiana macrophylla, assembly GCA_026214975.1. NCBI lineage: Eukaryota > Viridiplantae > Streptophyta > Magnoliopsida > Gentianales > Gentianaceae > Gentiana > Gentiana macrophylla. Next base: position 29,454 of record JAOBSW010001125.1, read on the forward strand.
TAAGGACAGCCAGACAAACAGCAGACAAGCTGTCAAGAATAATAAATACACTAGACTAGGGTCGCTGTATAAACAGAACTTGCCAACCACTACAACAGCTAAGACAGCTAACAACTATATAAAATTACTATTTACACATGGAAATAAAGAACCTTTTACTTTACGGTTGTCTTCTTTTAATATTTCTAATATTTCCACACCCCCCCTCAAGCTTGCTGGAATATATGTTAATGCAACCAAGTTCGAGATATAGATTTCTAAAGATATAAGGTTGGACAGTCTTGGTGACAAGATCAGCAACTTGTTGAATAGATGGAACATAGTTGAGGGAAATATCACCACAGTCAACTCTTTCTTTAATATAGTGCTTGTCGTGCTTGGCTTTGTCTTGATGTACAGGATTTTCAGCAATATTAAAGGTAGAGATGTCAGAACAGTCTGATTGGTATCAGAACAGGAAACTTTCGGTCTTGCAACACTCTTTTAAGCCAAATGCCTTCACAAATTCCTAATGCCAAGGCTCGGAATTCAACTTCAAGATATAATAGGCTGCTTCTTACTCCACTAAGTTACAATATTTCCCCAAAGAGAGGAACAATAGCCAGTAGTAGAATGTTTCTCAGTCAAAGATCCACCCCGGTCAGCATCAATAAATACTTCAATTTCCTTGCAATCAGATTTCTTAGAGTAAAGGCCTTCTCCAGGGTTTAACTTAAGACACCTTAGGATTAAATTTGCAGCTTTCGAATGTATTTCCGTAGGCTTATGCATGAATTGGCTTACAAGGCCAACAACAAAACTAATAGTTGTCCTTTATGTGAGAGATAGATAAGATTCCCCACAAGCCTTTGGTATCTATCCTTATCAATGGGTTTACATGTAAGGTCATGGGCTAGTCTTAAGCCTGCCTCAGTAGGAGAAAGGGTAGCCTTGCAACACAAGCAAGGTCTTTAATCTCAAATTTACAAGCTAAAGATGTTTTCAGGTCAATGATCTCTTGGTCACCATCCCTTTTTAGGATAATATCATCAACATAAACAATTAGGATATATTTTTTTTCCTGTCTCAGAGGCTTTAATAACCAATGTATGATCCATATTACTATGTTTATAGCTAAAGTCTTTAGCTATTGGCAAACCAAGCTCTTGGAGATTGCTTTAAACCATATAAGGATTTCCTCAATTAACAAACCTTACCCTTTAAGTTTTCCGAATCATAACCTGGGGGGGTATGGACATGTAAATTACCTCTTCAAGGTCACAATTGAGGAAAGCATTTTAAATGTCTAATTGATATAAAGGCCGGTCTAAGTTGACAGCTAAAGAAAAAAGAATTCTAACAGTGTTTGACTTAGCAACAGTGGCAAAGGTCTCTTGGTAGTATATGCCATACGATTGTGTAAATCCCTTAGCTACCAATCGAGCCTTATTCTATTGATTGTCCCATCAACATTATACTTATTTATGTTAAAAATCCCTTTACAACCGACGGTTTTCTTACTTTGTGGTAGGGCTGTAATAAGCCAGATGTTATTTTTGTAATACATTCATTTCGTCATTTAGAGCAGCGCCGTTGAGAGCTTTTCAAGGCCTCATTGACATTTTTTGGTATCTTCTAGGATAAAAACAAAGAACGGATAAAAGCAAGAGCTAAGTCAAGCTCTAGGATTTCATTCATAAAAGTGGTATAAGGATTACATGATAATCTAACTTCTAGTAGAACTAAGGGCATTTATAGGCTTAAAAGCCCATTTATCTAAAACGTACCACTAAAAGCCAAAGTGGTTATCCACTTAATTTAAAACACAAATAAATACTATGAATTAACTTGCATGTGCCTCTTCATCTATATTTGTAGGTGAACAGACTCAATGCAGGAGATAAAGAGGAATGCCATGAAATTATACAAAGGTTGCTTGGTACAACTGCTAGTTCCCTTCCTTAGGGCAATGGGCCTGACATCAATCTGAACTTAAGGAGGCCTTAGATATTTACCTGATCCTGAAGATTCTATTGTATTAATACTCGAATCAAATTCATTCATACCAGATTGATTGTTGACTGTCTCAGGTTCAGAATCTATTTCTGTCAGGCTCCCCCTCTGCTTGTGATTTTAGTTTCTTCCTTGAATATACATAAATAATGAGAGGTCTGAAAGTGCTGGGCTTCATCCATTCCCCCTTTTGCTCCTGAAAATCTCCATTTGTTAGAGGCAAAGTGACAGCAATAGGGGAAGAGGAGTCCATTTCTCAATCTTGACATGACCGAGTAAATGAACATCCCTTATTACCATAGAATGGCTGACTTTCAAAGAAACTTACATCCACAGGTTTGTAAAAAAATTGTGATAGGAGAAAAACATTTATACGCTTTTTGGTTACTAGAGTATCCCACAAAAACACACTTAAGAGCCTTGGGGTCTAGGTTGCTTCTGTTGTGTGATTATATGTGACAAAAGCAGTATACCCAAATGTCTTTAAGGGTATAGAATTGTTTCTCAGACAGTTAGGAAATTCATCAAATGAGTACCTGTTTTGGAATTTTGAATTGATGAATTTTACAGGGTAACCTGATAATAAAAAAGTGGCTGCGAGCAAGGCTTCTCGCCAAATGTATTTTGGGACGTTCATATAGAACATCAAAGCTCTAGCCATCTCAAGGAGATGACGATTCTTTCTTTGAACTACCCCATTTTGTTGGCTGTCTCAACACAACTACTTAACTGGATAATGCCCGGTTTGCCAAGGAAATCACTCGGAGTTTTTTTCAAATACATTCTTTGGCATTGTCAGTTATTACCATTTTTATCTTTGTACCAAATTGGTTCAATATCATGTACTAGAAATTTTGAAAAATATATCCCACCTCTGATTTGTCCTTCACTAGAAAAACCCAAGTTATTCTAGTGTGGTTACAATACCCTAGATGACCCCCACACATAACCGTGGATCAAGGTGAAAGAGGCAGAACTTTGATAAGGTCTCTTAGAGTGTGAAGCTCTAGTTTGCTTAGAAAATTGGCAAATCTCACATTGGAACAAGGTGGGATTTTTCCTTTTAAAGGATTCAGGAAACACAATTTTGAAAGATGCGCAAAACATGGATGACCAAATTTATAATGCCACTTGGTTACATCATCCATGCAACTAAGTTTACATTGTTCCTGAATGCTAGAACATGCAGTAGATTGATAATTGATGTGCTTGGGGTCCTTAAAAATAAAAAGATCAAAATGTGGGATCAACACTGCCTATCAACATTCTCCATGCTGAACCCTGAAATTCACATGAACAGTTAAAGAAAGTTATCTTGCAGCATAGTTGTTAAAACGTCGCCTAGGCGAATATCTACCGTTTTTTATAGTGTGAGGCGACAAAAATGCCAGGAGAGGGAAAGGCGACGCATAGGTGGATGCCTTGCGTTAGGCGCCAGGTGATAAAAGGCGGTCCCCGGGCATGTTTTTGTGTAAAATTTAAATTTCAAGGGTAAAAATGTAAATATCCATGTTAAATTACATTACCCTAATCTCTTAACCCCCAACCCGGCAACCCACCACTTTATACTGCATTTCTCCTGTGCTTCCTCCTCCAAAGCTCCAACCCCCAACTCGCCTGCATAGTTGTTAAGGTGGGAGGCGAGACTGTAACGCCTTAATGGGGTGTAAGGCACTGAAAATGCCGGCGAACCTAAGGCGTTGCCTAGGCGAGAGGCATGAAAAAGGTGAGCGCCCGGTCTTTTTAAAAAAAATAAGTGAATTTCAGGGGTAAAAAAGTCAAACCCATGTTTAGTAGCATTAAACCTAAGCTTTTTATCCCAGCCCGCCCTTTATCCTTCATCCCTCACTTCTCCAAAGCTGCTTCCTGGACCTGTGCACTGCCATGGAGTAAACCAAAAAAAAAAAAAAACACTTGCAGCGGCGGGAAAGTAGGTGCAAATAATGTCTTCTGCAGGAGGCAGTCAACTGCTGTCTTCTCTCCTGTTTTTTTTTTCCTACAACTGAAAGTGTTTAATAGCTTCATCTTTATGTGATTATGGAGTTGAAAAACGTTATAATTTTTTTTAATGAAACAATGAATGAAAATCAAAGTAATGATCTAAGTTGTCTAAAACTCTAAATAGTTATCTTTGTTAGTAGTTCGTAGTTAAGTAGTTGTATTTTTTCATCTTTTGAAGTTTGTAGTTTGGACAAGTAAAGTAAGTGAAGTAACAAGTGAAATTGATTAGTTTTTTGGTCTATGTAGTATGTTCTTAATTCTTAATTTCTTATGTTATGTAATTGTAATGATGCAATGCAACTATGCAAGTCAAGTGACTAAGTCTAACTGTCTAAGTCATTGTGTATTGTGTTGTGTTGTGGTATACTAGTTGGAGATTGGATTGCCTTGCCCATTGGTCCCAAAAAAAAAAAGTACTGCTATCACTATTAGTGATATGAATGTTATGATGTTCATGACTTCATGCTATCACTGTTTTACACTTATAATACTTAATTGCTCATAGACTTATAGAGTTATAGTGCTATCACTGTTATGGTTATTACTCATTTACTTGGTAGTTTGGTTACTTACGTAATTCTATTGATACTTAATTCGCCTAATGCCTATCTTTTATGTCATTTTGTGAAGTCTAGGACTAGTATTAGTCTAAGTCATTGTGTATTGTGTTGTGTTGTGGTATACTAGTTGGAGATTGGATTGCCTTGCCCACTGGTCACAAAAAAAAACAAGTACTGCTATCACTATTAGTGATATGATTGTTATGATGTTCATGACTTCATGCTATCACTGTTTTACACTTATAATACTTAATTGCTCATAGACTTATAGAGTTATAGTGCTATCACTGTTATGGTTATTACTCATCTACTTGGTAGTTTGGTTACTTACGTAATTCTATTGATACTTAATTAAGCCTAATGCCTATCTTTTATGTCATTTTGTGAACTCTAGGACTAGTATTAGTCTAAGTCATTGTGTATTGTGTTGTGTTGTGGTATACTAGTTGGAGATTGGATTGCCTTGCCCATTTGTCACAAAAAAAACAAGTACTGCTATCACTATTAGTGATATGAATGTTATGATGTTCATGACTTCATGCTATCACTGTTTTACACTTATAATACTTAATTGCTCATAGACTTATAGAGTTATAGTGCTATCACTGTTATGGTTATTACTCATTTACTTGGTAGTTTGGTTACTTACGTAATTCTATTGATACTTAATTCGCCTAATGCCTATCTTTTATGTCATTTTGTGAACTCTAGGACTAGTATTAGTCTAAGTCATTGTGTATTGTGTTGTGTTGTAGTATACTAGTTGGAGATTGGATTGCCTTGCCCATTGGTCACAAAAAAAACAAGTACTGCTATCACTATTAGTGATATGATTGTTATAATGTTCATGACTTCATGCTATCACTGTTTTACACTTATAATACTTAATTGCTCATAGACTTATAGAGTTATAGTGCTATCACTGTTATGGCTATTACTCATCTACTTGGTAGTTTGTTTACTTATGTAATTCTATTGATACTTAATTCGCCTAATGCCTATCTTTTATGTCATTTTGTGAACTCTAGGACTAGTATTAGTCCAAGTCATTGTGTATTGTGTTGTGTTGTGGTATACTAGTTGGAGATTGGATTGCCTTGCCCATTGGTCACAAAAAAAACAAGTACTGCTATCACTATTAGTGATATGAATGTTATGATGTTCATGACTTCATGCTATCACTGTTTTACACTTATAATACTTAATTGCTCATAGACTTATAGAGTTATAGTGCTATCACTGTTATGGTTATTACTCATTTACTTGGTAGTTTGGTTACTTACGTAATTCTATTGATACTTAATTCGCCTAATGCCTATCTTTTATGTCATTTTGTGAACTCTATGACTAGTATTAGTCTATTAGATTCGTTTAAAACTTTTGAAACCGGAAACCTTTTGATTGATTGGTTACTAAAATCTATTTGGTATATTGCAGTACTGGTTTCGTGTGTTAAAAGCTTAAAACATGTTTTGATGACATTATGTGATCTCCTTTGTTGACTTTCTTATATGTTATAATCTAAAAGGCCAAAAGAATAAAGAGTACATGTTGCCTAGCATGTCAGGCTTTCACCTAGGCGACGCCTAGGCGCCCCGGCAACCCTACCTCGCCTTGGTTTCGCCTTACGCCTTAATAACAATGCTCGCCTGGGCTTCGCCTGGGCTTCGCCTAGCGCCTTAGTAACTAACTATGTCTTGCAATCAAAGTTTTTTGAGTCTTTTGACTGACAATATATTGCAGCTTAAACCGAGTACATACAAAGTGTCAGATTCTCAGTTAGAATGATACATCCCGTCCAGCTACCTTTGTAGAGCAACAACCATAGTAGTAGGATGCATCAATCTTACCATCGAATTAATCTCAACTTTCCGACCTCCGATGATATGAAGTAGTTCTTATTTAGAGTAAGATTAGCATGTGTACCAGACTTATCATATCTACAAATTCTGATATGTAGTCATCTACTGACCCATGCTGTTTCAACTAATGAAAAACATTCACTGCATTCTACATTGATTTGGAACCAAACTATCGTAACACCTCATCTCTCAGCATTGTCCAACATATGTATGGAAAACATATCCTTATACCACCAAACCGGACATCTTCCTTTCCTCTGAAGTGCAACACAATCAAACTGACTTTCTGAGCTTTTGAGATCTTGTGCATTTTGAATACCATTCACTTCTTCTAATCCATTCCTTGGGAGCTTCTCCATTGAATAGTGGAAAATCTATCTCAGAAACTTTAACACCAACTTCACACTTTTCATTCGTAGGTAATTTGAAGTCTGCATTGTCGTTATGAGGTTTAGGTAATAACCCATCATGTACATGTGCATGAGTTCCAGCTTGATGCAAGGACGGCGAAGGTGTTTGTGGAAATTTCTCACCCCCATAATCCTTATTTTAGGACATCGATTGCAGCAAGGCAGTGATGGACTCAGTATGTGCTAGTATTGCTGCTTGTCCGGCCGATACTGAGTCGATCTTTGTATAAACGGCATCAATTTTGGCATTATGAACTTCCTCCATGCATACGTGTACTTCATCACCTAAACGATTCTGCTGCTTCCATATCTCTCCTCCAACGCCTTAGACCTTGTATTTTCAGCCATGGTGATTCCACCGGGGTAGGGTATGCAGATGTTAAACTTCCTCTCAATCGAATAGAAAACCTAGCTCGGGTATGAACCTTAACTCATAGCAGAATTAGAAGAAGAAGATTGAGTAGGAGAACATGAGAAACAGAGGAATAGAGCGAAGATGGAGATTGTATTATCACAAGTCAATGATGGGATAATATTACACACTCTGACCCCCTATTTCTAACATTCTAAGTCTAAGGATGACACCATCAATTAGTTGCTTGATGTCACCAACTGACTAACTAACTCACTGCCCTAACGAGTTCCTGACATTCCGTCGATCAGTTCATGTTTGACAAGACTCCAATGAAACTACTTGGTTTATCTTGGGGAAAGTCACTGAGTTTGAGGGAAAGATGTGAAACGAGGCTAAATGTTGATTTACGTCCTTGTGTTATCAAGACGAGTTGTGTGGATGGTGATAAGTGTGTTTTAGTCCAGGCTACACTTACCCTTGCAATCTTGGATTCGGTGCAACAATTGGAAGTAATCGTAACTGAAGAAGTTGGAGCAAAAGATCAATTGCCTTACGGCTTGTATGCATATAGTGATATCCCATCTTTATTGCTGCGTATAACGAGATTGAGGATCGGAAACGTTGTCTTCAACGAAGGACCGAAGTCATTGGAGACTTTTTATGACCTTTTGGCTTGGTGAAATGTGCAAGTTATTAGAGGTTGAAACGTCACTTGCCGTCACGCCCAATTTGTTAAAAATTGAGTTTGGGGCCACTGAAGGATATCAAGCTGTAAATGTATATGATAGGTAGACACATAGGGATTCGAGATTGTCACAGATAGGATTGATATCAGGAAGCAACCGTTGTTCTTTTGTTCATAGCCTCGGAGTAGAAGAAAGCTGAATAGTATTTTTAAACGTAATTCATGTGCATCCTCTTGTTTTATGTACATACAACATAACATGGAAGAGATCTCATTCATGCTAGTATGCTACGCTTTTGAAAGAAGAGCACATCTGGTACAAAATCAGTCTTGTGCTTGATATGATGAACTAAATAATTATCGGTATTCGAATAAATACCGGGCTCAATTTAACTTGTGGACGGTTATTCCATTGGATGATTAAAATGATGAGAACAACGTCAATTCAAAAGAGAAGTGCATCATGGTTAAGGTAAGTGTTGGTACAATCTCTTCATGTTTGAGCATTTTTATGTGAGAATGAAAATTTTAAGAAGACTTTCAAATTGTTTCACAAGATTATGAATGGACTTGATCCACCAATGGGTGTTGATGAAAAGCTTGTGAGTCTTCTGGGTGGATTACCATGAGTTCGCTCATGGACGAACTTTCTGAGTAGGGGATATGCTGATGTAGGACATTTGATTAGATAGTTGTCTTTTATTCGTGTTTTAAATTAAGCGGATGCCGGATTGCCATATTTGCTTTTAAGTGTAGGTGTTACCTGAATGGGCTTTTTAGCATATAAATAAATAGACTAAGCTTAGTTGTTATTACGGATATTATGTAATCATTTTCATCTTTTAATGAATGAAAATCCTACGAGCGTGGATTTGTCTCTACTTTATCTTCTCATTCTAGGTCTTCTACTTCAAGTTGCTTCTCAAACGCCCATTTTGAAACCCCCTCATGTTGATGGTTATTCGTTACTCAGCTGAGTATTCAATACATTCTTATTCACCAGGTAATGACTGCCATAGGACAAATTGATGAGTCTCCGTAATATTAAAATATAAAAATTGAACGGCAATCGTATGGTCATAGCATACTTTTCAGTCTTTGTCCACCTGACTGATTCTGCCCACACTGCCATCTGATTATTTTGATACAAATGATACACCAATACATTTAGTGGTTCATTTAGGGTGCCAATTCATTCCTAATGATTCTAGAGCCGTACATCCCAACCTGATTTACAGCATTTCCATGGCTATTCTAGGATTTAGTTTCTTCCTCTGAATCCAAAGATTTGAATTTTACCTTGAGGCAGCCAGATGGTATTCGGTTCTGGATGACCGTGAGCACTTAACCCAGACAGGTTGATTTTGACTGCAAATTTGGCTACCTTAGTCCTCAATGCCTGAATGGCTGCAAACAGTTCTGCTACTTGCTTTTTGGCACTCTTGAAGCCCATTCTGCTCCACTTCAAAGGAAGGCATTTAAAAGCCGTGGCTACATATGTTGCTATCTCGTATCTGTACCTTACCCTTCTAGGTCATTCAGATACTGAAATTTTAATTCAAATATTCATTCGTGTAACCTATTTTCCCCTTAAAATTAATATTCATTCGAGTAAAGTAGAATTATACTCCATCCGTTGCAATTTAACTGATGAAATTGACAAAAACAAACAAATTAAGGAGGTGATTTAATGCTTAAACTTCAACACCGAAATGACTAGAAAACCCCCTTGAATATAGTTAATGCAGTGCTTTTTTTATTCTCTCACCACTTAATAAATAAGAGTAGATGTAGGAAAACACAATAGATACTGCCTTGGTAATGGAACTCCATAAAATAAAAAGGAACAAATTTTTTTGGCAACTCCATCAGTCGAATTGGAACAGAGTGGGTGTTTTGTTTTTTTTTAAGCTCATACATGCTGAATGCTGATGAAGAAGTTTTAGTTATCAGAGGCTTGTGACCGGATGCTTGTCTTGTACTTCAAATTCTGGGTCAAATAAATGTTTCAAGCTCGGGCATTGATGCAGCATTCAAGACGCCAAATTTGTTCTCACCGTCCACTTGACACCGAATACTCACCTTCTCCACTTGATCCTTACAAGTCTCAGTCTCTTCCAATCCCCCTCCTTTTAGGCTAAAAACTTGTTTGTTCGTTAGTGAGAATTTACATTCTCTGATTTTGGACTTTACGGGAGTCTGAACCTAACTTTCCCACACTCGTTTCCTTCCTTGTAACTCACTATTGTGGTATGTTGCTAGTTTAGTTACCATCCGAGCCTGCGTCATTCGTTTTGCTTGGGGCAATTCAATCCGTTATGTTCAAAGACTTCTCATATGCACACTGTGATTCATATTCAGTAGGCTTTGTGAATTCTCTATCACTATATGTGAGCACTCTATTCATACTCTTGTCATTATTCGCAGAACTGTACTTAATCCCTTGGTGTTGTCATGTGTGTTTTTTCTTTTCCTTTTACTTGGTTTCCCTTACACTTGTTGTGAGCTCATCTCCGTTTGTTCGGCCTCTTAACAGGCGTCAATTTCAGACAATAATGAGAAAAAGGCAGTGGACTTTTTAATGAAGAAAACAAGCGAGTGCTCAACCTTTTCTTATGAGAAAACTATACAGGTAATTTTTTTTTTGAAATATTGGATATCTAACTTGTGAGCTTCTGCGAGTTCTGAATCCGCGTCATCTGAACTACCATTTGATACAACTCAATTTTAATTATCGGTTCGTTACGTGTGTCCATAGTTGTAGAATGCACAATGCCAAGTGAAGCAACAATGTCCAGAGGCTTCCAAAATCAATTGATTATTTAATGCTTATGAAACTTTTTAATTGTAACATGGTGTATTTTCATTTCCTTACAAAATTGGAAGATCACACAGCACCATTATACCAATACAAACTAAAAGGCAGAAACCAAAGCACTGCACCAGCTAACATTTGCTCCATACAATAATGATGAAAAAAAAACAGGACACTTGTAACTCCCAGTTCGATTTGGTCTTCTTCACTCCGCTCGAATCACACACGCTATTATTGAATCCAAACCCCCTGGTAACTGCTCCCACTGATGTTGGACATAAACCTACCTAATAGCCTTTTATTAGTGTTTTATTGAAGTGGATAACCATTGGGCTTTTTAAGTGTAAGTTTTACCCAAATGGGGTTTTTAGCCTATTAATAGTATTGAAATAATTAATTTTAATGTTAATATTTTATATGTCTGTTATTATGTTAACAGGCTGTTGTTAGTTGGTAGTTATGTTTATGTCTGTTATATGTCTTTAATTTTCTGTCCGTTTAGATGTATTTATGTTTTAGGCGGCCGAAGTTGTGAAGTCTCAACCCGTTCTATTTATTTGTTGTAATTCTTATTCTCTAAAGTATGAAGGAATGAAATATCTTGTCTTTCATTCACTCTCCTCCCTCAAAATCTATATGGATCAGAGCTTTGAAATACGCTTTCAAGCCGGTTCTTTTTCTGCCATCGTTTTTAAAATCTAGACGCAATGTCTGAAACAACCTCAGGTTCCTCTGCACAACCACCAGCCTGCGCTGTAAATGGGTTCGATAACCCAACCTTGCAGATTACGACAATGAAACTGAATGGGAATAACTACATTCAGTGGGCTTAGTCTGTTAGGATGCTCATAACTGGACGTGGAAAATAGGGTACATAACATTCTCTGTAAAATCCCCCACAAGGAATTTCCATATGCATACTATACCTGGGAAACTGAAAATTCTACTGTTATGACTTGGCTTATAAACTCTCTGGAATCTGTTCTACTCAACTGCAAAGGAAATATGTGATGCTTTTTCTGCCACCTACTCTGATCAAAGGAACTTTGCACAAGCTTTTGGAGTGAGGTGTAGTCTCTGAGTTATGAGACATATCCTTTTTCTCATCTTACATACCATCTAATGGGCAACATAAGGTAAGAATAGCTGATGGTTTCCTTTCCACTGTTGCGGAACATACACAATACAAATCACAAATAATCTCTTCCTAGAATCTGTCTTATACGTCCCTTATCTATCTTGCAACCTTTTTTCTGTTAGCAGATTTACTAGTGTCAAAAATTGTTGCTAAAATTTGTTCCTCTCACTATGAATTTCAGATTCGAAATCACTAAGGAAGATTAGAAATGCTAAGATGAGTGAAGGACTCTACGTGCTTCAGGAAGAAGGATAAGATGATATAACTTTACTCCATTGATAAAGTGTCGGTTTTAAGGATGCATTATTTTTACATCATGTTGTGAGAATATATATGATATATGAATGAAAACCATACACCCAAAATTTCACATGTGTATGAGGAAAGGAACTTAAGAGATATTCTCTAGTTGTTCTAAAGTGAAATTCTAGATGGCATCTTGTTGGTTAGTGAAGAGATTGAGAGAAATAAATCAAATGAGAAAGAACTCTTCTATATTATTATGAAGTAGAAAAGGAGTTTAAATAGGATTACAAGGGAGTCCAAAGGTTGGACAATAGTGATTAAGATAGCGGCTGACAGGCAATAAATGCAGCGTCGGCAGTGATTATACTAACAAGGCAGCCGCCTAAATGGTGGGTTAATGCAACGGTAATAAAGCTAATGAAGGTAACTAATACCCCAACCATAATACATTAAGTAAAGATTACTTGATGTATTATGGTAATAATAATATAATAATATTTTCTACACCCCCCCTCAAGGTAGGTTGTAGATGTTGATGCAGCCTAGCTTGTTACACAGTTGACTGAATGAGTGAGGAGGAATGGGCTTAGTGATGATATCAACATTCTGGTCTTGAGATGGCACATGCTGAAGGGAGATGATTTTGTCTTCAATCTTTTCCTTGATGAAGTGTCGATCAATGTCCACATGCTTGGTTTGTCATGATGAATAGGATTTTCTGCCATGCATAGTGCTGAATTGTTGTCACAGTAGAGAGTAAGAGGTTGATTGAGTGGAATCTTGAGTTCATTGAGTACTCTTTTTATCCATAGGGCTTCACACACTCCAAGAACCAGTGCCCTCAGCTCAGCTTTTGCACTACTTCTTGAGACTGTCGGTTATTTCTTGCTTCTCCAGGTGACAAGGTTGCCCCAGATGTAGGAACAATAGCCAGTGGTTGATCTTCTATCGGTGTGGCTTCCTGCCCAGTCTGCATCAGTGTAAACATCCACTGTCCGAACTTTGGATTTTCTGAAGTGAAGACCTTGACCAGGGGTCATTTTTAGATACCTGAGGATTCTGTAAACTGCTTACAAATGTTCTTTAGTAGGCAGATGCATGAATTGACTGACCAGGCCGATTGCATAAGAGATGTCAGGCCTGGTGTGGGAGAGATATATGAGTTTTCCCACTAGCCTTTGATACCTCTCTTTGTGAACTGGTTCAGTACCATTAGTGAGCTTCAAACTTGGGTCAACTGGAGAGATAGCAGGCTTACACCCTAACATCCCTGTTTCTTGGAGGAGGTCAAGAATGTATTTCTCTGGGAAACAGAGATGCCTTCACTGGTTCTTGCAACTTCCATACCAAGGAAGTACTTCAAGTGCCCCAAGTCTTTGACCTCAAAAGTCTTTGCAAGCAGGTCCTTGAGTTTCTGGATCTCAATGTGGTCTTCACCTGTCAGGATAATATCATCCACAGAGACAATTAGTATTGACCTTTTACCATTAGTAATTTTGATAAACATGGTGTGATCAGAATTGCACAGAGTGTAGCTAGAATTTTTAACATTAGAAGTTAGTTTGCAAAACCAAGCCCTGGGTGATTGTTTTAACCCATAAAGTGACTTTCTTAGCCTGCACACTTTCCCAGTATTAGTGGAGTTCTCAAAATCAGGTGGAATAGACAAAGACTTACTATTCTAGATCTCCATTGAGAAAATCATTCTTAATGTCTAATTGAATAGGGGCCAGTCAAGGTGAACAGCTAGAGATAATAGGATTCTGATAGAGTTAAGTTTAGCTACAGGAGCAAAGGTTTCCTTGTAATCTAAACCATAAGTTTGAGTAAATCCTCTAGCTACAAGTCTAACTTTGGGCCTGTTTAAGCTCCCATCTGCATTATATTTGATAGTAAACAACCATTTACAACTGACAGGCCTTTTCCCTGGAGGAAGAGTGGCTAGATCCCAAGTGTGGTTATTTAGGAGGGCAGACATTTCTGTTTTAATGGCATTTTTCCAGTTAGGATCCTTAAGGGCTTCGTGCACATTGTTAGGAATGGATTCTTTATCCAGATTCTGAGTAAATAAGCAAAATGCAGGTGATAGCTTGTTATAAGACAGAAAAGTGTAAATAGGGTGCTTAGTGCAAAGTCTTTTACCTTTCCTTACTGCAATGGGCCTATCATCAACATGAGGAGAGATATTACCTGTCTGCTGAGGTGTATTACTTGTCTGCTGAGGTATAATACCTGTAGGATCAACATTATCTTGTGGTAAACCTTACTGATGGGAAGTTTAGTCAGCAGGTTCGTAGTAGGTGGATGCTCTGCAGGCTGATGGTCAGCGGAGTGAGGGTCAGCAAAGTGAGGGTCTACTGATTGTTGTTCTACTGACTGTTGTGGTTCTGCTGATTTTTTCTGCTCTTGCTGCACAAGGGTTAGTGGAGAGGGAAACCAGGAAACAGGAATATCAAACATATCCCAATCATCAGACATTCAGAAAAAGTTTCATTCTGATTATTATAGTATGAGGTATCTTCAAAAAATTTAACATCCATAGAGTTGTAAAACCTTTTTGTGACAGGTGAGTAACACTTGTACCCTTTTTGATTAGTAGAATAGCCCATGAAGATACATTTTAATGCTTTAGGGTCAAGCTTACTTCTATGCTGAGCATGTATATAAACAAAGACAGTGCAACCAAATATTTTTAAAGGAACTTCAGTGGTGAGGTGATTGCAAGAGTGAACAGCCATTACGGTTTGCAAAGGAGATTTGAATTCTAAAACTCTACTAGGGAGTCTGTTGATCAAATAGGTGGCAGTAAGGATAACTTCACCCCATAGGTACTCAGGTACATTCATGGAGAACATCAAGGATCTAGCCATTTCAAGTAGGTGTCTGTTCTTTCTCTCAGCAACACCATTTTGCTGAGGGGTTTCCACACAACTACTGATATGAACTATGCCCTTATCTTTCAGGAATGTACATAAGTTGGATTCAAAGTATTCCTTTGCATTATCTGTTTTCAGCACTTTAATTTTTGTATTAAACTGAGTAGAGATCATGTTATAGATTTGAAATATAGAACCAACTTCAGATTTATCTTTCATCAAAAATAGCCAAGTAACCCTAGAGTGGTCATCTATAAAAGTAACAAACCATCTACTACCAATGACATGCTTAACTCTTCAAGGTTCCCAAACATCACTATGAATAAGGGAAAAAGGATGAGATTGCAAGTAGGGCAGCTTAGCATACACAGATTTGGTAATTTTAGCAAACTGACAGATTTCACATTGCAAAGTGGTAACATTAAAATCCTTAAATTTTTCAGGAAACTGAGTTTTTAAGTAGGCAAAACTTGGGTGGCCTAGTCTATAGTGCCACAGCATTACATCATTCAAATTAAAGGTACTAATGTTTGAAGCAAAATACAACATGGTCTTCTCAGAATCTTCACTCTTATTGAGGATAAAGAGTCCTGAGCATGCCTTAGCATTGCCAGTTATCTTCTGTGAAGAATGATCTGAAAAACACATTGATTAGCAGAGAACACAACATCTCAATTTAGGTCATTAGTTAGTTTGCTGGCAGAAATCATATTGCAATCAAGTTTTGGGACATAGAGAACATCTTTTAACACAAGGTCGTTAGAGATGTTAACATTCCCAGTTCCTTGTGCATAAGAAATAGATCCATCGGCAATTTTGACGTGGTGGGTATAGTTGCAAGGCTTAAAATTGATAAGGAAATTCTTATTTCCAGTCATGTGGGAAGAAGCCCCTGAAATCAATAATCCATGGATTTCTTCCCATGTCTGACACATTATTTGCAACAAAGAGAGTACCTGATTGAGCATGAGTGGCTGTTTCATTTTGGTTAGATCCATATACCTGCTGAGTCAGGAGGGTTTTGAGGGCCTCTAGTTGATCTTTAGTAAAGTTGAGGCCATCTTTCTTTTCCTCAGTTACAACTCTGCCATGACTTTCTTTATTATTCTGTCTGCGGGACTTCCAATTTTCTGGTTTGCCATGAATCTTCCAGTAGGTTTCCCTAGTGTGATTTGTCCTCCTGCAGTGGTCACACCAAAACTTGTCCTTGTTCTTGCTATTTGGATTCCATGTAGCAGAACTTTTGGTAGACGTATCATTGTTATCTGCAGCCTTTCCATGTGTCAGCATGGCAGAGGCTTCATTCATGGTGTTGCTGGTGGGATTGTCCTTTAGCATAAGCTTCTTCCTGCTTTCCTGATGCTTAATCTCAGAGAACACAGCTTTGAGAGGCAGAAGAGGTTTTGTGGATAGTACCCTACCTCTGGCATCATCCAGAGATGGGTTCAGGCCCATGAGGAATTTGAAGGTCCTCTTTTGCTCCACTACTTGCTTGTACAGGAGAGCATCATCAGTGTTCTTCCATGCGAGTTCTTCAAACATTTCCAGCTGCTGCCAAGCACGAGTGGGTTGGTTGAAAAACTGAGTGACAGTGAGATTACCTTGCTTATATCCTTGGATTTGAGCCTCTATCTCATTAAATTTCAGAAGTGTTGTCCTTCTTTGAGTAGAGGTCTCGAGCATTAGCCCAAATTTCTTGGGCAGTGTCGAAGAACATAAAGTTCTCACTTATGTCTTTGGTCATAGACCTTAGAAGGATAGCCATAACTTGGTTATTTTCAGTATCCCAAGCATCAAACTTTTCATCATCAGCGTCAGGTGCAACTTTGGATCTAGTGAGGTATCCCATTTTGCTTTGACCGGTGATGTACATTTTCATGGATCTTGACCATATGATGTAGTTGTTTCCATCTAGCTTATGGCTAGTGAAAGGAATAGATGTTTGTTCAGTCAGCCCAGAATTTTGAATATTCTGTGACTCGGTTGAGGATACATCAGAAAGTGAAGACATTTTGAAGTTGAAAATTTTTATTTAGATCGAGTTCGTCTCTGATACCATGAAGAGATTGAGAGAAATAAATCAATTGAGAAAGAACTCTTCTATATTATTATGAAGTAGAAAAGGAGTTTAAATAGGATTACAAGGGAGTCCAAAGGGTTGGACAATAGTGATTAAGATAGTGGCAGACAGGCAATAAATGCAGTGTCGGCAGTGATTATACTAACAAGGCAGCCGCCTAAATGGTGGGTTAATGCAACGGTATTAAAGCTAATGAAGGTAACTAATACCCCAACCATAATACATTATGTAAAAGATTACTTGATGTATTATGGTAATAATAATATAATAATATTTTCTACAATTAGGTAAGTGTTTGTGAGCACCATCTCTTCCTATTATTGTTTTGCAACATTCATGGCAATCATTTGAGACCTAGAAATATCCAGAAGGTGCTTATTCTTTCTTTTGGACACACCATTTTGCTAAGGTGTGTCGATACATGTACTCTGGTGTATTATCCCTCTTTCCTCAAGAGATTTACCAAGAAATGACGCAAATAATTCAGTCTATTCTTGAAGTGTGAATGTAAACACCAAATTGAGTTTTTATAAGGTTATCTCACCTCTGATTTATGTTTCATATGAAAAGTCCATGTTACCCTATTTCTATCATCTATAAATATAGTGCACCATCTAGAGCCAGTTAAATTAGTAGCTTTTGATGGACCTCAAGTATCGATATGTATGAGATAAATGGATGGATGGCACATGAACTTTCCTTGGATATGCAGTTCTAGCATGTTTAACATAATGACATACATCACATTGAAAATTTTGATGTAAACATGTCTGGAAATATAACTTTTAAATAACAAAATTTGGGTTGTCCTAAACGCTTATGCCACACATCGCCTAATCCTTTTACAGGAAGCTTTATCTTCACTAGTCCTTGAAGAAACAACACCCCTGAATAAAATTTAACTCTGCCAATCTCCAGGTTCATGTTCTTCTCCTGAAAATCACAAGATTTTGGTGAGAATATGGCAGCAGTTGCTATATCTAGTCAACTTTCAAACTAATGTTACATTATAATGTAATTTTGGAACCAAGAACTCATCATAAATGGTTACTTTTATGTGAGCTTGATGGAACAAGTTCCCAAAAACTCTAAGGCTGTTCCATCTTCTATTCTGACTGTTTGTAAGGTAGTACAAAGCTTAAAATCATAGAAAAACAAATGTCCTCGTTTGTCATGTGATCTGGGGTCCTTGAATCAACAATTCATGTTTGCATTTTCACCTTGACTTTCCCTTGTTGATTTTGCTGGCTTCCAATCAACTAGTTTACCATGTATTTTCCAACAAACTCCTTGTTGTGACCTGTCATTTTGCAATGGTCCTTTTAGAAGGGTTTTGTTGAGAAATAGGGCAGATGCTTTCAGATTAGAAAAGGATCATGATATGCTCCCCATCATGACCTTCCTCTAGCTATTTCTTGTCTTACTTCAGAGCATACAGTCGTGATCGAAAGTAAAAGTTTAGTTCCAAGATACAGTCGGCTATCTCCATCCAGATCCTGGTTCAGGCCCATGAGGAATTTGATACTATGTTTCTTTTCTACAATTTCCTTCTGAATCTTGACATCATCTTGGCACATCTAGTTGTAGACCTCAAATGCATCAAGTCGCTGCTAAGATCTTGACAAGATAATGAAATAAGTGGTGACATGAATGTCACCTTGTTTGAGATCTTGAAGTTTGACTTCTTTCCTTTATAACTCTGATGTGTTGTCTCATTTGGAATACATTTACCTGGCAGCTTCCTAGATTTTGTGTGCAGTCTCATAGAGTAAGAATTCTTCACTGATTTGGTGCCATTGAACCAATTAGCCATGAAATGACTAGATGGTTTTCTGTATTCCAGGATTTGTATTTAGGACCTGGATTGAGGGCGCTGGTAAGGTTTGAGCTAGTTATTCACCTCTCCCTCTATCAATGTTGAAAATCAATAATTATCCGGATGTACCTACACTATTGTTAGTGATTTCTCCCATTGAGCTTATCACCTGACTTTTGTTTGTTTGTTTGTTTGTTCGCTTGTTTGGTGATATAGTCAGCCGAATTGCTGGGGTGAGCATCAGTAAAAACTTTTGTAGTGTTAAATATTAATATGTCAAGTGTGTCTACCTTATGACAAAAGCAATATTGTGTACGCTTCTGGAGTTTAACATATTCCTGATAGAGTTTTATAAGTGTTATTGTTCACTTAATGACTTGTTTATTCCCATCATTTTTTCTGCAGACAGCAATTTTCGCACATCGCTACCTGTTTCCTGAGAATTTAAAGGCTGGTGAGATTGAGGTATTGTTGTTTTCTAACGATGCAATTGCATTTATTCTGTGTTTTAATTTGGTCTTCACTTTTCAGCTGATCTTGTGAATTGTTTCTTACTTGTGTGTTTAATTATTCAATTGGTTGGTGAAACCACGTCGATGGCGTTGACTTTGTATCATCTTTGGTTGCACTTTCTCCTATATTACCTATTAGCTAAAGCAGCATAATGTTTTCTCCTTCAGATTTATGTTCTGAGAAAGGCCGAGCAAAACATTAGGTTATTACAAATCGGAGATATGGAAGCTCTGTTTGATCTTAAAAGTGGGAATTCAGGGAGCAGTCGGTGGCAAGAAGGCAAAATCTCTGACATCTTGACTCCAGACGGTAGCTGGAATTGCAGGCTTATTTGAACCTAATTATTCTTGATTTAATTGTTTTTTTCTGATTTTTTTTCTATTTTCAAACAGCAAGGATGACATTCATACCAGTTCCGCTTGCCGACACTGGCTGTCAAACCATGAGTATTCACTCCATTCCTCTGACTTCTCTCCTTTATTGTTTTATATTTTACTATCTGACAGTGTATTATTTCCGATTTATTTTATTGTGAACCAAAAACGACTATCCAAGAAAGAAGAGATAACATGGCTAGCATTTTGGGTACTAAAGTAAAATTTCCCGATTAATGTCGATTTTCTGATTTCTGATTTGTTCTATTTAGAATCAGAAACAAGTCGTGAGAAAATCAGACTCAGCTACTACCGTAAAACACAGATCTGGCGCGGTAGTTGGGATTCGAAGTTGTGTGTGAACCACACTGGTAAAAAAGGTTGGGATTCGAAGCTGTGTAGGAACCTCATTGCTTTAAACTAGTAGCGTGTGTATATATATATATATATATATATATATATATATAAGTTATCTACGTCCCATAAGCTTAAGCTTTTGGAGGAGATGGTAATTCAACATGGTATCAGAGCAGGAGGTCACAACTTCAAACCTCTCTACAAACATTGTATTACGCCCAAAAACAAAATATTGTTTCGTGTTGGGCCTCCCTAAAAGATATAATAGGCCCACACTTGAGGGGGCGTGTTGAAGAATATAAAATGTTAATTATATACCTCCCCATAAGCTTTAGCTTTTGGGAGAGAAGGTAATTCAATAATATACAAACATGTTGTGTGTAGTAATTCTTCTGTGGAATGCTTGGTTGCACAAAACTTAGATATTTTTTGTGAGGAAAAAGCTAATAGGCGGTCTGGTATTGGGAAATTTGCAGTTTTTGGCTTTATAACAATCTCTGTCTTCTTGTGTGGCTGTAGGTTGCTCGGGATTCAGTTGGATTGCTGTACAAGGACCGGACTCTTCATGTGTGGTAACTCAGGATGAAGTGGCTGTAAGAAGCGCTTTCTTTTTCTGTTTTACCTTTGTTTTAATTCTTCATTCGTGTAGATCCAGTCGAATCTGGACTTAGCAGTTACTCGTCTCTCTAATAAATCTGCATATGAACAGAGCAAGAGTTCCTTGAGTGGAGTACTCCATCACGTGAAAGGTGTGTTGGCTTATTGTCCGCATTTTGTACTGATTTTCCTTTTTTTGTTTTTGAGAGGTAGGTGGGAGGCATTTACTCTTCATGGATGATTGCTTTTAGTAGGTTCTATTGTAGTCATTATTTTGGTCATTTTGTTGCTATAAATCAGCTGTGTTGTTGTTCAGCTGAGAAGGAAACCAGCTGAATACTCATTCCTTTGGTGGTCTTGTATAGCCCCAGTATGAAGATCATTGGAATCTCCAAATGGAAAAAAAGGAAATTTGTGGATTAAAGCTAGTTAGCAGGGAAGACGAAGGGAACTTGGTTATGGAAGGAGGGTTGACATCCATGAAATAGTGGACACACACTATGAGAGGAAGACACATATGAGGAAACGCTGTAGCAAAAGATATGGTGGTTATGGGGTCACTGTAGTTGTTTTACGTTGTGTATATTGTGTGTGGAAACACGGACAGGATGTAGAATCACTTAGAGACGAGAGAAGGCAATCTTTGGTTGTTCAGTTTCATATTTTTTCTGTAGTGAATGTCTTTTAGACTTGAAGGAAGATGCATGAAAGGTGTACTAATTCATAATTTTCTTTTTGTAGTGAAAGTCTACTAATTAGAACATGGAACTCCCTTCAAGTGTCACCTTCATTTGCATTACTTTATTTTAGCATTCAGTACTGATTCCTTTTTTTTTAATGAACTTTTTTAGGTAATGATCTGTTTGGAATTAATCACTCGTCCAAAAAGAGTAACGCGATAAGGCCCTTCGCAGCTGGTATGCTCATAGTCTTTTTATCGGGTTAATTATATGGACTGCATTTGTTTGTTGTCCAACTTATTTGAACCGTTTCTGATTCTCATCTTTTTGTTTTTGGATTTTGCAGTTTCTATTGTTGTAGATTTTGAGGAGGTCAATGACGTAAGTGGTCATGGTGTACGTCGCTACCATTCATTTTTTTGATATGATTTTGCTCCTTATTAATAATAAACGCAAAATAGGAGGCATTTTGATATGATTCTTCTATTTTTAATGAGACTGGTATTTTATATAGAGAGGATCAATAAATTACAACCATCCAAGATTCAGAGAACCAAGAGCCCAAATATACCAAAAAGACCCAAAATCAGGCATTAAAAATCCTAATATCTATGCAAAACTTGATGGCTATTTTCCAACTAATTTTTTACTTAATTACATTTTGTAGAGTCTACGGGTGTTCATGACATTAACCTTTATGACAAAACGAGGACTAGACTTCTGCTAAAACACTTCCATTTCGCTCCCGCCAAATCATGTGAACGGCAACATGAAATTAAAATGCCGTCTTCAAAACATCCAGCTGAATCTTGTTCATGAACCTGGTGTTATGGAATGTGAAAGCAGTGAAAGAATAATATTATTTCACTTGCTTTCAATAAAACTAGACTCATAAATAACCTACCCCTGAAAGTGTTTGGGTGTATTGCCTTTGTACATGTGTATGATGGTGGCAAACTCGAACCAAGGTCGAAGAAATGTGTTTTTGTTGGTTACTCACCAACTGGTAAAGTGTATAAGTGTTATGATAATGAATCTAGGAGAATGCGTATAACAATGGATCTGAGTTTTTTTGTACAAGATTTCTTTTAAGGGAGGGTCTAAAAAGAATGAAAAGGAAGAGAGTAGATCAACTCAAGAAGGCTATAACTGGCTTGGTTTAGATAATATGGGGTCATATAATAAAGATTTAGTAAGTCTATACAAGTTAATTTCTGATAATGGTAATACTGATATTAGGGAAGGGAAAAATTTGGTCCAGCCTGGCGATCCGACTGCTGAATCTACCTTTCCCAAACAGGATAAATTTGCTAAAGGGATTCTACAGGAGGAAGAAGAAGGGCGAGACAGAGCCTGATCCCCATTTAGTTGAACAGGTTGTCGTCCCTAAGCAGCCTGGCTACCATGAGGATTATGAGGATGATCATGTGTCTGATTCTAAGGATGAGTCAGGTTCTGGCGATTCAGAGTTTGAAACTGAACCATCCCACCCCAGAAAATCAGTCCACAGAGCATCTACTGTTAGATGTTCCTATTGCTCTTCGAAACCCCCTCGAGCATGTACTAAACATACTATCAATCGTTTTTTGGGCTATAATAATCTTTCATCTTCATATTATTCTTTTTTATCAACCTTGTCGAGCATGACTGTTCCAAATAGTATCAATGAGGCTTTACAGGTTCCTGAGTGCAAGAATGTAGTTATGGATAAGATGAGGGCACTTGAGAAGAATGAGACTTGGCAGATGGACGAATAAATTTAATTCTGATGGTTCATTAGAACGACACAAAGCACGATTGGTTGCTAAGGGGTACTCTCAATCATGTGGGATAGATTGGGCTAGATCTGTGGTTGATAGAAGACCCACTACTAGTTATTGTTTTTTTTTTTTTCCTTTTCAGGGGCAGTCTCACCACTTGGAGAAGCAAAAAGCAACCTATGGCTTCTAGAAGCAGTGCAGAAGCTGAGTTAAGGGCTTTGGCACATGGCATTTGTGAAGGACTTTGGCTTAAGAAGATTATGGTGGATCTCAGATTCAAGAAAGAACATCCTATCCTCCTCCTCCGTGATAGTGTTTTTGACATCAATATGTCAGAAAATCCAATTCATCATGATAGATCAAAACACATTGATATTGACAAATACTTTATCAACGAAAAGGTTGAAGACCAGGAAATCTCTATTGACTTCATTCCCTCTCAAGAACAGGTGGTTGATATAGTCACCATAGGGTCTGGCCTACCTATATTTATCAAGATGAGAAGCAAGCTTGGGAATTATTCTATCCACCACCAACCTTGAGGAGGGGTGTTAAAATATAGGTTTCTTTTGTCTCGTAGGGTTTCTTGTACTGTTCTTAATGTTTTCTTAGTGTCCTAATGGTGGTATTAGGCCCTAATTCTGTCCTTAGTTGAATCTGCCAGTTTTGGGCTGATAACAGTGTTTTCTAGCCGTTGGAGGCTTTCGCTATTTATTGTAATTGTCTCCTTATGTTCTCGTAAGGTTCTATCAATAAATAACCAATATTTCTCCCATCTTTTTCTCTAAAAGTGTCTAATCACAAAAAAGTAAAAAGGTGAAACCTTGGTGTAACCATCGTTAGAAACTTGGCCATCCTAAGGACTCCTGCTGGAAGTTGCATAGAAAACCTGCTGACTGGAAGCCCAGAACAGGAAGGGGAATGGAGTCCCAAGGCCATCTGTCTGCAATTATGAGTGATGGGGCCCCTCGGGAGTCCCTTGCTTTTTTCACATGAACTTATGGAGATCCTAAAAGCTAAAGGGACTCCTACATCCTGCTCCGAGTTTTGGAATCCAATCAAACATGTCAACAACCTCTATGCCTCAATCTGGTAATTAATCTCAATCCTATATTATTACTTCTATCCATGATCAACAGTGGTGGATTGTTTATTCTGGAGCTTCTGAGCACATGGTAGGAAATAAGGGTTTATTCCATTCCCTTTCACTTTGTAAACAAGAAAGATTTGTGAAAGTAGCTAATGGATCTACCTCCAAAGTACAGGGGATTGGATCCATCATTTTTTCAAAAGATCTGATTCTTGATCTTTTTGTGCCAAAGCTATCTTGCAACTTCTTGTCGGTGAATAAACTGGCTAAATGACATAATATCTCTGTCAGCTTTCATGAAAATAAATGTGTTTTTCAAGAGACAACCTCTAGGAAAATGATTGGCAATGCTTGTGCCTCCTCTGGCATCTACATCCTGCCAGGGAACTTCGGATCAAGAAATGAAAAGAACTCTTCCCTGTTTTTAGTACTTTAGTTGTAATAGTAGTGATCCTCCGATTGTGCTTTGACATTATAGATTGGGTCACCCTAACTTCTTGTACTTGAAAAGGCTTATGCCTCATCCTTTTATTTTTAAAATTGTCTCTGATTATCAATGTGAGGTGTGTTGCACGGCTAAACAACGCATATCTGTTTTTCATACTAAATCCTATGTCCCATCTAAGCCTTTCCACTTAATACACAGTGATATCTGGGGACCTTCAAAGGCCAAAAATATCACTGGTACTAGGTGGTTCATCACCTTTATTGATGATCATACAAGGCTAAGTTGGGTGTTCCTCATGAAAAAAAGGCAGAAGCAAGGCCATATTCATGAATTTCTACTTAATGGAAGTTACCAAAGGCTGGATGAAAAACTCATCTATCTTTTTTACACCAGGTTTGGTATCTGCTTTTCTATTAGGTTGTTGAGTCGACCCTCTCAAGAGCATATGTGGGTGCGTTGAGGATACTTAGATATCTCAAGTATACACGTGGCCAAGGATTACTTTTCAAGAAATAAGGGTCTACACTAATACGGATTGGGTGGATCAAAATATGATAGATCATCCACTATAGGATATTGCTCCTATGCCTGTGGAAACCT
Source organism: Gentiana macrophylla (assembly GCA_026214975.1). Taxonomy (NCBI): domain Eukaryota; kingdom Viridiplantae; phylum Streptophyta; class Magnoliopsida; order Gentianales; family Gentianaceae; genus Gentiana; species Gentiana macrophylla. The sequence continues at coordinate 54,709 of JAOBSW010001125.1, forward strand.
AGTCGCATGGAGAAGCAGGAAGCAACCGGTTGTCTCAAAGTAATAGTGCTGAAGCTAAGCTCAAACCACTGGTCTTCGGGGTTTGTGAAGGTCCCGGCTAAGGATGATTTTACTAGAAGAGTTGAAAGTGCATATATGTGGTTCTCTTCAAATGATGTGTTATAATTACCTGAGCAATAAGTATGGCCATGAACCCAGTACATCATGATAAGACTAGACATGTTAAGATAGACCGCCATTTCATCAACTAAAATGTAGAAAGCAAGGCGGCTTCTCTTATTGACGTACAGCAAAGGGGCAAATTGCTGACGTGTTCACTAAAGCTACTTCAACCGACTTACAAGAACTAAGTTGCACAGTCAAGCTTGAGGGGATTTTGAAATATTTAGAATTATAATGTGTTAGTTGTATATTGTCAGGTATTCTGCTTTTTATCGTATTATGTACTGTCTAGGTGCTTAAACTTGGTGTAAGTAGCTAGACTTGGTGTCCTAATTCTGCCGCCGGAATAAATGCACAAGCGTTTGGCAATGGCTAAGATTTATTGCTCAAATTAAAGACCTTAGTTCTTTTCATTGGAAGATAAAAGCTTTTCTTTTCCATCTTTAGTCTCTAAATTTCTACAGTGCGTGTTTTCACTTTTACAGGCCTCAAGTGCTGAAGTCAAGACAGTAGAGTTTCTAGCTAAGAAAATGAAAGAAGTCTCGGTCTTTACCTATGAGATAACTGTACAGGTAACAGGAACCAAACACCGGAACATATATATACATATATACATATATATGTTGATTTTCTCCTAGTTCTAAAAAAATATTCAGTTTCAGCTATACTATTTGATACTTATATTTTTTTTCCCCTGAGTAACAGTTCGATTCTGCTTACAATTTTATTTATTCTATCTATGGGTGATGTAAATTACAAGTTTCCTTGAAAGAAAGCATTTGCAACTAACTAGTTTGTTTTTGCAGACGGCGATTTCTGCTCTTCTCTGTCTGACCCAGAAGGACCTTCATGCGGAGGAGATCAAGGTACGTTTTTTGGGTGGGGTGGGGCTAATGAATGATTCATGGAATATATATAGGATGTGTTTGCAACTAACTTGATTCTGGTCTTATGATTGTCCATATAGATTATACCTATTAGTATTAAATTAAGCTGTAAATTCTACTCTGCCAGGCTGTTGTCCACAGACAAGGGGTGTGGCCATTATCAGCAGAATTGCCGATCAACGAAATCGAGGAGCACTTGAAGAGTCAGGGTTATAATGAAGCCACCTAAGCACCTGATAGATATACTCCCTTGAAAGTTGAAGGAGAAGAATCTGCAAATCATCATAAAAAAGGACAAGATTGTGATGCATGTTTTGATTGATATGAATGCATTATTATCAATCATTGTGTCCTCTTAATTATACCCTTTGTTGCAAGGAGTATTACTATTCTAATTCTAATTTAGGATGTTGTGAAGTGCCTATATGCTTATTTATATGCAGATAGACGCATTGAGAAGCCTTTGAACCCAAAAGAAAGGCTTTCCTAATTGCCAGGTTTTGGATTTGGATTTATCCATCAATTCGCTAACAGCGCCTTTTTATTTTATTTTTGACGAGCGAAGTTTCATAAAATGGTCTTTTCTGTTTCTAGCCAAAGAGGCTTACCACAATCGTTAAGATGAGGCCTCATTACTAGGCCGTCTCAGATTCGAGTCTCATCATGTGTATGTGTGTTATAGTCTTCAAAACGGGGTAATTTCGTAGTCCTCAAAACGGGGTAATTTTGTTTCGGTGAAAAAAAAAGCCTTTCTCTTTGTAATGTACCTCGACTTTTTTAGAACAGGTCCGAGTCAAATAGCAATGATTCGAAGCACTTCTTTTTACACTATTTCGGAAACCTAAGGACTATCGTATGGATATGTAAAATACAGGATTTCCAATCCTAGCAGGAAAGGGATACTCAATTTCTCAATTTAAAGTGAGTAAACAACCATCTGATTTTATTCGTTCTCAATAGCCATGAGATGATCATCTTAGGGTGATCCTTTTGTCGACGGATGCTCCTATTACACTCGTAGTCTCTGAAGGATGAGAACCAACTATGTAGCATCTACATCGAGAATTCAAGTATTGTATACGCCATTAGTCCGATCATTTGTAGGAACTACCCGTAATAAGGAACTTGCAAAATGTATCTGATTTTGTTTCGGTGAAAAAAAAGGGTCCCTTCTTTGCAATGTAAGAAACAGTCTAAACGAAGTAATCCACATGATGTAGACCATTTAATCAATCAAATAAAGGTAACAATAAAGAAAGGTGTTCTATCGGCACCTTTTTCTACTAGCATCCATTATTTGATTACTTCTAAACACCATCATTTTATTTATTACGCCACACAAAAATAAAAAATACACTTTAGTTCCTAGACTTTTTTAAACTCTAAAAACACCTACTTATACGTACATATACACAAATTAACTAACCCACCCACCCTTTATTCAAATCATTTCCCTTCCACCCCTTTATTTAGTTTATATATTAGGTTTTGGAAAGAAAAAAAGAGAAGCGAGCAAGCATAGAAGAAAAGGAGAACAAGAGAAGGAGAAGAAGAGAAGAATCGGCAAGGTATGTAGACTATTGTTTGAATGTAATGGGTAATCATGGGTAGTTGAAATCAGGTTACACAAGTGATTTTATAGTGGTTTATTTCCGTTTTTTTTTTTTGCATTTTCCAGCCGTTTTCTGATGATCCATTCAGAGAAGATGAAACGAGATGGAAACGTCACCGGTACTGTTGCTCGTATTGTTGAACCAACGTCGTCCAGACCGACGTTTAGACAATGATGGTGAACTTAGGGATTTTACTTGAAAGCCGGTGTGGGTAATTCTGACAAATTACAGGTTCGTTAAACATGCAGATTAATTACATCGCGCGGAAATAAGCTTATCTACCATATTAAAGACACGAAGGAACATTCAAAGGTTCATACCTTTAGCGTTCTATGTTATTGGGGAAACGTTGGTATGGGTGACGTCGAAGCAACTATATTTTATTGGGGATTCTTCTGTAAACATCACCACCGCAGCGTTCATTATACATGAAAAACATCAGCTTGGGTGACTTTTACACGGTTATTTTCCAGTAGGCTTCGTCTGTAAAGCGTCACCTGCAGTGGCGTTGCTGGGGGCATGAGAAACGTCTATGTGGATGACGTTTCTAAACAGAACAATTGCTACAAATTTGTTAAGTCTGGTTTGTGTCTAGTCTTTATTACCTTTCAATTAGTCTATCTGATGGGTTTGTTATATCCTTAAGTAACACCTGTATATGAGTTACTCTAGCTTTGAATGAGTTTAAACCTATTAATCAAATTAGAGTTTATCTATCTTTGATTATGTGCCTAAGTAACAACTTAGTATGTGTTTATCTAGCTTTGAATTCTTATATGAGGTTTATAGCATGTAACGTTGTTTATCAAATTAGAGTTAATGTTACATTATATGATGTTTATGGCATGTAATTGAGCTATGTTTATATATGTTCAATTTCTTTGTTAGTTGATTATTTCATTTGAATGACAATTCATTTCTTGTCTCATGTGTAGAAAATTATGACTAAGACGAGGCCTGGTAAGACTGTAACCTTTGCAGATGAAAGTACCGCAGTGGATCAAGGTGGTGTGGAAGCACCGCCCGAAGCTCATGTTCAACCTAGCAATGTTGCTAAACATACAAAGGTTGTTGGATATCAAAGAACTCGGAAACGGCAAAAGAATGTGCAAGACGAGACTGGACAAGTACATGGCTGTTGAGACAGTTGGAGATTCTAGTGCCGGGGCCATCACTGAGTCAGTTGAGATACAGTTGGGAGTGCAGGGGGGACCTTCAGTGACAGTTGGAGACACTGAGTCAGTTGGAGGTGTTGGTGCCGGGGCTACGACGGAGCCAGTTGAGACAGTTGGAGATTCTAGTGCCGGGGCCACCACTGAGTCAGTTGAGACACACTTGGGAGTGCAGGGGGGATCTTCAGTGACAGTTGAGACAGTTGGAGACACTGAGTCAGTTTGAGGTGTTCGTGCCAGGGCTACGACGGAGCCAGTTGAGACAGTTCGAGATTCTAGTGCCGGGGCCACCACTGAGCCAGTTGAGACACAGTTGGGAGTGCAGGGACCTGCAGTGACAGTTGAGACACTTGGAGACACTGAGACAATTAGTTGTTAGTGCCGGGGCTATGACGGAGCCAGTTGAGGTAGTTGGAGATTTGGGTGCCGGGATTACACCAGAGTTGAAGGCAGTTGTTTGTTTGGGGCCATTAGCAGAGGCATCCGATACTGTTAGTGCCCCTACAGGACAGCCATCGGGTACTGCCGGTGCCACTTCAGAACAGGCAGCCGGTACTGCCGGGGCCACCACATCCGGGGCCAGTACAAGACAGGCATCCGGCAATGCCGAGGTACCGACAGAGGCAGAAGCAGCCGCAACTAAGTGTTTAGAGTATGACAGTGATGATGGTGTGGTGGTAGACACCGATATTCTGTTGGGGAAGGATTATGAAGAGCATGTTGGTTATGCGTTGTTGAATAAGAAAAAGGTATGATATTTTTTTAAGTTGTATAATTTCATCAAATTGTTTTAAACTTATATTCTTTTCATTTCATATATATAACTTTATATTCGCATTTGAACAGGACCGAGGTATAATTGGATGTAAGCAGTACACATCTTCCCTTAAGCTGTGGAAGATTGATGTAGAATGTGAAGAATTCAAGGCAAGGTTGAGAGCTAATCCGTTGTACAATCTGGTACAGTCTTCATACGGCCAAGCCAATCGTGTGGTCGTCATTGCTTTTGTTGAGAGGTGGAATCTGGTAACAAGCACCTTCCACTTGCCATTCGGTGGGATGACGATCACACTAGACGACGTCCGATATATCACAGGCTTACCAGTTGACGGAATGGTCGTGAACTTTGAATTTGCAAAAGAGGATAACCCAGTTTCATTTGTTCACGAGTTGTTAGGGATTCCTATAGATGAAGTGTCAGAGGAGTTAGTGTAGGATGTAATATCGCCGAACAGATCTAGATCCGTCCGATCACGCAGCGGAATAAACAAGAGGATCACGATCATATAAACTTAAACTACATAATTTAAGATCTACCTACAAGAAGGTGAGATCTACTTACCAATCAAAAAGGATGAACTCCAAGATTGAGAAGCGGAGATCCGAATAGTTGAGATGCCACGATCTTCCGATGTGTATCTCCAAGCAACAACCGGTGGATGTTGATCCTTGATGCTTGACCTTCTTGATATGCTACCCGGAAAATCCCAAAGATGTTCCCAACTCTAAACCCTAGCTATTGGCCGAAAATTCTAAGCCAATACAATGTGTATGATGCGTGTATTGTGTTGGATGAAAAGGCTTAGGAGAACTCTCTTTATATAGGAGAGAAATCCTTATCTTCCAAGGATTTAATAATTAATATAAAATCAATTATAATAATCCTTTTCCATAAAAGATACTCCTAGAATAATCTAGAATAAATCTAAAATATTTAAGGATCAATCTAATATATTTTTCTTAATTAATTATTCAACAAATAAACAATTAAACACATGTCTTATAATTATCAAGAAAACTAATTCCTTAATAATTACCAAGACACATAACACGCCCCCAATAGTAGAAAATTAGGGTTCACACAAAATTTCACATAATGGGCCGAGTCCAAAAAAAAATATCTTTTCCATGTATTTTATTATTCAGTCCAATAAATAATAAATCGCACATCAATTAAATAGTCCAACTACTTAATTATTATTTGAGACCCAATGTCAAGAAACATATGCATGTTAGGAGCCACATCGGGGACCATTAACCTATAAACTGTAGCTACAATAAATTAAAAAAAAAAAAATTCATCGAACACAACAATTCTTTTTCAATCTATTAATTCCGGGATTACGCCAAAAACCCGAAATTGAACTCTATCGATTATAGATATATACTTACGCTCTAATCATTGAGTAAAAGCGACCATTGATATAATCATTACATACGGATAAATCCTCCATAGACTGTTCGTTTTGATTCGAGATATTTCCGTAAATCCCTTCTCAAAATATCTTATCCTTATTTACCATTAACCCCCTAGTGATCAATTAGTTCATAACTAATATAATATGAACTGGGCCCATCGATCAGTTTCTAGGATTAACAAATAAGGGAACTTTTCGTCTACTTCCCGAGGAAGGAATGGATTCCATATCCGTGAAGTCACGGACTACTCACTCATTCCGAATAGAGCCAACGAGAAGTGTTAGATCACATGTATCCAAGTGATCCTTAACTAACACATCAAACCCTACTTTGAACCAAGCAGTAGACTGTGATCACATCAGGATTGAGATTAATCCATCTATGATCATCTTATGATTCAATAAGATTTCTCGATCACGGAATTATATCGAGAATTCAAATAAAATCGGTCCAGTACTATATGATAGACATCATATATAAATGCCCCACTAGGTACCCTATACCGACGGTCCGGATAAGACGGTCACACCATTAAGTGTTCTGTGCGCATTATTGGTATATTAATCATGAGACCCATACTCTGATTAAATTCACCACAGACTAACTAGTTTTAAGCATATCATCACTAACTCAATCCTCGTGTGTATGTCATACACTGAGTTATGTGACTACATACCGATATACTTAGGGTTTTCAGCAATGTATAATATAAGCATAAATGCAAATAATAAAATGAATATATAATTCTGTCATTTATTTAAATAAAACAATTACAAAATCGTCTTTCGGGCACTACACCTAACAATCTCCCACTTGCACGAAAGGCAAGTGATTAATTGTTTTAGAGCATACCCTATTTTTATATTACAGCAAAATACATCTCCCACTTGCTCTAAAGCAAATGAGTCATGTCCCGAATAACCATATTCTCCAAATGCCTGTTGAAGACTTCTAACGGCAATGTCTTGGTGAAAGGATCACCGAGTTGTCTTGAGGGATTTTTGCAATAAATGTCTCATCGTTGAAAAATTTCTCCGATCAAATGGTACTTTCGCTCTATATGCTTTGACTTGCGATGACTACGGGTTCCTTTGAATTTGACACACCCCATTGTTGTCACAATAGAGACATATCGGATCATTGTGATTTGGGATTACCCTAAACCACCCAGAACTTCTTCACCAAAGCGCTTCTTAGTCGCCTCGAGAGGCCGCTATGTATTCGGCTTCCATAGTTGAATCATCTATACTGGATTGCTTTACACTTCTCCAAATGACTGCACCACCTCCGAGAGTAAACACTGAGCCAGAGGTAGATTTGAAATCATCTCTATCCGACTGGAAGTCAGAATCAGTGTACCCTTTTATATCCAGGTTTGCACCCGAATATACGAGCATATAATTCCTCGTTCTCTACATATATTTGAGGATATTCTTTACTGCTGTCCAATCTTCCATTCCTGGATTGGACTGATAACGGCTGACGATTCCAACGCCATAACAGATGTCCGGTCTAGTGCACATCATTGCATACATTAGACTACCAACAGCCGAAGCATATGTCACTCTTCCCATAGCCTCTATTTCTTCAGGAGTCTGAGGACCCTATTTCTTAGAGAGGTGAACGCCGTGACGGGTTGGTAGAAAACCCTTCTTTGCGTTCTCCATGCTATATCGTGCCAACACCTTATCAATATAAGATGCCTGGGACAGAGCTAACATCTTGTTCTTACGATCCCTTATAAGTTGGATCCCTAGAACATAATTTACCTCTCCCAAATCTTTCATTTGGAATTGGCTGGCTAACCAACTTTTTACGTTCGACAACATTCCCTTATCGTTTCCGATTAACAGAATATCTTCAACGTACAACACTAAGAATGCAACCTTATCTTTGATGACTTTATTGTATACACGAGGCTCATCAAAGTTTTGTTCGAAATAATATGACTTAATGGTCTCATCAAATCTATGATTCCAAGACCGAGAAGCTTGCTTCAACCCATAAATGGATCTTAGCAACTTGCACACCTTGTGCTCTTGGCCTTGCTTGATAAATCCTTCTGGTTGCTGCATATATATTTTTCCTCATCAAGGAAGTCGTTTAGAAAGGCTGTCTTAACATCCATATGCCAGATTTCATAATCTAGGCATGCAGCAATCAAAAGGAGGATCCGGATGGATTTCAGCATGGCCATAGGGGAGAAGGTCTCTTCGTAGTCTATACCCTCTCTCTGTGTGTAACCCTTGGCTACAAGCCGTGCTTTAAAGGTTTGAACCTTCCCATCGACTCCTCGCTTTCTCTTGTAGAGCCATTTTCTACCTATGGGTTTGACACCCTCAGGGCAATCAACAAGTTTCCAGACAGAGTTAGAGTACATAGACTCCATCTCTTGATTCATCGTATCAACCCATTTTTCCTTGTCTCGATCATCCATGGTCCTCTGAAAGGACACTGGATCATCTTCCACTCCATCAGAGACGGCTACATTCGCCTCTGATTGCATCCCGTACCGAATTGGTGGCCGAACCACTCTCTCAGTACGTCTGGGTGGAACATGATTTTCTCTGTTGACAGGTGCATTTGTTGTGTTGTTATCTGTGACACTAGGTGCCACCAATGGTCTGACCTCGTCAGAAAGTAACTCCTCAAGTACAATTTTACTTTGAGGTTTGAAGTCTGCCATATATTGATCTTTCAAAAATGTGGCGTTAGTAGAAACTATCACCTTGCTATCTTCCGGATCATAAAACAGACCTCCACGTGTTCCTTTGGGGTTCCCTACAAACAAACATACTTTCGTACGTTTTAGTAGTTTTGTAGTCTTGTCTTCCAGCACATGTGCAGGACATCCCCAAATGCGGAAGTGACGTATGCTTTCACGACGTCCTCTCCACATTTCGAAAGGTGTCTTTTCGACAGACTTTGACGGTACATTCGGTATGTATACATTTGCTTGTAGCGAGGCATAGCTCATCATAGACCGACCATGTCTATCAAAGTTCATTTCTCCTTCAAAGAACTCCGTTTCTTTGAGGTGTCCCGGGCGTAGAACGTTGGGAACAAATCCCATGTTCAATCAGATAGTCAGTGAATTCAGTATCAAAGTACTCTCCTCCGCGATCAGAGTGAAGGCAATTCAAAGACTTGCCCAGTTGTCTTTCGGCTTCTGCTTGGAATTCCTTAAACTTTCCAAAAGTTTCGGATTTCCGATGCAGCAGGTAAACATAACCGAATCTCGAGTAGTCGTCGATGAAAGTCACAAAGTACTCAAATCCGCCTCTAGCTTGCACATTCATCGGTCCACAAAGGTCTGAATGTACTAACTCTAGAGGTTCTTTAGCCCTATTTCCCTTTGACGAGAAGGGACGCTTAGTCATTTTTCCCTCCAGGCAAGATTTTCAGATCGGCAACGAGTCAACATATAACTCTTTTAAGGAATCACCCTTAGCCTTTCGTTTGAGTCTTTCCAAGGAAATATGACCTAGCCTAAGGTGCCAAAGATATGTTTTATCTTATTTTTGAGAAACTTTCTGCCTTTTAGCAGATTGTTGATGTGCTACTTTAAATATTTCAGTGTTAAGCAGTGGAGCATGCGTTGATTTAATAAAATACAATCCGTTTTCCAGTATTGTAGAACACAAATTAAAACCATTTCTGGAAATAATAAATACGTCATTCACAAAGGAAACTGAATACATTTGTTCTTTCAATGCTGAAACAGAAATCAAATTCCTACGGAAGTTTGGAATAAAATAAGCATGGTCTAATTTTAGAAATTTATTGCCAAAAAATAAATCAACAGCTCCCACTGCTTTAGCTGAAACAAGCGCCCCAGTGCCAATTCTCATCATTTGAGTACCTTCCTCTAGCCCCTCAAACGAACTAAGGATCTGCAAAGAAGAACATACATGGTTAGTAGCTCCAGTATCCAGTATCCAAGTTGATACATCTTTAGCTACATTAAAGGATTCCAAGACAAGTAATTCCGAATTACCTTTCTTATCCTTCCCATTGCCAGCTTTGACCTTTCCATCCTTTACGTCTTTGAGATATCTTTGGGCGATGTGACGCCAATGTCTATCTCGTTCAATAAAAGAACTTCCCTTTAGGTTTGGAAGGATTGGTCCGCTTGGCCTTCTTCTTCATAGGTTTTGGTTTTTAGCGCGATAACATGTTTAGACTTGGTCTTGCCCTTATGGCGAGTTCGACACCTTGGCTTCAACCATATTGGCTTGGCCTTCTTTTCCCCTTCTTTGCCTCTCTGTTGTTAGGCGAGAGAGCTTCGAAGACTTGCAGTTCGTTGATCAACCGTGGCATGTCAAACTTGCGTTTGTTCATAACATAGTTAGTCTTGAACTGTAGGAAATCAGGTGTAAGTGATTCAAGAATCATAGACACCTGAGTAGCATCATCAAACTTTGACCCATGAGTTTCTGCATCAGTAAAGGAGTTGATCATGTTCATGACATGACCAGTTACAGACTGACCTCTCCTCATTTTAGCGTTAACGTTCATCCTCACTGCTTCGTGCCTTGCTTGATCAGAAGGGGCGCCAAACATGGAGGATAAGTGTTACATGATTTCTCGTGCACTCTTAAAGCCTTCAAGTTTGGCCCTAATGACCTCCGACACTGATGCTAAGATGATACCGCGCGCCTTATTATCCGCTTCAATCCATTTTTGATGGTCGTCTTTAATGGATTTAGGCGGGTTCTCAGACGGGAAGTATAGGGCATTCCACATTCAAAACAAATTGCGCGTTCTCAAAGATGAGTACCACGTTCAGGTTACTTTTCCACTTTCCAAAGTTGTTACCATTAAGTTTATCATTCATTAATAAGGAAAGTTGCGACGACATGATTGCTGAAAATAAAATGACAGAAATTAAATTCAAAACACTACTAGATAAATTTTAGGAATTATAAACTTTAAAACAAAAGTCTATTCTACCATTCCAAGGATTTAAACTCGTATCGTACCACCGCCTAGGGGATCGGTATCAGCACGATGATGGTTAAACTGAGACAATCTCTCTCGATGATTAAACTTTGAGAATCAAACATCTCATGGGAATCGTACATCCCATACTTTAATCGTCGATTACCTTCATTTTTCAGCCAAGATATTTCCTAAAATATCCTGATGAGTGTGACCTACTATATCAGACGTTTAAGTACGCCCCGAGTATGCCTACGTAGGGCAGGTTAGTTACCCGGCGAGTCCTCAAGATCCTATCCATTCGGAGACCAAGCCTTGAATTTTGATAGCGGTGAACACCATCCGATGGGGGCGGAAATCAAAGCGGCACGAGGCGTCACCATTCTCTCACTTGCTTGCATCTATAGTAGAGGCCGTGGGGTCGGCTGTCGCCTTCCCCGATCCCACTCAATATTTTGAAAAAGTTGTGGGTTTACTGATCGCGGTTTTGGACTTGACAATATTTTAAGAAACAACAAATCATGTACCCGAATGGTGTCGGTAATGTAGGCAAGCCTACCTGTCTTATTCGTTGGAACATATGTGATTGTCGGTCAGATCCGGCGGCTTGTCGGATATGCTAAGTCTGGCCGAACTCCTGTGCAAACGTCACACGTGGAGGGGGAGTCAATCGAGCCGTAGCTCAGTTGAACTTACCCAACCATGGTTAGACCATTTCCGAACCATGTATCATGATTTTCCGATTTCTTAAATTGTTAAACTTTCCCGTAGATACTACGGAACAAAACCCGCAATCTCGTTCCGGTTTAAGGTGGGATTCACCAAGAATCCATCACCGAAAACTTAACGATTTAAGGTGGGATTCACCGAGAATCCATCACCGAAAAGCGTAACGATTGACAAAACCCAGTTCCTCGGTTCTATAATTAGTTTCTAATAATTAATTTCCACAACAATTAATTAAAACTTAAACTAATTAATCGAGTTGAATACATGCCTAATTAATTATCCAGAATTAAATAGCTACATGTATGCATACGGAGTGGAATTCATGATATGATGCATATCATGGCAATTTTCCGGTTAAACACAAAATCACGATCATACAAGAAAAGTACGGAAAATAAAACACCGAGATGGATCGTTGGTACCCCCGTATCTAACATATTTTCTAGGAAAATAAATAAATAAATAAACCCTAACTAAGGTTTACTAGTTTCTAATACAATCTGCTGCTGATCCGTTTCATCGAGATCGGGCATCGAAACGAACTCTGATTGACAGGAAACTTTGTGGGCCTGTTTTTCACTCCTCCTGCTTCAATATGGATGGTTGGATCTGAGTTTCGATGGCCCAATTTTCTCCAGCAATCCGCCGATCCAACTGGTGCATCTGTTTATAACTGCGGCGCAGCAGTGTTTTCCCGGAGCCGATCGGGCATCGAGACAAAACCCGATCGACCTGAAATTTTTAGGGCTTGTTAATAAATCCATGTTAGTCAATCTGAATGGTCAGATCTTTGTCTCAACGTTCCAAACTCTTCCATAAATTCGATGAACGCACAGCTAGGATTTCACGGTTGCTGTGCTTTTCTGTTACAGTAGTAACTTTATAGCAGCGATCTGATATTGAAACGGACACCGATCGACACCAAATTTTGAGTTCTTGTTAATCAACCTTTCTTATTTATTATGACCGGAGGGATTGTCGTTGCAATGGTTCAATCATCGGGAAAAACAGAAAAACCGAACAGCAACAAAACAAATCTATTTCTAGAAAATTTAAAATTACATCATCCTATGCTCAATTGATACTAATCAAAACAGCTACAAAATAGATCTAACGGGTAAACAATACCAACCCCAATCCATCTCTTCACAACAACATATCAAAGCCTTCATCATCATGAACATTTTCGAAATTTAAAAAAAACGAAAAACAATGCAATCTAAACATGCAAATCCACTCCTAGATCTATCAATTATATACTTTAATTTATAGATCGGAGTCTCTGATACTACTGATAGGATGTAATATCGCCGGACGGATTTAGATCCGCCCGATTACGCAGCGGAATAAACAAGAGGATCACGATCATATAAAATTAAACTACATAATTTAAGATCTACCTACAAGAAGGTGAGATCTACTTACCAATCAAAAAGGATGAACTCCAAGATTGAGAAGCCGAGATCCGAATAGTTGAGATGCCACGATCTTCCGATGTGTATCTTCAAGCAACAACCGGTGGATGTTGATCCTTGATGCTTGACCTCCTTGATATGCTACCCGGAAAATCCCAAAGATTTTTCCAACTCTAAACCCTAGCTATTGGCCGAAAATTCTAAGCCAATACTATGTGTATGATGCGTTTATTGTGTTGGATGAAAAGGCTTAGGAGAACTATTTATATAAGTGAGAAATCCTTGTCTTCCAAGGATTTAATAATTAATACAAAATCAATTATAATAATCCTTTTCCATAAAAGATAGTCCTAGAATAATCTAGAATAAATCTAGAATATTTAAGGATCAATCTAATATATTTTCCTTAATTAATTATTTAACAAATAAACAATTAATCACATGTCTTATAATCATCAAAACTAATTCCTTAATAATTATCAAGACACATAACACGCCCCCAATAGTAGAAAATTAGGGTTCACACAAAATTTCACATAATGGGTCGAGTCTACGAAAAATGTATTTTCCATGTATTTTATTATTCAGTCAAATAAATTATAAATCGCACATCGATTAAATAGTCCAACTACTTAATTATTATTTGAGGCCCAACGTCAAGAAACATATGCATGTTAGGAGCCACATCGGGGACCATGGACCTATAACCTGTAGCTACAATAAATTAAATAAAATTATTCATCGAACAGAACAATTCTTATTCAATCTATTAATTCTGGGATTACGCCACCATAAACCCGAAACTGAACTCTATCGATTGTATATATACTTACACTCTAATCATTGAGTAAAAGCGTCCATTGATATAATCATTACATAAGGATAAATCCTCCATAGACTATTCGTTTTGATTCGAGACATTTCTATAAACCCTTATCAAAACATCTTATCCTTATTTACCATTAACCCCCTAGTGATCAATTAGTTCATAACTAATATAATATGAACTGGGCCCATCGATCAGTTTCTAGGATTAACAAATAAAAGAACTTTCTGTCTACTTCCCTTGAGGAAGGAATGGATTCCATATCTCGTGAAGTCACGAGACTACTCACTCATTCGAATAGAGCCAACGAAGTGTTCGGATCACATGTATCCAAGTGATCCTTAACTAACACATCAAACCCTACTTTGAACCAAGCGATGGCGTGTGATCACATCGAGATTGAGATTAATCCATATATGATCATCTTGTGATTCAATAAGATTTTCGATCACGGAATTATATCGAGAATTCAAATCAAATCGGTCCAGTCCTATATGATAGACATCATATATAAATGCCCCACTAGGTACCCTATACCGACGGTCCGGATAAGACGGTCACACCTGGGCGCATTATTGGTATATTAATCATGAGACCCATACTCTGATTAAATTCACCACAGACTAACTAGTTTTAAGCATATCATCACTAACTCAATCCTCGTATGTATGCCATACACTGAGTTATGTGACTACATACCGATATACTTAGGGTTTTCAGCAGTGTATAATATAAGCATAAATGCAAATAATAAATAAATATATAATTCTGTCATTTATTTAAATAAAACAATTACAAAATCGTCTTTCGGGCACTACACCTAACAGTTAGGACATGTTGGTGGACTATGAGTGTCTAAAAGCTGGCTGAAGAACAACCTTGCGGGTAGATGCGGTGTAAGAAGTAATGCGGGTGAGGGATCCAGTACCGGTCAGACTGCGACGATCATTACTGTGGATCAAGCTGTGCGGGGATATTTGTTGTACCTGCTTGCATGTACTTTGATTCAAGACCGCAGTGGAGATAAGATAAACATAGCTTACCTTCATTTTTCTATGGGATCTGGATGAGGTTGGTGAGTGGGCTTGGGGTGCTGCTACACTGGCAAATCTTTACCGGCAACTATTGAAGGCTTCTAGGAACAATACTGTTGGAGTTTCTTGATACCTGACATTGCCAGAGGTAACACTTGTTATTTAAATGTTTTTTTTTGTGTTTAATGTGTATATTTCAACGCATACATGACTATTTTGTAATATGTGTTTTACAGGCATGGGTGTACGAACTCTTCCCAGTATTGCGACCTTCGACGAACACAAACTTCAATGAAAGGGAGATGGTACGGTCATTGAAGTGGAAACCTTTTACTGGAATTAACGATCATGTGGCATTGTCATCGTTAAGGCATTTTGAGAGAGGACTTAGACTTGATAGAGGCATGAGATGTAAGTATGAACCTTCGCATTAACTAAGATTATAGCTCATTTAGTTATACTTAATCATTTTCCATCTTCCATGTTGTTTGTGATGCTTATCGGCAAGTGAGAACGGTGCCTGCTAACGACGTATGCTGGTTTTATGGTTGCATAAGGACATTGACATTGAAGAGGTGTATCACCCAAACCGTGTCGTCCGTTAGTTTGGTCATGTCAATCCATACCCCAGTCACCGATTCCTCCAAACGCATCACATAAAACCGGGAAGGTGAAACAATACAACGTCACCCACGAATCACGTGACGATGACTTCATTCATTTTGCGAATCATCTAGTAAATAAGGATCAAAGAATAAGGAAAGCGAGGTTTGATTAGGAATGCATGCCTAATTACATGAACTGGTATTGAGGTGTTGCCGTACGTCGTCTGACTGGTGTGAGCAAAAAGAAGCAGTGAGATTCAATAGAGGTTTGACCATATAAATTTACGAATATACAATCAGTTGTGTTTTTGGGATTTCAATGTCATTAACGTTTTTTCTATTTTACATATAGGATGAGGCAAGCAAGGCTAGGGTTGTTGATGCTGTAGAAGATGCGATTACGAATGCTTCAAAGAAGAAAAAAGAATTTAGTGAAGAAGCTTCAAATGGCTTTCGAATTTCTGACTACAGGTGTATGTAGTCAAGACGTTGAAGGTCGGTGTCGAAGCCGAAGAATCTAGTCAAGTAGAAGTTGAACGACTGAAGAAACGTCCAAAGACCACGAAAAAGAGATTGTTTCCTTAGGTCTTTGGCACATTTAATGAATATTTGTAGTTTTCATTTCCGTACTTCATTTGGCGATTGGTGTTTGGATTTCATGTACTTTTATTTGGTCTTTGGTGTTCGGATTTGTACTTTGGTATTGTTGGTTTTTGGATTTGATTTGGATTTGTGAGTTGGTATTCTGTTAGTAATTTCATCTCCTGTGATTTTGGATTTGAATTGGATTTGTAAGTTGGTATGGCTGGAATTTGAATTGGATTTGGATTTGTGACTAACAAGTATATTTTGCTTCTGTTACTCACAATGTCAGCCATGTTGACGTCCCTGGTTCATTAGGAACGACCCCGGGGGAGGCGTTTTGAGGAAATAAAGACTGACAAGCTCAAGTTGCTTCTATTCCTTGAAACGTTGTACTGACGTTTCTTGTTCACCTGCAACGACACTAAGGCTGGTGTTTTGAGGAAACAGAGACTGCATTGATCTGTTTTTTCTTTTCCTTGAAACGTCATCCATGCCGATATTGCTTTAGCACTACAAACGTCACTGATGGTGGCGTTGTGAAGAAACAGAGTGACATGGCTCTATTGATTCAATTTCTTGAAACCTCAACCACACTGTCGTTGCTTATGCCTTAGAAACGTCACTGACGTTGGCATTTCAGGAAACATAGACTGATATGGCTCTGTTGCTTCTGAGATTCAAATAGTCAGCGTTGCTGACATTCCTTGCCCACTAGGAACGTCCCTATGGTTGACGTTTTGAGGTGTTTTTTGGAACAGAGAGTCACATTAAATCTGATGATTTTGTTCTTAAAACGTCACCCTTAGCGACGTTGCTTCATCACCAGGAACGCCAACCATGTTGGCATTTTTTGTCACAGAACCAACATTTTTCCCTTGGTACACCACACATTCAGACCACAAAATTACCCCAAATATCACACATTTCATCAACATAAACATTGGTATTATTAGGATACTTCACAACAAAATAGACATAATTCATCAACATAGCTCAAAATACATCATTGTAGCTACAAAGTAAGATCTAAAAGTACTACAAAGTAGATCAGCGTAGCTCAAAATACATCAAAGTAGTTCAAAAGTATGATCTAAAAGTAGCTCAAAAGTATGATCTAAAACTTCATGCTTAGGCACTCGGTGCTTCCAAATCTATATAATTCCCCATCCATGGGTCCTTGACCATATCATGCCATAAACCGAGCTTATGCTCATATTTCTCATACTATTCTTTTTCTTCCAATGTCCGAACGTTATGCCAAACCATGTTCACCCTAGGTATTGGACAAGTGTCTTTCATAAACAAACGAACAAAATGGTCACCATTGCACAAACCCATCCATATATGGTTAGGTGGCCAAACTGAAGGTTTTTTCTTATTGGGAAGGAAAGTTTAGTTTCCGTGCGATGTAGACAATATGCTTAGGACACACCATATACGTTGCACACAACCCAACCAAGGAAACTGTCATAATACTTGGCAACTCCGCACCCTCCATCTTTATGATCAACTGAGGACATGCATTTGTTTTAGACATATTTTTGTCCATCAAATAAGGCCATATAATGATCCTTATCTGACATCAATTCATGTTGCACTGCTTTTCTCACCGCCGTTGGCCAAGCACTCTCTTCAAGTCCTATTCCGAGTGCTATTACTCTAAAGCCGCAATTTCCATCCGAATCTACATTAACCATTGACGAAATGTGCTCACGAACATTTGGTGGAAAATATTTAAGATGCATGTTTATGTATCCAATAGTAGAACATATAGCCATCGAAACCTTTGCACGTTTGGATGGTGCCCGAGTACTTGGAGATTTTTTCTTTTTGGCAGAAGAAACACCTGGAGATGAAGGTGGAGTTGGGGTAACACTCGATAATTCTTGCTCAACGCGTTCAAACACGCTTATCTCCCTCTTAGTTGAGTCGTCCTCCACTAACTTCCTCTTGTTTCTGGATTCCTTAGGCCGGCCAAGACCCGTCTTTTTTGTTTTTGGCTCTTGCAACACCGTATTAATCGGTTGACAAATGTCCCGTATCTTCATTATCAACCTCTGTCTCTCCCATACGTCGGCCATCTTTAGTGTTTCTTCTAAGGCATGAAAAATTGGCACGTCGTCTAAATCCGATTCTTTTGGAGGTGGCCCTTTGATATCTAGGGTCTTTCAATGAACATCGATCGATGATAGAGGGATTCATCCGGGCTTCTTCTTAAACCTTGCCATCTCATGTCTACACGGCAATCCGTATGTCTTTCCAATAGTACATCCACACTCCTTATTCAACGCATTGCTATCATCGGGTTTTTTCAACTCATCATACAACAAGTCCAATGCGTTTATAGATATATGATGTTTACTCTCTTTAAACAACGGCTCGTCTTTGAATTATTTAGGCTCCATGAAAAGAGACTGCTCAAAGGATTTCTTGATGTTAGCTATCTCTTGATGAATTAAGAAAAGGCCGGCTTCCTACTCCGCAACCAAGTCCCCAAGCCCGGTTTTTAGCAAATTTTTAAACAATGAATGCATTCCAACTCTAGATGTTGATGTGTTTCCTAGATGAAACAAAGAGTCCATCCATGCCGAGATGAATGCCTCCTTGTGTGCATTCAACCATGTAGATGAAACGTAACTCATGGCGTCTTCACTAAAATTCTTCTTACACTTTTCCAATCTCTCATTCAACTCTTCTTCTGAATTTGATTTAACAACCTCTGTCCATGCTGTCATTAAATCGTGCCAACCTTCGCTCGTAGTCTTCGTCTTCAAATTCGACACAAGACCTTTCTCGATGTGCCACCGGCATAACAAGTTCTTTGCTTTTGGAAATACCACCCGTACTGTGTTCATTAAAGCTTCTCCCCTATCTGTCATGATACAACATATTCGCTCGCTTTGGTCACCAATTGCTTCGCTAAGCATAGTCATAGCCCAGGTGTAGTTGTCTTCCCTCTCCAAACATAGTAGTGCAAATCCAACCGAAAATGACATGTCCGTAGATGTAAAGCCAACAATCTGCAAAAGGGGCATCTTGTACTTGTTTGTCTTGTAGGTAAAATCCATAAGCATAACAGAAGGAAAGCACCTTGCAAGAGACAAGCTATCGTTATAGGCCCAAAAAAAATCCTTCACTATGTTGCCCTCATCATGCCTATAATGAACGAAGGATGTGGTTTTATCCGTCAAATTGTAAACCTCTTGCATCACTGTCCGACCCTCTCATGCTTTCTTTCTTATCTTAGCACGAATGTTATAGATCGCTTTTTGTGACGTACATTTTTTCCCATCTCTGTCTCTCAACATCCGTAGTATAATTCTTGGCAAAATGCCATTTCAAGTCATTGTTGCAACAACATAGACTTGTTCTTTATCAATCCGACCAAGGTATACATGGCCCTCATCATACTTGAATGTTTTGTGATTATGCACACCATTCACTACTTTTACGGTCCACACCGCCCTAAATGTATCCTTCTTGGTTTTCAATACAAACGGACATCCGCATTTCCTTGTGGACGATTCCCTTGGATTATTCTTGTTAGGAAATCACTAGTTTGATGCAGCGGAATTTAAAATTTGATTTCCTTTTTCTAGATCATTCTTTGTTTAATGCAATAAACTCGTTAAGTAGTTTGACGGTTATACCTCAATGATCTATAAGATTGTCGCTTTGACCGTCAACGGAGAGTAGTACAGTGCGCAAGCCGTCCACGTGTCTGGCCTCTATCGCTAATCCACACGAACTCCTCACCGGAATCTTCCTTGGATTGCTATTGGGAAACTCCGGTTGCTAGACCGGCCTTTTTCCTCTCTCACAAACTCATTATGGATTGCTCTCTATTTTACACAAGAACTATGAGCTCTTGCAATTGTGATGTACAAAAGAGCTTGACACCCACCTCTTATTTATAGTAGAAGGCGGCGCCCCATATGTGTGTAGCAGAAGAAAACATTTTCCCAATAAAATATGGAAAATTAATTAGATTGATTTATCTCTTTTATTATAATTAATTTTGCCAATATCTTATATTGAATATAATTATCTTATTACCATAAATCTATTTTTCCAAAATCAATTAATATCTTATATTAATATTATGGTAATCTTATAAATTAAAGTGCACTATCCAAATGTATCTTATACACTTGCATGTGGCACCCCAATAGTCAATAAATTGACTTCCGGAATATTCTTTAATTAATATAATTTGTATATAATTAATATCCTGTAATTTATTTATTCATAATAAATAAATACCACCATATTAATTTACCACTATAACCTTTATAGTCTAGAGATAAACTTTCCTTATTTCGTTATCAACTATAACCGCATTTTAATCCGACTCGATGTTCATCTGTGTGTGACCCGATAGGCTTCCGAATATGTTGGCCGTAGAAACAAAGTGCAATTTACTAAAATGCCCTTCATGCCTAACGATCACGGGATAGCGTATAGCAACACACCGTGATCCCCAATCATCGAAAGAGTCAAAAGCAACTACCTTTCATGTGAAGCAGTTCCCGTGTAACTTACAATCCTATCGCTGTAATAATATCCATACGATCGTATCTCGAGTGTCAATACATTAATGATCGTATCTTATAATCTAAATATCATGCTCTCTCAGGATAACACATTTACTCCCACTTTGCAAAGATTCTCGAGAGCTAGACATTCCTTATAAGAAGGCCATTTCGGATATTCGATCCCAATCATAGGATATGCGTTTCCCGGACGACCAATCATGTATACTACGCATGCTTCAATATCATACCCAATCACTACCGCATAATCGCCCCGTGGCTAGGGGAAATCTCAATAGTGTCAAAGAATGACAATCCACACCGTGATGCCATGAAAACTCCGGTCAAAAGGATAATTATACAACCGCCACATAATGTGACACTTAATGTAAGTGGGTCAGTCTAACGTACGCATTCTCTAATACACGTCCACGTACAGTCCAAGTGTCTCTACACTTTGATAGACGAGATCTATCCCTACCTTCTATAAGATCGAAGACATTCAATACGTGCTAGTCTGATTATACTATCAATGTCCCATTCGACAGTACATAGGACTAGAGACATTTAAGTACCAAACTTGTTATAGTGATTAGAGATCTCATCAACCATAATCACTATCATGGTTTCTCTATCACAGTTTGATACTAGGGACATTACTATATATGTACAACAAATAATATGAAGATTAACAATATATAATAACATAAGTGCTTTTTGTTAGGAACATCTTATTATGTTTTGATGATGGCCATACTAGCTGTTATAGCAAGTCTGAAATAAGTTAGAACTCTCTGTATAAGTCTTTACTTAGAGTCTGACATGTTGTATAAGTTGAGTCAGACAAGTATTGTACTAGTTGGTAGAACGGCAAAGTAAAAACAGATTTTCGGCAGAGTGAAGCCAGCCAAGCACCAGCAGAGAAGTAATGAAGACATTATGGTTTGACTTATAACCAAGAAAGTCTGTGATGACCTTGGATAAGTCTAAGTTATGTTTCAAGTGATGAAACTTAATATTCAAATTTGGTGTACACTGATCTCACCCCAATCAAGGATCAGTGAACTACAAGATTCTCCTCAAACTTAAACAATGAAGAAAACAGTGAATCGGTGCAGTAAACTGACTTTCGGCTGAGTGAAGACAAAAGGGTGAAGGAAGATCTAGAATGGAGAAGTCAGATGAATCGCTCAACCGCTCTAAGAACGGTGAAGTAAATCTTACCAAATCAGATTTTGGAATATGATAATGATTCAGAAGATCATGCATTAAATGCACAATCAATAGAGGATCAATCAAGGACGGATTTTCTGCTATATATTTGAAAGAAAAATCCGATCACTACAATCAAGGAGAATACAATTAAGGGGGAATCAAGAATAAAATCAAGGATCATTCCCTCATTAGTTTAGCCAACGGACGGAATTTCAAATCAATGATATTCATGGCTATAAATAGAAGGCATTGACAGAAAAACAAACAACGATCAAGAAGTGAAAAAGACAAGAAGCAGAAACTCTGTAAATTTAAAAAGCCTTCTCTCTGAACTTACAAGGACTTATCTAGAGATCAACTCAGACATAAGAGCTACAATTTTACATTCAGCACTGAGATTGATCAAGCAAGTTTGTGAATCTCATTCACATCAAACTGAAGCAACTGAATCAGAAGCAATCTGAGAAGGAGTTGTGTCTGTGATAGCTGCTGAAGGATTTTGATCTCAGGAGGCGAGTGAAAGAAAGAGGTGAATCATGAAGCATTTGTGCGATCAAGGAGTGATAGTCTTGTAGATTGTGAAGCTTGGGAAGTCAAGGACAATCATACTATTGTATCTGTGAAAACAATAGTGAATTCCTCCAATCATCACAGGAGAAGAGTGGATTAAGGGATTACACCACCCTGAACCACTATAAGCCTTGTGTCAATTTACTTTCTGCAATTTACTTTACAGTATCTATTTAAATTGCCTAGATCATAACTTATATCTGTGATTGTCTAAACTCATTTGAAAACAACATAGTAAGAAGGGACTTATCCATTTGCCTAAAAGCTTTTAAAACATAAGAAAAGTTTTTGAAAATCCACTATAGTCATTTACCCCCCCCCCCCCTTCCGACTATAGTTTCACCCTCTCTAGGACCAACAATTGGTATCGGAGCAGTGTTCCTAGTATCGTGAACTGTTGAGATCTAATTTACAGTAACAAGGAGATCACATATTTTCAAAGTAGTTTTCAAATCTGAGTCTTCTATTCATTCACATATAAATCTATTACTTGTGCTTATGGATCCCTCAAACTTTATGTCAAAAGTACCTGTTTTCAATGTTAATAATTTTGATGAATATAAAATACGAATGCTGTCTCATTTTGCAGCAACTCATGAGGAGATGCTGGATGTAATCAATGATGGACCAATCATGATCATGACTGTGGTATCCGCAGGAGCAGATCAAGGAAAGGAGATAGACAAACCTAAGAAAGATTGGACCAAGGATGACAGGAGAAGAGCAAATCTAGACTTTGTTGCAAAGACATGATTTTGAAGACCCTAGATAGCAACATGTTCATGAGAATCAAAGACTGCAAAATAGCAAAGGAGATGTGGGACAAGCTAGCTTTGATAAATGAAAGATCTGAAGCAGTTAAAGAAAACAAATTATCTGTTGCAAAACAGAAATTTGAAAATTTCAAAATGAAGGCGATGAATCCATTGATCAAATGGACATGATTCTCTAGCATCATCAATGAAGCGCAACAACTTGGACACACATATCCCCGAAAGAAGTATGCTTAAAGATCTTAAGAGGCTTACGAAAGATGGAAGATCATAACATCGATGTCGAGAGGAACATCAAATCTTGCAAACACGGACACTCGACCACGATGTCTCAATTAAAAGCTCATGAATTCGAATTGAGCGGTGAAGATGGTGCTCCGGCGAGAGACACAAAGAGCCATCACTAACGATAGCACCTCAAAGAAAGTAACTTTGGCGAATGTATCAAAGAAAGAGACACAAGAACTCAAAAACAGGTAGCTTTATTAGTTAAGCGTTTTGTGAGTTTAGCAAAAGAAGTCATTCAAGGAAACTCATCATCAAACAAGAGGTCAAACTCAAACAAAGACATGAAGAAGAAAGATGATGAATACGGATGCTTCAATTTGCAACAAGAAAGGTCACTTCAAGGGTGATTGTCACGAAGACAATGATAAAGATGATGAAAAGAAGAAATATAGAACATCGAGAGAAGAGGAAAGGAAAGAAAGCACTCAAGGCTGAAACCAGCAGTGAAAAGAATGAAGAATCATCTGATAATGATTAGGATGATAGTGATGAAGAAAGGCAGCTCAAACAATGAAAAAGCATGTCTATGTCTCATGACCAAAGAATTAGATGAGGATGAAGATGGCAATTTGAGACATCGATTTATGTCTAATGACCAAAGAATCAAATGGCGAGGTAACATCTAGCTCTCACTCTTCATCTAATGCATCCACATCTGACACTACACAATCTTCAGATTCCCCATTAGATATAGCAGACCTAGTCCAAAATCTCAAGACTAAATTTGATGAAATTGAAATGAATCATGAAATTCTAGAGAAGGAATGCAAGGATCTAAGAAAGGAAAACAAAAGATTAAAGAAAGAACTGGATAAAGAAAAAAGCTGAACTAACTGGTAAGGAGACCCACTTGAATGTTCAATAAACAGCAGATGATTATACATCTGTTATTGACCGATCAGTTAAGAAAACCTCCCCACCAGTTAAGATAACCACTGCACCACTAAATGCACCAGCTTACAAACCATCAAAAAGGTTTGGATCCAGATCTGGTCTTGGCTACAACAGTTAGGATGAGAGTAGAAACAATGGTCAACACAATTCTAAATTCAGGACCAACAATGGACCAAAATTTAGAAAGGGACCGACCATAGTTTCAACCAATCATCCTGCACCGGTGAAGTCAAACTCTAGTGTAGTGAAACAGCAGACTAAATCCTCATTCCAGTCAACCAAAAACAAAAACCTTCAGAAAGGTAAAGGTAGACTTTACCCTTCAGAAGATGATTGGAATGTTGCACCTCCAAAATACAAGAAGAAACCATTGAATGATATGCATCATGGGTCTAAGAAAAATCAATCTAGATATGTTCCTAGACACATGAAGCAACACATGAGTTTCCTCTTGCATATTGGAAAGTGAAGAAGGATGCACATGCACCAAAAGGTAGAGAAAAGTATCAGAACTTCTTCAGCAAAAATATTAGAAGCTATTCTGCCATGCCTTATACATATGAAGTTAATGACTTCAATTATCCAAAAAGAAGAACTTCTGGATACACACTTGGTATGGGAGGCATGATCTGCTAGCAGTATGGACCCAAGCAGTGTTGGGTGCCTAAACTTAATTAATTTGTTTTGTAGGATGTCGGTACATGTAGGCGGTGGATGTTCCAGACACATGACAGGAAATAAGGGATGGCTCACTGACTTCAAAGCTCTTGATGGACCCAAAGTCACTTTTGGAGGCAAAGGAAACCCTGGCAAGATTAAGGGGGAAGGCACAATACTCAAGAACAAATTAAAGATACAAAATGTAGCATATGTCAAAGGACTCAATTTCAATCTGATAAGCATCTGTCAATTCTGTGACAAAGGCTACAGTGTATATTTCAATAAGGAAGGATGCAAAGTGATTCACAACCAAACCAACACAGTAGTTCTTGCAGGTAGAAGACAAGACAACATGTATGTGGTGGATTGGAAAACAACCAAGGCAGAAACATGTCTCCTTGTCAAAAATAAACAATCAACCAGCTGGATTTGGCACAGAAGATTAAATCACTTGAATTTCAAGACCATCAACAAATTATCAAAGAACAAGTTAGTTGAAGCCCGAGAGATCACATTCAAGAAAGAAAGTCTATGTGATGCATGTCAAAAAAGGAAACAAATCAAAAGTTCATTCAAGTCAAAGCCCTATCAATCAACAACAAGAATTCTACATACATTACATATGGACTGTTTGGACCAGTCCACACGAAGAAGTGTAAGTGGTAAGAAATACAACCTAGTAGTGTTGGATGACTTCTCAAAATACACAGGCCATTTTTATGAACAAGAAGAAAGAAACACTCAAAAAGGCGCCAAATTTCTTGAGAAGACTCCAAAATGAAAGAAATGAAGATCATTAAGATCGGATCGGATAGAGGCAATTGAATTCCTAAATGAGATTATCGAAACTCATCTGTGAAGAAAATGGAGTGCTACATCAACTATCTCTGCAGCAGAACTCCACAACAAAATGGTGTAGCGAGAAAGAAGAAAGAACTCTCAAAGAAGTAAAGTTAGAACATTGATTCTTTGAAGCATGCTTGCCAAAGAGATTTTGGGCTGAAGCAGCAAACACAGCATGCCATACACAAAACAGATCAATCATCAACAAACATCATGGAAAGACTTCATATGAAATATGGAATGGTAGAAGACATAATATCTCATATTTTCATATGTTTGGATCAAAATATTTTGTTTTGAACAGGAATCTGCTGCATACCTTTGATGAAAAGGCTGATGAAGCAATCTTAATCGGATACTCAGACACTAGCAAAGCATTTAGAGTACTCAACAAAAGAACATTGGTGATTGAAGAATCAATACATGTAGTTTTTGATGAACCTAATACAAATGGTGAAGATCTTCAAGATCAAGAAGAAGAAGCAACACAAAGGGAAATCTATACAAATGCAACCATACCAGCTTCCATCTTAAATCACCATCTTGAAAATCAAGAAGAGCCACATATCAATTCAACAGAAGAAGTACCAGAATTTGAAGTTCATGCTCAACATGAAGGTGTGGAAGCACCAAGTGAAGAACAACTTCAACCTGACCTAAATTGGCTAAGAGATCATCCTGAAGAACAAGTCATTGGAGATATTCACACAGGAGTTAGAACCAGAAGACAACTGGAGCACATGCTAACATGTTTTCTATCATAAGTGGAACCCAAGACCATAGATGATGCAATCCAAGATGCAGATTGGATCACAGCCTTGCAAGAAGAACAAAATGAATTTGAAAGAAATGAAGTCTGAAACTTGTTGACAGACCAGATTTGGCCAACATCATTGGTACAAAATGGGTATTCAGAAACAAAATGGATGAGCAAGGAACATTTGTCAGAAACAAAGCAAGGCTAATTGCAAAAGGCTATTCTCAAGCAGAAGGAATAGATTATGATGAAACATTTGCACCAAAGAGCAAGATTGGAGGCAATAAGACTTTTCTAGCTTTTCTTCGCATACAAAGACTTCAAAGCCTATCAAATGGATGTCAAGAGTGCATTTCTAAATGGACTTTTGGAAGAAGAAGTTTATGTGGAACAACCTCCTGGTTTCCAACTCAAGGGAAAGGAAGACAAAGTATACAAACTCAAGAAAGCTCTCTATGGACTCAAACAGGCACCTAGAGCGTGGTATGAAACACTATCACAATTTCTGATCAAGAATGGATTCAACAAGGGAACTATAGATAAGACTCTATTCAAACTAGAGGAAGGAACAAGCACATTGCTAGTACAAATCTATGTTGATGATATCATCTTTGGATCTGAGGATGAAAAGCTATGTGAGAAATTTGCAAATCTGATGAAGAGAAATTTCAAATGAGCATGATGGGAGAACTGAATTATTTTCTTGGCCTTCAAGTAAAACAAATGAAAGATGGAATTTTCATTAATCAAGCCTAATATACAAAAGACTTGATACACAAGTATGGGATGGACACAAGTGGCACAGCAGATACACCAATGTGTGCAAGAGTCATTCTTGGAAAAGATGAAGCCGGGAAGGATGTTGATCGAGAAAATGTATAGAGGAATCATTGGATCCCTACTATACTTAATCGCAAGTAGAGACGACATAGCATTTGCAGTAGGAGTATGTGCAAGATTTCAAGCTCAACCAAAAGAATCACATCTTCTAGCGACCAAAAAAGGATAATCAAATACTTGAAAAACAATGTTAATGTTGGAATTTGGTATCCAAAAGATGGAGGATTTAAGTTGATATCATATTCAGACTCTGACTATGCTGGATGCAAAATAGATAGAAAAAGCACCTCTGGAACATGTCAAATGCTAGGCACCAGACTAGTCTCTTGGTTCAGTAAAAAGCAAAACACCATATCTACATCAACAGCTGAAGCAGAATATATAGCAGCGGTAGGTAGCCATTGCACAAGTGCTTTGGATTAGACAACGACTAAGGGATTATGGAGTGGAGGAGAAAACAATTTCAATTTAATGCGATAACACAAGTGCAATATCTATTATCGAAAATCGGTGTTGCACTCAAGAACAAAGCACATTGATGTGAGACATCATTTTATCGAGAGATCATGTTGAAAAGGAGATGTCATTCTAAAATACATACCCATGAAGATCAATTGGTGACATCTTCACTAAACCACTCGATTATGAAAGATTTAGCATGTTAAGGCGAGTTAGGAATGATTGAAATTGACTAAGTACCAAAGAGCAACTAATCGAGTAATCGGCTAAGTGACTTTATCAGCTGTTTAACCCTTTGCCGTTACAGGAGATGTAGCAGGTAAGGCACTGGAATTTAGCGAAGTCAACTTAACTGATTGTTAGGAACGGTTAAATGGAGCAGCTCAGTGAAGAAATCACTACATCGGCTAAGTGACCAGCCAAAGCACTTCACCGACATAAAGACTTGGACAAATTAAAATGTGAACAAAATCAATGTTCATTACACGTGGAGAATAAGGAAATTATGCAGAATTATTCTGTGGAAGATTACACACGTGGAGATCAACTTATGATCATGGAGATAACCATATTATTTTTTGAATTATAAACGCCTCGATTCCCGGGCCCTATCATTACTTACCTCAATCCACTCCCCCATTACACTCGAATATTGTGATTTACATACACAAAATCACGCCATTATGTCATAAAATCCTTCCACATTCAAACCACGTTCACACTACCCAAATCATCCTATATAAACGATACTTAGAGATTTTCAGAAATCTTTACACTTCCTTGCAATTCATAATCTCTCCATTGCAAATTCGAAGTTCACTTTCAAATCTATTTTAACCTTCAACAATGGCCTCATCCTCCTCAAACACCCAGGCTGGGTATGAAAAATCGATCGCCACTGGATCATTCTTTCAAGAAGAACATTACTTGAAACTGTGTGGAAATGAGCGAGGACGTAAACGATTGGCGGCAGGATGCAAAAACCTAAAATTATCAATCTTTCTCAATCCTCCCATAACCGACATTTGCTATGAAAATCTCATCTCCTTCGAAAATCAGAAATACGTCTCTGGGCTTCCTATGAAGAAGGTGACGAGTTTGAAGAAGACAAGATTGTTGCATCTGTCAATGGCAAAGAAGTGGTGATTACAGAAAAGGAAAATTGGGAGCAAATAATGCAATGACAGAAATCAGAATGCGGCTGATGGGAATCATCTACAACAATCTGGAATTCAATTGGGCAAAATACTTCTTTTTGAGAATCAAAGAACAAATCCAATGTGAAATAAAAGCAGGTAAAAAAGGAACAAAAGAAGGAAAGACAAAGAAAGGACAATTCTGGGTGAAAAAGTCATATGGGATTCAGTTACATTATCTGTTGTAATGTCTCAAAGTCCCTGCTGTACAACTCCACAAACTGCATGAATCCAAAGTCATGTTTACCTATGTTAAACAACAAAAGAAGGCAGGAGAAGGGAAGCGAAAGAAATCCACACCACACACTACCAGTCAAAGAAAGAAGCAAAAAGTTCAGTGAAATCTGGACAAGACAGACTTTGGAAAATTAATTGATGAAGAAGAAGAGGATTCTGACGCTGAGGCAGAAAAACAAGAAGAAGACAATGTCAGTGAGGATGAACAACATCCTAATGAGGAAGACACTGGAGATGATGGGGAATCTCCAGAAGAAGTTGCACAATTGTCTACAAACGATATAGATGATCGAATTGCAGAATATCTTGAGTGGAAGGAAGGTGATTCCCGACAACAGCTTCAAGACTCTGACCACATGCTTGCAGAAGAGGCATGGCTATTTGATTTTCTGGGAATAACAACTCTGGTTGGTGTCCTTGATGAATCCCCTCTATGGGAATTGGTTGATGCAGCAAAGGCAAAACTGCCTCATACCTCTGACAGACAGAGTGATGATTCAGAAGATGGTGGAGATGATCATGATCAAGACAATGGAGATGATCATGATAACAATGATGATATTGATCATCATGATGATCTTGATAAAGACAGAGAAGAGGATACTCCCACACCAGATGCAATTGATGATACCACTCTTCTCCGTACATTTTTTCGAGCATCCAACAAGTCAACAACTCCAGCAAAGTCAGCCTCTCAACCACTGTCTGTTGACACTAAAACCAGCAACCCAAACATAGGGGACACTGGTTCAGCTGCTGCCACTCCAGTCAAGGCAATCCCCAGCACAGAGAAAGGGGGAACAGCAGCTCAAGCCACACCAGCATACACATCTACCCAAATACTTGAAGATTTAGATGTCAATGTAGATGTGACTCAGCATCAAGACAAGGGATAGCAAACAGACCCAGAACCAGCTGACATAAGGCACAAACTCTCTCAGATGGCCACTGGCATTGCAAATGAAACTTTTGAAAAAGCGGCAGATCTGTTGGCTGAAGAATTGGAGCAGCAAGCCATGCATCTCAGATCCATGACTTCAGCATTTAATGATAAAAGCTCCTCCATTGAGCACAAGTTCCAGGCCATTGCAGAATACATCGATGCACAAAATATTGTTGTTCAACAACAGGGAAATTTAATGAGGCAACTCAACATCAATATCACTAACAATCTTGCAGGACTCATGCAACACATTTCCCAAGAAAATGAATCCATGGCATTGGCCTTTGGCACTAGATTTCGTAGTGTCACTGAGAAACTAAATGATCATCACAACAGATTCATATCTATTGAATCAAAACTTGACTCTCTGATTGGAACGGCAGAGGCCACTAATAGCATCTTACTCCAGCAAAGGGATGATGCTACCAAAAAGGGGGGAAATCAGGATAAGCCTGAAGGATCAACTATTAGACCCCCAAACTTCACTGAAGAACAACTGAGAGCAAGGGACAGAGAAATAAGAATCAAGAATGAGGCAGAAGAACAACAAAGGAGGGCCATAGAAGAAAGAGAAAAGGCCCTAAATGAACCCTGCACTGGATTTCCTCTACCTATACAAAGAAGAGATGATGATAGAGACAGATCCGGCAGACAGCAAAGGCCTGGATCTAGCCAGGAAAGAGGATCAGCAAGTCAACACAGACTTAGCACCAGAGGAAACACTAGCAGAGGCAAGAGTGTGCCCGGATACACACTGGGGAACACAGAACTTTCACTTTGGTCACCAAAGCAAAGTCGAATATGAAGCAGATATGTCTTGGACCATGTAAGAGAATTTTTGAGTACATGAAGGACTTTATCCTCATTCCTCACAAGATGAAGCATGGGCTGATTGGTTAAGCTATCAGGATGAAAGGATGAGAACTGATATGGCCAAACTCTACAATGAAGTCAAAGAGAGTTTGCACTTCTCAAACAAACCAACAACAAACCAAGCTCACCATACCACTATCTGCAAAAGGACCAGAAGACTTGCCAACTGAACAACAAGAAGACTTCAACTATATGGCAAAATACTTCAACCCTATGGGAAGAATGAACAAACAAGACCAGTGGAGTCTCTACAAAAGTCTCAAGTTTGCTGACTCACACATTGCTGAAGCTAGGGAGAGACATGAGAAGCACTTTGGAGAACCTAGGGCAAATGAGACTATGCCAGATTTCAACAGACTCTTTGCAAAGAAAGTATTCAATGGGGTATCTGAATACACTGCTATGGCATACTGGAAGTGGAAGTTTCCAGAAATTGATTGGAAAGACATTGAAGAGGTTCAGACTACAAAGTTCAAGAGGTATAAAGCCGAATTAAGCAAAATGTAGTTTGTAACATTTGAATAAAGTTTTTGAACTTATTGCCCTTGATGGATGAATAAAATTGCTGAGTTTTGTTCTGTTATTCATTATAAAAAGGTTGGATCACTTATGTTCAGGCTTATGAGGGTTTTGGCATCATCAAAAAGGGGGAAATTGTTAGGAACATCTTATTATGTTTTGATGATGGCCATACTAGCTGATATAGCAAGCCTGAAATAAGTTAGAACTCTCTGTATAAGTCTTTACTTAGAGTCTGACATGTATTATACGTTGAGTCAGACAAGTATTGTACTAGTTGGTAGAACGGCAAAGTAAAAACAAATTTTCGGTAGAGTGAAGCCAGCCAAGCACCAGCAGAGAAGTAATGAAGACATTATGGTTTGACTTATAACCAAGGAAGTCTGTGATGACCTTGGATAAGTCTAAGTTATGTTTCAAGTGATGAAACTTAATATTCAAATATGGTGTACACTGATCTCACCCCAATCAAGGACCAGTGAAGTACAAGATTCTCCTCAAACTTAAACAATGAAGAAAACAGTGAATCGGCACAGTAAACTGACTTTCGGCTGAGTGAAGACAAAACGGTGAAGGAAGATCTAGAACGGCGAAGTCAGATGAATCGCTCAACCGCTCTGAGAACGGCGAAGTAAATCTTACCAAATCAAATTTTGGAATATGATAAAGATTCAGAAGATCATGCATTAAATGCACAATCAATAGAGGATCAATCAAGGACGGATTTTCTGCTATATATTTGAAAGAAAAATCCGATCACTACAATCAAAGAGAATACAATTAAGGGGGAATCAAGAATAAAATCAAGGATCATTCCCTCATTAATTTAGCCAATGGATGGAATTTCAAATCAAGATATTCAAGGCTATAAATAGAAGGCATTGACAGAAAAACAAACAACGATCAAGAAGTGAAAAAGACAAGAAGCAGAAACTCTGTAAATTTAAAAAGCCTTCTCTCTGAACTTACAAGGACTTATCTAGAGATCAACTAAGACATAAGAACTACAATTTTACATTCAGCACTGAGATTGATCAAGCAAGTTTGTGAATCTCATTCACATCAAATCGAAGCAAATGAATCGAAGCAACTGAGAAGAAGTTGTGTGTCGTGTGATAGTCTTTGAAGGATTTTGATCTCAAGGGAGCAAAGTGAAAGAGATCGAATCATCAAGTCGCATTGCGATCAATGAATGATAGTCTTGTAGATTGTGAAGCTTGGGAAGTCAAGGACAATCATACTATTGTATCTGTGAAAACAATAGTGAATTCCTCCAATCATCACAGGAGAAGAGTGGATTAAGGGATTACACCACCCTGAACCACTATAAGCCTTGTGTCAATTTACTTTCTGCAATTTACTTTATAGTATCTATTTAAATTGCCTAGATCATAACTTATATCTGTGATTGTCTAAACTGATTTGAAAACAACATAGTAAGAAGGGACTTATCCGCTGCCGAAAAGCTTTTAAAACATAAGAAAAGTGTTTGAAACTCCACTATAGTCATTCACCCCCCCTCTAACTATAGTTTCACCCTTCTCTAGGACCAACACTTTTATTAATCATAATAAAGTTATTACATGAACTAAATAGACTGTAAATGACCCGACCCGGTCGGATCCGTTCCAACCCGATTGGGTTTAGGACACCTTTCCAACAATCTCCCACTTGGCCTAAAGCCAATCACACATATGCCTAAGACCATACAAGTGAACATGTTTATCATGCTTTGCTTGAGACAATGCCTTGGTTAACGGATCAGCTATGTTATCATCCGTGTGGACTTTCTCTATCTTTATATCTCCTCTATCTACTATCTCTCTAATCAAGTGATAGCACCGTAGCACATGTTTGGACTTCTGATGAGACCTTGGTTCCTTTGATTGAGATATCGCTCCATTATTATCACAGTACAGAGCACTAGACCTTCAATGGAGGGAACCACACCAAGTTCAGTAATGAACTTCTTCATCCAAACTGCTTCCTTTGCCGCCTCCGAGGCTCCTATGTATTCGGCTTCCGTTGTAGAGTCCGCAGTAGTCTCCTGCTTGGAACTCTTCCAGCTCACTGCTCCGCCGTTAAGCGTGAAAAGAAAACTAGATTGTGACTTAAAGTCATCCTTGTCAGTTTGTAAACTGGCATCTGTATAACCTCGTAATACTAAATCATCATTCCCAAAAACCAGGAACATATCCCTAGTACGTCTTATGTACTTGAGGATATTCTTGACATCAATCCAGTGACCATCACCTGGATTGGACTGGTACCTAGTCATACTAAGAGGGTACGAGACATCTGGTCTAGTGCATAACATGGCATACATGATAGACCCGATTGCCGAAGCATAAGGGATCTTACTCATTTGTGCCCTTTCCGCCTCTGTCTTAGAACTCATTCCTTTCGACAGGTAGACCCCATGTGACATGGGTAGCAATCCCTTCTTGGACTGCTCCATGCTGAATCTCTTCACCATCTTGTCTATAAAGGTGGATTGCGACACACCAAGCAACATGTTAGATCTATCTCTATAGATCTTTATTCCTAGAATATAGGCTACCTCACCCAAGTCATTAATTGAGAAGTTCTTGGATAACCAAGCTTTGACTGGTTGTAACATTGGCACATCATTCCCTATGAGCAATATGTCGTCTACATAAAGCACTAAGAATACAATGGCACTCCCACTAACCTTCTTGTAAACACAGGGCTCATCTTCGTTCTTGATGAAAACAAACTGTTTGATTATCTCGTCAAAGCAAAGATTCCAACTCCGAGAAGCTTGCTTTAATCCATAAATGGATCTTTGCAGTTTACACACCATCCTGGCGTCATTGGTTGTGAAACCCTCAGGCTGTGTCATATACACCTCCTCAGACAGGTTCCCGTTAAGGAAAGCTATTTTCACATCCATCTACCAGATTTCATAATCATGGTATGCTGCAATAGCGAGCAAAATTCTAATGGATTTTAACATGGCAACATGTGAAAAGGTTTCGTCATAGTCAACTCCTTGTCTTTGCTTAAAACCCTTTGCCACCAACCTAGCCTTATAGATGGTCACGTTACCGTCCATGTCGGTCGTTCTCTTAAAGACCCATTTACACCCTATAGGAACTATTCCTTCAGGTGGATCAACTAAGTTCCAAACTTGGTTGTCTTTCATGGATTCCATTTCAGAATTCATGGCTTCTAACCATTTCTCTTTGTCATGCCTTATTAGCACTTCCTCATAAGTTCTAGGGTCCTCATCTTCCATGAGATACAAGCCAGTGTACCTTTCGGGTTCACGGCATTCCCCGGTGGATCTTTGAGGTGCTAGTGCATTCACGGTAGAGGCTGATGTCTTATCTGTGTGTGGTGAGTCCTCTACTTCCATCAACTGACTGTTATCCATAAGTGGTTCTCGAATTTCTTCAAGATCAATCTTACTCCCACTGACACTATCCTGAATAAACTTCTTTTCCAGAAAGTGGCCAGTCCTGGCAACAAACACCTTTTGTTCCCCAGGATGGTAAAATTGGTATTCTCTAGTTTCTCTAGGATAACCCACAAACAGACATTTGTCGGATCTAGCCTCTAATTTGTCAGGCATCATCCGCTTCACGTAAGTCGGACAACCCCAAGGTATAAAATATGCCAGATTCGGTTTCTTCTTGGCCCATACCTCGTATGGTGTAGAATCAACCGTCTTTGATGGAACTCGGTTCAGTGTATAGGATGCGGTCTCTAGAGCATACCCCCAAAATTATTTTGGGAGAACTGCATTGCTCATCATGGATCGTACCATGTCCAACAAGGTACGGTTCCTTCTCTCTGATACGCCATTCATCTGAGGTGTACCTGGAGGGGTCCATTCAGGTAGAATCCCATTCTCCTTCAAATAGTCTTAAAACTCTCCATCTAGGTACTCTCCACCTCGATCAGATCGAAGTTTGTTTCTCCACTTCACTTCTGAATTCTTTGAACTTTTCAAAGCCCTCAGACTTGTACTTCATTAAGTATATAACCATAGCGTGAATGGACATCAGTGAAAGTGATAAAATAAGAATATCCTCCTTTGGCTTGAATTGACATTGGGCCACATCTGTATGTATAAGCTCAAGCAATTCATTGGATCTTATCCCTTTGCCACTAGAAGGTGACTTTGTTATCTTGCCAAGTAAACAAGCTTAGCATGTATCAAACGATTCGTAGTCAAATTGATCCAACATTCCATCTTTATGGAGTTTGGAAATGCGATTCTTATTTATATGGCCAAGTCTACAATGCCATAAGTAGGATTCATTCAAGTCATTTATCTTGGCTTTCTTGTTATTTATATTAAGTACTTTAACATTCATATCTAATATGTAGAGACCGTTGCTAAGTATGCCAGTACCATAAAAAATTCCATCACGTGAAAAAGAACAACATTTATTCTCAAACGTAAAAGAAAATCCATCAACATCTAATGCAGAAATAGAAATAATGCACTTCGTAAGAGCGGGAACAAAATAACAGTTATTAAGTTCTAGTACTAGCCCACTGGGCGCGCAATGAAAGAAAATAAACTCCTACGGCTAGTGCAACAACACTTGCTCCATTCCCAACGCGTAGGTCCACCTCTCCTTTCCTTAGCTCTCCAGTTCTTCTTAGTGCCTGCATATTTGTACAAATATGAGAACCATAACCAGTATCTAATACCCAGTGGTTAGACTTAGAAGAAGCAATATTGATCTCAATCATAAATATACCTGAAGTTGAAGCATCAGAATGCTTCTTCTTAGTACTCAAGAAGCCTTTGCAGTTACTCCTCCAATGTCCGGTCTCACCGCAATGGAAGCAAGCATTCTTGGATTTGTCTTTTGCTATCTTAGGCATTGGCTTAGGTGCAGCCTTCGCCTTCACCTTCTTGGACTTTTTCTGAGCTTTGGCCTTGCCCTTGCTTGAAGTGACCAGCAACACTTGCTTTCCCTTCCCCACAGTGCCCTCAACAGTTTTCAACATGTTCAATAACTCCGCAAGGGAGCAATCTATCTTGTTCATGTGATAATTCATCACGAACTGTGAGAATGAATCAGGTAGAGATTGTAGAATCAAGTCAATACTCAATTCTCATTCCAATTTGTGGCCCAGCTTCCCAAGCCTCTCTATGTACCCGATCATCTTAAGCATGTGTGACCCCACAGCAGTCTCAGATGCCATCTTACAACTAAACAAGGCCTTCGAGACCTCATACCTCTCAGTGCGAGACTGGGAAGCTTAGAGTTCCTTCATGTGGACCATGATTGTGTAGGCGACCATAGACTCATGATGTTTCTGCAGTTCAGGTGTCATAGAAGCAAGCATGATACATGTACCATTAGTACTGTCAGAACAGTGCTTGTTATACTTCTCGACAGCATCCGCAGCCGAACCCTCAGCGGGTTTTTTCGGTAGGGCCTCATCCAAGACATATCCAATCTTCTCGTGCCACAAAACGATTTTGAGGTTCCTTTCCCAATCGAGAAAATTAGTTTCGTCCAGGTTATTGTCGATGATAAAACGAAGGTTCAATTGTTTGACATTTTCTATAACAATAAATAAAGATAGAATAAGTAAAAGCTCATGTATAAAAAAACCCTAAATTTGCACTTAAAATTTTATAAGGTTTTACTCCCACTAGTCAACTATTCTCAATTGGCTTTCAAGAATTTAACTAATTCTTTAGTGGATGGAATCCTATCTAGTTGACTCGTTCCCCGACGTGGGTCGATCGATCGGGTCAATTTTGAAGGTGGGTACCTATTACCGATCGAATCTTATTCAATTTCCATTGGTTGACTAGTCAACTTTGACAGTTCACATCTCTATGTGATAGTCACCCCTTGTCTCTAAAATCAGACGGGCCTGACGTGGGCCAATCACCGCAAGATTCTTAGTCGAGTCGTAACCTAAATATTCATGAGATCTCATAACAATCATAACTCGATAATGACGATATACCTGAGGTAGGTCAACTCCCGACGTGGACCGATCAGTTGGATCCGAACAAGGGCTCTTCACCGTCACTATAATATTGGGAGACAATTTAGGCTCGATTTTTTTCGTGGGAATAATTTTAAATTAATTCACTTAATTAATTTTAATTATGGTCTCATCTACTATGTGTATATTACTACGATATCACATAAAGTAAAACATACACAACATTCCGCACATAAAATAACCGGTATGATCATGGACTTTTCCTAGGTGCAGTTTGTTCGGAGGATTTTGCATCTGCTTTGTCCATAAGGTAGCGTAGGGCTGCATGGTCGGTCCAAACTACAACTTGAGACCCTAGAAGGTAACTTCTAAACTTGTCAATAGCAAAAGCGACGGCTAAGAATTCATTCTCGATCGTGGTGTAATTGCATTGAGCCGGGTTCAAGTGCGGCTCGCATAGTAAATGGGCTGAACTTTTATCAATTCTTTGACCTAAAGCTGCGCCGATCGCGTAGTTAGAGGCGTCACATAATAATTCAAAAGGCTTAGTCCGGTCAAAAGCGATTAAGATAGGGGCACTTATGAGCTTTTCCTTCGAGCAATTGAAAGCTTTCTTGCATTTCTCATCAAACAAGAACACAACATCATCATCATCGGAAGGTTGGGACAGGGGCTTGGCGATGGTGGAAAAGTCCTTAATAAATCGCTTGTAGAAACCAACATGACCAAGGAAGCCGCGTACCTCCTTGGCGGTTTTGGATACGACATTTTTTCAATGGCTTCTACTTTGGCCTTATCAACTTGAATACAAGTGCCGGACACCTGGTGTCCCAGAACGATCCCCTCATCAACTAGAAAATGGCATTTCTCCCAGTTAAGCACTAAATTCTTTTCAACACAGCGTTGAAGTACCATATCTAGATTTTCCAAGATCTCATCAAAGCTATCGCCATAGACTGAGAAGTCATCCATGAAGACTTCCATACATTTCTCCACAAGTCCATCGAAAATGGCTAACATGCACCGTTGAAAAGTCGCAGGTGCATTGCATAAGCCGAAAGGCATCCTGCGGAAAGCAAAAGTGCCTGATGGACACGTAAACGTAGTCTTCTCCTGGTCATTTGGGTCGATGGCTATCTGGAAGTAACCAGAATATCCATCGAGGAAACAATAATACTTGTGACCACTCAGTCTTTCAATAAGCTGGTCAATGAAGGGTAAGGGGAAATGGTCTTTGGCAGTGACTTCGTTCAATCTGCGATAGTCAATGCATACTCTATAGCCAGTCACAAGGCGTAAAGCTATCTCTTCCCCCTTTTCATTCTTTTCAACGGTGATACCTCCCTTCTTTGGCACAACTTGAGTCGGGCTAACCCACTCACTATCGGCAATTGCATAGATGATTCCCATGTCTAACCACTTTATAACTTCCTTCTTGACAACCTCCTGCATATGCGGATTCAGCCTTCGCTGAGGTTGTCTTACTTTCTTAGCTCCTGCCTCCGTTCGGATTTTATGCAAGCACACATCGGGGCTGATTCCTCTGATATCACCCACTTTCCATCCGAACGTGAGGATATTCTTTTCAAGCACTTTTATCAGCAGTGCTTCTTGCTCGGGCTCGAGTTTTGAAGAGATGATTAACGGCAACTTATCACCATCCTTAAGAAAAATGTACTTAAGGTGTTGAGGAAGCGGTTTGAGCTCCAAGTCAGTAGGTGGTTGCTCAATACTAGATTTTAAAGGGCCACCTTTTTCCTTATGGGCTTGAAGTGGTTGTGGTGAGAACACCTCATCTTCCCGAGGCATACCCGGAAGGTCTTGGATAACATCATCCATAGGGATCCTTCACAAGACTGCTTCCTCCTTCTTATGCTTAATCATCTTTCTCAACTCTTCTTCTTCTAGCTCCTCTCGCTAGTTGTTCCCAATCATCAATCTCCCAATGAGTAGTCTCTCCGTAAATCCACTTCATCCCAACTACCCATCGGGCTTCCTCTTCTCCAGGGTTAAAGTCATTACGATTGACTCTTTGAAATCATCGTTCATTCTTTGGGAATCTCCTGTTTCTTGGTCATTGACAGCTCAGTGACTAAGGCCGGTAATGAAACAGAAGATGGTCCACAGTCAGCTTGATCTTCAATGTTTATAACTTCAAAAACACCTATCTCTGTTAGCTCTTCTGCTTCTTCAGAGTTGGCATCTTCTTCGTCCTCATAAATTGCTTCAATGAACGAGATTTCTTCAATCAAGGGTGTCTCAGGACTTTGCCCTTGTGTGAAGGTGACAGATGTATCATCAACTCTAAGTGTAATCTGACCCTTACAGAAATCAATGAGGGCGGCAGAGGTATCTAAAAAGGTCCGGCCTAGAATTAGAGGCATCTCTTTGTCAGGTGGGTAGTCTAAGATAACCCAGTCGGTAGGGAAAACCAAATGTTCGACATAGAGAAGAACATTAGTAACACAACCGGCTGCTGATCGGCTAGATCGGTCTACCATCTGTAAAGAAATAGGGCGTTCTCGCATTCTTTTATCTAAGCCGAGCTTTTTGCAGACGTTTAATGGCATCACATTTATAGAGGTCCCTGAGTTGCATAAGACATTTTGGAACTTGTGGCCTTCAATCTCACAGGAGATTGAAGGTCTTCCGGGGTCACCTCGCTTAATAGCAACTTTTTGTGAAACCAGGGAACATTCTTCTCTTAAAACTTCTTCCGCCATCCCTTGAAGCTTCTTCTTGCTTCCACAAACTTTTTTAAGATACTTAGAGCACTTGGGCATTTCAGTCAATACCTCAGCTAGGGGTATACTTACTTTGGTGTCTCTAAGCATCCTCCTCACTCCGTCATATTGTCTGTCAAGACTGAGAGTATTCTCTTTCCTCTTTGGTGGATAAGGAAGGGCTTTATCATTGTCAGGGGAACAGCCACCTGACTTTTTAATGGCTTCATCTTCCTTATCCTTCCATCTGACAAACTTTTCCTCCCTCTTCTTTGTCAGGGGTACAGCCACCTGACCTTTCTTCGAATCAGAATCATCCTCATCCCCCGAAGAGCCGTCATCATTAAGCTCCTCCTCACTGTTGGTTTCTTCGGTATATGATTTCTGATTGCCCCCTCCTGAACTTATTGCGTCAGGAGGGGCTGCTCGTTTCCCGACACCTTTCCGGGTCCCGCCTGCTTACCACTTCTCAAGGTGACTTCATTCAACTCTTGGTCTCCATACTCCCACTGAGGTGTGATGGCAGTGCAAACATTGATATCTGCTTTTGGATTTCTCTCGGTATAACTTAGAAGTTTACCGTGAGGTCTGATTGCTTGTTGTTCTGCCATCTGCCCAACCTGTCTCTCTATTGCCTTGACACTAGTAGATAGGGTCTTCACCATGTCCACTAGCTCATCAAACTTATGTTGAGGGACACATGAGGTGGTATGATTTTGATGTTGGCTTTGATTCCAACCACCTTGAGGTCTTTGGGAGTTGGGATTATGAGCTTGATTAACCACCCCAGGAGGTGGTCTTTGATAACCTGAGTTGAAAGAAGGGTTAGAATTGGATGGGCCAGGTGGTGCATTGGGACGTTGAAATCCGGAATAATTCCGGTTCTGATTGAAGTTTCCATGGGTTTGGTTGAAATTCACTTCCTTAGTGATTTCATCTCCCGCCTGAAGTCCCATATAATTCACATCTGATGGCGCTCTTTGCTGCTGCATCTGCAAATTGGCTAGTTGCTTGCTCATCATTTCCATTTGAGCAACTAGCTCCTTAGTCTTAGAGTTGCTCGTAGCAGACTCCCCCTGATTTCCACTAACATTGGCCTTCCTTAGAGATGACCACATGTTATTCTTCACTATGGTTTCACTACCCAGCAGCGGCGTCATCACTCTCCCCAGAAAGGATCCATGAGCAAATCGAATCAAGGTAGTCCCTATTTGGTTGAGAGACACCTCTGTAGAATAACTCGAGTAGCTCATGTCTATCGTATCCATGATTGGGGCACTTCCTCATCAACAGATTCAATCTCTCCCATGCTTTCCCAACACTCTCACCATTCAGTTGTTCAAATGTGGCTATCTCCCTTTTCATGTCCATGATTGTACCAGGGGAGACCCACTTAAGAGCAAAAGCTCTTTTAACATCATTCCAGGAATGGAGAGAATGATGGGCTAAAGATTTAAACCAACGGTTTGCTTCTCCTTTTAGAGCAAATGGGAAGAGTTTCAACTTTACAATCTCAGAATCAACACCAGGATAGTGGCCTGCTTCGCAGATTTGAACAAAGGTGGACAAGAAGTCATGTGGATCTTCTTGAGCAGTGCCATGAAAAGAACTATTCTGGACTAGTCCTACCACTCCATTTTTGAGATCAAAGTTTACTTGCCCCACTTTTGTTCGGAGGATTTTGCATCACTAAACAAAAAGAAAATTTATAAACCCTAACCTATATGCAAAACTAACTCCTAACCTGCCGAATACCGGGTTGTTGATAGTAGAGCGAGATAAGTAAGGGGTCGATCCACAGGGAATTGGGATGTTGAATCTAATCTTATTAATTCCTTTCAATTGTTACTCAAGAACACAAATAAACGAAAGAGCAAACGTATAAACACATAGAACAGATAAAATAAATCTAAGCTAAGAATAATAAAAACGACCTAAACTAAAGATACATGGGATTAAACATTACACAAACCAAGTGATTTCAATCCTAGTTCATCTCATGATTTTAATTCAAATTGTGGTTTCACCTTTACACGAGATACAAATTCCTAATCTCTTAGTGAATCTATTTCTCAAGCTATGAACTCCTAATTCCTTAGTGAATTCAATTACCGATCTCTCCTCTTCCGAATGTTGAGACCAATTTCCATACAAAAGCGAAGGTGTAGATTCAAAGTTAACTCTCGTATTTTAGAATCTAACAACCTAGATAATTAATCCATTAATTTGTCACGAATTAACGATTAAAGATCCTATCTTTCTATGGTGATCTAGTTTACGCAACTTCCGTATGTTGTAAACATATCAATTAGTAAACAAATCTCTCGATATGAGTTCACACGATAGCATCATAATCATAGAACGATACAAAATAAATCAAAAATCATGAAGATAAACAAAGCTTGAATAAATCAAAAAGATGAACTCACATAGTTTGGTACAATGGATGATCTCCATGAATCACAAATAAAACAAAAGCATCCTAATCTAAACCCGGATCACCCGAGCACAAGGCTCGGGTGACCGGCCTTGAAAGCTCCCAAGATGCGGCTGCTCTCTTGGAAATTTCTGATGTGAAAATTGTGTGTATTAGGGTTGGGATCCGCTGCCTTTAAATAGAAGCTTAAGTCGGTTTCAGCATGGCGGCGCTTGGACGCCCGTCCGTTTTGGGTGGACGCCCGTCCAGCAAGGCAAACGCTCGTCCACTTCCCGTCCAAACTCTCTGTTATGAATTCTTCAGCCTGGACGCTCGTCCACTCTATCAAACGCCCGTCCGTATCTGGACGCTAGTTCACTTCTTTGGACGCCAGTTCAGCTGGATCAATCACTTGATTTCTTTCCTTAAATCTTCTATTCTTCCATAAATGTGATTGATTCCTTTCCAACTTCGAATTTGGCTCTCTAAAATCCTTTTTCCATCATCAATGAGTATCTACAATTAAGGGAAAACATACCAAAGCGTGACACAATTCCAAAATCATATAAAATCATCATTTAAGCACATAATTCGTTACGTTTTGCAATTTAACTATTAAAAACACCATTTGCTCAATATTTCAATATAAAGCTCGATTTCTATGAGAAACAATACGAATATGGGGGAAATTGATATAAAATATATCCTTATAAAACGTACAAAATCACCCTTAACAACTCCCCCACACTTATCTTTTGCTCGTCCCGAGCAAAACAAAACATAATCAAGACTCGAGACATATAAAGATTAATGCAACCATAAAGCATATTCAATATTTTAGAGGTTCACCCAAGTGTGTGTGTGCAAAGCCATAGAAAACTTCCACTAAGTCCAAACTTGAAATTGATTCAAGCAAAACTAGCTAATACCCCCTCATAGACTAGCAATAAATGACACTCATAAGATGCACCCTACAAACGTGACATATCCCGAAAAGAATGATCGAATATATCTAGGGCCTTTCTGAAATACTCAGAGGATAATCCTACAAACATATCGGCGGTTTCTCACTGGGGATAA
The DNA here is from genome assembly GCA_026214975.1 of Gentiana macrophylla. Lineage (NCBI taxonomy): Eukaryota > Viridiplantae > Streptophyta > Magnoliopsida > Gentianales > Gentianaceae > Gentiana > Gentiana macrophylla. The sequence goes on from JAOBSW010001125.1 coordinate 98,644, forward strand.
GATAGACGATAACTTAGTCTTTCACTCATTTCATAACAATTCTTCAGTTGATTTAACTACTTTCACTTTTAAACACACATCAGAATGAGCTATTGCCCTGTCATAGTAGAATAGGATATTCGAGATATACCCTACCTTACTCTAATCATAAGGCAGCTTTTTCTGACTGTCGTGAGCTTTTAGTCATCATAGTGGTATAGGACATACGTGGTATACCTTATCGCACTCAAATCATAGACCAGCTTTCGACACACACAACTTATTCATTATAAACTCAACTTTTTCCATTTGACATTAAGTTACGTGTTACTTATCACATTCAAACCTTCAGATATTCACAGTATATCATACTTCGGAACTAAATACAACTATCATAAATCTCAAGATATATACGTAGCACTAAGCACATGACTTATAAGAAAATCAGAAACCACTAATCAAAAAGGGGTATAACTTTATAAATTAGCTCATCATTCACTATGGCTCGTGAAAAATATGGGGAGGTGAAACATCTAAATTTACTAAATATGCAAAATAAAGCATCAATGATATAAGAACTCAAACAAAGATATGCATTTGTTCACTCGGGGCAAAACAAAATTTTTTAAAAATTTAGCACTTTTCATAGAAATATAACTAATTAAGCAAATGAACGTAGATACCTAACCCCTCCCCCACACTTAGATTGCAACTTGTCCTCAAGTTGTACAGAAATAAAAATGAAGAGAACTTAGCTGATTGTATTTCCAAGCTGGCAATTCCGCAAAGACCCTCATGAAGAACCAAAATTGCTTCGGATAACCTTGGAAATGTGGAGCATCACAGATCCAAGAAAGCTTGAATAGATTAGTAGACTGTGAAGCATCACAGGAAAACTGATATCGTCGTTAAAGCGCACAATAGCTATCACAAGTGTCCTGCATACTTGATCAGTGCAAAAAGAGTCTACGGGGAAAAAGGATTAGACATGTAAAGCACATGGAAAAGAAGTCATAGAGATTTTTTCAGATTAAGCTCATATAAAGATGGAACATATACATGGAACATTACAAAATAGTAGGCTAGGTGCAACTACATGAAAATATACTACAATGCAATCTACATGATATGCAATTCTAATAAAATAAAAAGCTGACAGGCTCAGGCTGAGCAAGTTGGGTAGACAACTCTACAGTGACTACGGCCCGTGCAGAATCAGAAAAGGAAGGACATAAAATAAAAGTGGTAGCGTACGGCAAGCCGACAGTAACTACCCGCAAGAAAAATAAAAGAAAAATAGAAAAACAATGCAACTAGATGACATGCAACTAAATGATATGCATCTAAGTGATATGCAAAAATAAAAGAAAATAAAAGAAAGAAAACTAGCCCACTTATTTGCAACACGACATGTATATAATAAACGTCTACAAAATAATGATAGTTTACGATAAACGACAGTACTATTCATTATATGCAGTGTAGACGCGCCTTAAGACTCATCAAAGGTGATAGCATTATGGAAAACCAACAGTTAGCTATACTAAACAGATTAACTCATAAGAAGACATGGTAGCATTACGAAAAACCGACAGTAGCTACCCATATGAGTTACAAGAATAACAAGAAAGCACATAGGTCTCAAAGCTCACAAGATTCATCACAACGATATGTAGCATACGGAAACCGACATTAGCTACTAAATAACAATAAAACGATTATAGCGTCACGAGAACCGGCGGTAACTATAACATGCATGGATGAATCCTAACACCCTAGATGAGCGACATGGGGAACATCATAAGTCATATTAGAATCACGTCTAGCCAGGTGAATTACTCAACATGGATTGCAATAGATGGAAAGAAAACCATAACGGTGAAAGATCAGGACATCTACGCATATACAAAGGCCACAGAGGCTCACATTAAAACATCCATGTCAATTAATGAAGCATGTATATATAAAAATTAATCAATTATTTAACATGGATTCGTAGATGGAAAGATGTAAACATGCAAGTTCAGAACATCTACGTAAAAATAACTAGCCACAGAAGCTCATATGAAAATATCCACGTCAAATAAAGCATTAAAAATCAAGAGAAGAAAAAGTTTGAACCTGGACGTGCGTTCAACATACCAAACGGGCGTTCTCCTGGAAATTCTACACTGGATGGACGTTCAATGAGCCGAACGCTCGTCTGACTCAGAAAAACTGGAACAGAGTTGAGCAAAACTGGACGGACGGGCGTCTACTAGTTAGGACGCCCGTTCACCTGCACGTTATGGACTGGACGGGCGTTCGCTTACCTTGAACGCTCGTCCAAACATCGAATTTGCACAGAAAATCAGGAAAAACACAGCAAACCCTAAATAGATCAACAATTCAAAACAAACCAGAACGCATACAGCAGCCACGGATAAATTTAAGCACAGAGGGCACTAGGTTACAGATTAGGTTACACTTCACGTTTCACAAATCGAGTAAAAAACTTTTTGCACATTCTTAACCCAACGGACATCGAAACACGGCAAAAATAAAAACTCTCAACTTGTGTGACGCTACTTTTATTGAAAGAAAAGAAATCGTACAAAATAGAAAACAAGAAAACGATAAAAGGGAGAAAAACGTGTTGAAAACTTCTGAGCCCAAAATGGAAGGGAAAACAGTGGATTTTGACCTCGAAAACGGCACTGAACGGCCAAAGGCCGTTCACCACGTCGTCGGCGTCGGAACGAGCTTTCCGAATTGGGGTCCTGCGTTCCAAACGGACACTCGAGCCGAAAGTTACGGCCAAAATACTAACTAGTGCTAAAACGATCCCTTTTATCCAAAAATTTGACCGTACAAAACGTGGGGTCAGATAAATCAACCTCAGATGTCCCCGAATCAATGTACAAACTAGAAAGGATAGAAACAAAAACCTATCTATGAAAAATTCGTAACAAAATAGAGAAATTAACTCAATTAGATTCAACAAAACACCGATTCCCCGGCAACAGCGCCACTTTTGTTCGGAGGATTTTGCTTCACTAACAAAAAGAAAATTTATAAACCCTAACCTATATGCAAAACTAACTCCTAACCGGCCGAATACCGGGTTGTTGATAGTAGAAGCGAGATAAGTAAAGGGTCGATCCTGAGGAATTGGGATGTTGAATCTAATCTTATTAATTCCTTTCAATTGTTACTCAAGAACACAAATAAACGAAAGAGCAAACGTATAAACACATAGAACAGATAAAATAAATCTAAGCTAAGAATAATAAAAACGACCTAAACTAAAGATACATGGGATTAAACATTACACAAACCAAGTGATTTCAATCCTAGTTCATCTCATGATTTTAATTCAAATTGTGGTTTCACCTTTACACGAGATACAAATTCCTAATCTCTTAGTGAATCTATTTCTCAAGCTATGAACTCCTAATTCCTTAGTGAATTCAATTACCGATCTCTCCTCTTCCGAATGTTGAGACCAATTTCCATACAAAACGAAGGTGTAGATTCAGGTTAACTCTCGTATTTTAGAATCTAACAACCTAGATAATTAATCCATTAATTTGTCACGAATTAACGATTAAAGATCCTATCTTTCTATGGTGATCTAGTTTACGCAACTTCCGTATGTTGTAAACATATCAATTAGTAAACAAATCTCTCGATATGAGTTCACACGATAGCATCATAATCATAGAACGATACAAAATAAATCAAAAATCATGAAGATAAACAAAGCTTGAATAAATCAAAAAGATGAACTCACATAGTTTGGTACAATGGATGATCTCCATGAATCACAAATAAAACAAAAGCATCCTAATCTAACCCCGGATCACCCGAGCACAAGGCTCGGGTGACCGGCCTTGAAAGCTCCCAAGATGCGGCTGCTCTCTTGGAAATTTCGATGTGAAAATTGTGTGTATTAGGGTTGGGATCCGCGCGCTTTAAATAGAAGCTTAAGTCGGTTTCGACGATGGCGGCGCTTGGGCGCCCGTCCGTTTTGGGTGGGCGCCCGTCCGGCAAGGCAACGCGCTCGTCCACTTCCCGTCCAAACTCTCTCATTACGAATTCTTCACTGGGCGCTCGCGTCCACTCTATCAAACGCCCGTCCGTATCACGGACGCTAGTTCACTTCTTTGGGCGCTTGATTAATTTGGATCAATCACTTGATTTCTTTCCTTAAATCTTCTATTCTTCCATAAATGTGATTGATTCCTTTCCAACTTCGAATTTGGCTCTCTAAAATCCTTTTCCATCATCAATGAGTATCTACAATTAAGGAAAACATACCAAAGCGTGACACAATTCCAAAATCATATAAAATCATCATTTAAGCACATAATTCGTTACGTTTTGCAATTTAACTATTAAAAACACCATTTGCTCAATATTTCAATATAAAGCTCGATTTCTATGAGAAACAATACGAATATGGGGGAAATTGATATAAAATATATCCTTATAAAACGTACAAAATCACCCTTAACACAGTTTCGAATACAAACTGACAAAACCGCGGGTCACAAACTAAGGGTGTCTGCAACCGCCAATAGGATCTTTATTGCTGTACGCCAATGAGTTCTTTATCTCTCTTTGGTCTTCATCTTCTTGCTCCATTCTTGTTACATAATAATCTATCTAATAAATAATTACACCCGCCGCTTGCAGAGAGAAGTGGAGCTCACGGGAATGGGATAAATGCAAAAATTAAACTAGGTCACGTTATTTATAACGGCCTAGGACAATTTTTTCAAAAAACCAACATAAAGAAAACATTCCCATCTATCCTATTGGTCGAGTCCATGATCAATCGGGGTCCATATAATCACATTATATCTACACATCTACTTCATACAATTATATCTTATGAATGGATCAAATTATAAATTTAACTACTTATGCGTCTTATTTTATCACATCAAATAATTAAATAACTTTTATTTAATTATATGACTTAATCAAAAATAAAATTAACATTTAATTTTAAATCGATTTTAATTTTAATTTTATTAAATTTGAACTATTCAAAATAAAACTAAAATTATAAAGTCTCCAATTTGTTTCCTTTCCTTTTGGTTCCTAACCAAAAGGGATGCCTTTGGTTTCCTAAACCAAAAGGCATCTTCCAAAACCAAATTTGGTTTAGGCCTGGCCACTTTCCAAAATCAAAATTTTGGAAGTGGCCTAGGCCTAGGCCTTTTACAAATCAAATATTTGAAAAAGTTCCTAGGCCTATTCCAAATCAAATATTTGGAAATGCCAAATTATTTTGGTTTAGGCCTGGCCACTTTCCAAAATCAAAATTTTGGAAGTGGCCTAGGCCTACGCCTTTTACAAATCAAATATTTGGAAAGGGCCTAGGCCTATTCCAAATCAAAATTTGGAAAGACCAATATTTTGGTTAATATGCCACTATAGTTTCCCAATGACCCAAACTATTTGAACCATTTTGACACAACTAAACAAATGAGATATCTATGCACAATAAATATCACAAAATGAAAAGGGTCGATCTCCCCGTTGGAAGAAGACACCCGACGAGCGGCAGCCCTAAAGCCGCCGCCGTCGCCGCAGAGGGAGGGGGGGCCGCCGCCGGTCGGCCGAGACTCGAACCCTAATTTTTTTGTTTTGTTTTTAAACGTTTCGCGATTACAGATCTTTAATTTCTACGCAATTAAATTATGCTTATTGCTTAAGCTCGAAGTCTGTCTCTGATACCACTGTTAGGAAATCACTAGTTTAACGCAGCATAATTTAAAATTTGATTTCCTTTTTCTAGATAGTTCTTCGTTTAATGCAATAAATACGTTAAGTAGTTTGACGGTTATTCATCAATGATCTATAAGATCGTCGCTTTGACCGTCAACGGGGAGTGCAGTGCGCAAGCCGTCCACGTGTCCGGCCTCTATCGCTAATCCACATGAACTCCTCGCCGGAATCCTCCTTGGATTGCTATTGGGAAACTCCGGTTGCTAGACCGGCCTTTTTCCTCTCTCACAAACTCATTATGGATTGCTCTCTATTTTACACAAGAACTATGAGCTCTTGCAATTGTGATGAACAAAAGAGCTTGACACCCACCTCTTATTTATAGTAGAAGGTGGCGCCCCATATGTGTGTAGGAGAAGAAAACATTTTCCCAATAAAATAAGGAAAATCAATTAGATTGATTTATCTCTTTTATTATAATTAATTTTGCCAATATCTTATATTGAATATAATTATCTTATTACCATAAATCTATTTTTCTAAAATCAATTAATATCTTATATTAATATTATGGTAATCTTACTAATTAAAGTGTACAATCCAAGTGTATCTTATACACTTGCATGTGGCGCCCAATAGTCAATAAATTGACTTCCGGAATATTATTTAATTAATATAATTTGTGTATAATTAATATCCTGTATTTTATTTATTCATAATAAATAAATACCACCATATTAATTTACCACTATAACCTTTATAGTCTAGAGATAAACTTTTCTTATTTGGTTATCAACTATAAACGTATTTTAATCCGACTCGATGTTCATATGTGTGTGACTCGATAGGCTTCCGAATATGTTGGCCGTAGACACAAAGTGCAATTTACTAAAATGCCCTTCATGCCTACCGATCACGGGATAGTGTCTAGCAACATACTGTGACCCCCAATCATCGGAAGAGTCAAAAGCAACGACTACTACCTTTCATGTGAAGCAGTTACCGTGTATCTTACAATCCTATTGCGAAAATAATATCCATATGATCGTATCTCGAGTGTCAATACATTGACGATCGTATCTTATAATCTGGATATCATGCTCTCTCGGGATAACACATTTACTCCCACTTTACAAAGATTCTCGAGAGCTAGACATTCCTTATAAGAAGGCCATTTCGGATATTCGATCCCAATCATAGGATACACGATTCCTGGATGACCAATCATGTATACTCCGCATGCTTCAATATCATACCCAATCACTACCGCTTGATCGCCCCGTGGCTAGGGAAAATCTCAATAGTGTCAAAGCATGACAATCTACACCGTGATGCCATGAAGACTCCGGTCAAAATGATAATTACACAACCGCCACATAATGTGACACTTAATGTAAGAGGGTCAGTCTAACGTACGCATTCTCTAATACACGTCCATGTACAGTCCAAATATCTCTGCACTTCGATAGACGAGATCTATCCCTACCTTGTATAAGATAGAAGACATCCAATACGTGCTAGTCTGATTATATTATCAATGTCCCATTCGACAGTACATAGGACTGGAGACATTTAAGTACCAAACTTGTTATAGTGATTAGAGATCTCATCAACCATAATCACTATCATGGTTTCTCTATCATAGTTTGATACTAGGGACGTTACTATATATGTACAACAAATAATATGAAGATTAACAATATATAATAACATAAGTGCTTTTATTAATCATAATAAAATTATTACATGAACTAAATAGACTGTAAATGACCCGACCCGGTCAGATCCGGTCCAACCTGATTGGGTTTAGGACACCTTTCCAACAATTCTTTCCGGTAGTGCCAACTTTTTCTCGTACTTTCCACCTTTGAGATAATCCCTTGGGAAACCAACCCTCACATCGGAGTGTAATGAATGGTGTCCACTTTATGGTCATGTTAGATATCATTTTCACAATGATGACACTCTTCGCTCTTGCCAATGCCTTGAGGTGTTTGGTGATGGCTTCATGTAAATCAAATTCCCGTGAACAATATATAAATGTAATGAAAACAAATCAAGTTTAAAATGCACAAACATTGAAATAGTATAAGTTTTAAAGACATACTTGATCAGTTGTAAAAACTGAAGTCATATCGACTATTAACTCTTCAAGTGACTCATCCCTCAATGCAAGTGTGCTATCTCAAAGATTCTTAAGATTTTCTTGATCTTCATCAATCATTTCATTAGCCAAATGCTACAAAAGAAACATACATTTGTATTAGATAAAGTCATAGTCATTTGGGATGAGAATAACATAATAACATATTGACTTAATGGTTTCTTACCTTAAAATACTCCTCGTCGTCGTCTTCTACTGCCCCCGCATCGTTTCTCTTCTCATAATTTGTATCATCGCTTTGTTTCTATGGATTAAATATTAATAAATGCAAGTAAATGGTAGTTCAATACACATGGATGGAAAAATGTGAAAACTGATACAGAACGTCGGTAGTATCGACGTTGGTTTGGCTCTACAACTGCCAGCGTGACTGACGTTATGAATTCATCAGGCAGAAGTTACCCATCGATTAGAAGGTCTTCCAGAGCAGCGTTCCTTCTGAGCTACAAATGTCATCAATGCTAGCGTTTGGACAATGTCAACTATACTGACGTTTCCTATGTAAGATGAACGCTGGTGGTGACGACGTTCAAGAATTACACAATACAATCTTTGTATTGAGGCGTAACGTCGTTACGCCGGCGTTCATTTGCGTAAACGATGCGAAATCGTTGTGGGGCGTTTCTGGTCGGCATGGACGCTCCAGGACGTAAATGAACGACGGGGAAAGCCATAGGGACGATCGGAAACGTGAAATAGCCATAATTTCAAATCCATATATGAATGTATACCATGATAATATGTGTGTAGGAAGTTTACCCATTCACTTAACTCACACACAGAACATCAAAATATGATTTTTAGGCAAGAAATTACCAAATTTGAGGGGTTCATATTCTTCTCCACTTGACTTGAAAATGGTATATCATCAAGTGATATTGCTGCATCTTCCCCATTGCAATGCATTTGTTGATTGATATGAGTTGATTCAAGATGATGACCTTTGAAACTTGTATTGAATGATGGTGTTGTATTGGATTCCATAATTTTTTTTTGGGATGATGAAGAAGATGAAGTGAGGAAGATGATGAATGGGGAAGAAGATGGAGTTTTTATTGGTTTATGGATGAAGGTTTTTTATGTTTAGGGTTATTATTTTGTATTAGAATTGAGTTTGTAGATGAAATGAGTAAATGTTTTTTTATTTTAGATTAGACTAGTGGATTAGATTAATAGAAGTATAATAAAGTTTTATTAATTTTTTGGAGGACTATTTTATAATTTCTAAAAGTTGTGGTGTAAGAAGTGATTTTCTTATTATTTTTGTGGTGTGAGAAGTAAGAAAATAATCAAAATATTCATGTGGTGCTAAAAGTAAAATTTTGTGGTGCCGGAAGTAAGTGAGTGTAAGTAGTAGAAAGGGGGTGCCAATAGTGTAAGTATTATCATTTGGTGAAAAGATAATTATATGTGACCCTTAAGTTATTTAATAGTTATGTTGGTAAATATATTATTAGTTTATTATTTAAATAAAGGTATTATGCGAAATCCTATGATGGTTAGGGTTTTCATTCCGGAATATTCCATAATGCGTTAGGTCTCTAGTCTTGCCTATATATATAGACTGCCTGTGTACCATCGCTTGGTGATATTCAGAAATAATAGACATAGATCAGAAGACCTAATAACACCATATTCCGTCACCACTGTGTATATGGAGTTCTTCTCCATTTCTATTCTAGGGTTGGATCCTGTCGGCAAACAAAGACGAAGTCAATAACAATGGATGTAGAAACAGTCCTGTTGATTTCTTCCGCTCATTCAGGTATTATGTTTCTATCGTTTTCCTTCATGTAGTATCAGAGCCGGTCTACTATTCATGTTATTTGCTTTTTCGAAACGGAGATTATTCATACTGCATCGAATAATTGTTTCTCATAATTGTTTCAAACTCTGGTGAGTGGATCTGGTTTTCGAATCCTGATTTGCACTTTATATTCATAGTATACCTCGTGGTAATGTGATATAATAGTATAATAATAATTATAATTATACCCTTTGATTCTGAGCAAGACCGAATTGTCTCGGGAAAAGTTCCATAACCTTTGCCGGCGGCGTCGCAATTCTTTGTGCTTGCATACTAATTGTTTCTTTGCTTTTCAGATTGCAAATAATAATAATAATAATAATAATAATAATAATAACACATCCCTGCGCCACTGTCCCTGCTCCACCATACGCGGTGGTATGATTAAATCGACGGCTACTAAAGGCTGCATCGGTGGCCATTATGAATGTCGGTTTAAAATATTAAAATGATTGGATTTTGTGGCTGACATAGCTGACGGTTTCTCTCCTGTTGAGATTACCGGAGCGGTGGCGGTTTAATGAGGAGGGACATGAAATTTTAGGGTTCATTACATTTTCTGTGTGTACATGGACTGTTTTTTTCGTGTGGGCTCGATCAAAAAAATAATAATAATAAATTGGTGGAAAGAAGATGCACAGCGGCGGCATGTTGGGGGATTTTTTTTTCAATATATTACTCATTCTATGTTCTATTGTCAATATACCACTTTAAGGCAATATTGGTTCTTGCCGGAAAAACGCAGATCTTCACCCCTGCCACATGAATGTGCTCGATCTTAGGGTACACAAATTTCCTATTGGGTTTCTCCTTCTCAATTAGGGTTTAGAAGGCTGCCGGAAACAATGGAGACGCAAAAAACGCCGCAAACGCAGAGTGGTATTTGACAATGGAATGGTAGTTCAACAATTGGCATTTCTCAATAATAGTATTTTGACAAAACTCCCGGCAGGTTGGGGTTGAGATAATTTTTGTTTTTGGGTCATACTTCTGGGTTCATTACCGAAAATAATAACAATAATGTAATTAATAAAAGGGACCAACCATTGTTTTCAGGAAGGTCCACCGGCATTTGATATATATGTACTTTTATGTCTTTTGACATTTTATTTTATTTTATTTATTTTTTTGCCGGAACGAAAGGATGGGAGGGGGATGGCGTTGAAAATGTCGGGCGTGCCTATGACGGCGCCATGGCGCGCAAGGCGTGAGGCGTGGCGTGCCCCTGTTTATTTTTTTGAAAAAAATTGAATTTAAAGGGTAAAAACGTCAAACCAGTTAATAATAACATTACACCTAGTCAACCCATCCTTATTCTCTTCATTCCCTCATATTCCCGCTGCCTCCTCCTGAGATATGCGACCTTCCATGGAGTAAAAAAAAAAAAAAAAAAAAAAAAAAAAAAAAAAAAAAAAAAAACAGCCTAATAATTAAAAAAGCTTACTTCTTCTCCTCCTTATCATAATAACCGGCGGAAAGAACTTGGTAATAAAGCTATTGCAGCTTCAGCCTTCTCCTGTTTTTTTATTATTATTTATAATTCGTTTTTTACACATGATTGTGTTAAATAGTTTATTCTTTATGTGATTATGAAGTTGAAAACATGTTTATAATTTTCTTTTAATGAAACAATGAACGAAAATCAAAGTAATGATGTAAGTAAATTGATTTTGAAATAATGGAATTGAATGATTGTCAAAGTGGTGATCTTTGTTTGTTTGATTGTCTAAAACTTCAAGTAGTGATCTTTGTTTGTTAGTACTTAGTAGTTATCTTTGTTTGTTAGTACTTAGTAGTTTGCAGTTATTACTTATTAGTTAAGTAGTTGTATTTTCATCTTTTGTTTTGATGTTTGTACCAAGTTAGTGAATTAACAAGTAGTATACTACTATACCAGTATGTTCTTAATTCTTAATTTCTTATATGTTATGTAATTGTAAATTTGTAATGAATAATGATGCAAGTGAAGTGACTAAGTGTTGATGTGTTATAGAATGTGGAGTTATAGTGTTAATGTTATCACTGTTATGGTTAATCATTAACTATTATGGTTAATCATCTATGACTTTATTGCGCGTCTTGCATGTCGGGCGCCGCCGTGGCGTCCGGACGCCCATACCACGCCTCACCTCCGCCTTATGCTTTAAAAAGTATGCCAGGAAATTATGTTTTCTTCTTATTAGGGTTTTATACCTTTGACCGCGTAATGAAAATAATCTACTGATTCACGTCAGTTTCTTTTTTTCTCCTATTATCATTTCCAATTTCTTAATTTTGAACATGGTGTCACAGCGTGGTTAATCCCTAACTCCAAAAATGGGTAACCGGGTTGCAATGACTAGCGAAAGAAATTGGCCCACAACCTTCTCTGGTAGTACCTCAAACACTGGAAGAATACCGGGAGGGACCGAAGGTGTGACCAATAGAAACTCATAGTAAGCCCAATCGGAAGTCAAAAGGCTCTCCGAGGAGGAACGCAAAAAAGTAGCAGAGCAAATCAAGTCACCTCTAACATAGGTCAGCAAGGTCTTCCAGGAACTCTGCCATTCATGAGGGATCGAGCAACTAGAGCAAATTAAAAACCTTCTTCATATCAGCCTTTCTTTAAGCTGCTGATTCTTCCAGCTGTTTTGGCAGAATATAGCAACTATGTCTCTAAAATACCTAGCACTTAAAAAATAAATAGAAAATAAAATACAACCAGTGAACACACAGAGCTCCAAACTTATAACATGCAATCTAGCTATACTATGAAAAATCCGTCAAAAGGTATAAAAGATTTTGGCTATCAAATCAACCACCATATACAGCGTGCCCTTAAACTAGCAATGATTCTGGTATTGGTAACCCTTCCAATGCAGCTTCATTCCGTCGACCTGTCTCTCTATACAATTCAGTTACTTATGGATGTATCTATTGCCATTAGAAAAGCACGATGGTCATGCACTGAGCACCCTCTTTGTCATTACCTCAGCTACGACAAACCGTCCCCTTCATGCCGAGTTTTTGTTTCAAATCTTTCCTTCATACAGATTCTATAAACCATACAAGAAGCTCCGAGCCTTTGTTTCAAATCTTTCCTCCATACAGACACCAAAAACCAGACAAGAAGCTCTAGAAGTTCCTGAAGGGAAGGCAACTGTTCTAGAGGAAATGAAAGCCTTGGAAAAGAACGGAACCTGGGATATAGTGGAGTTACCCAGGGGAAAGGTACCGGTGGGGGAAAATAATGTAAAGTACAGTTCTACCGAGATCTTAGAGCGGCATAAAGTATGGTTGGTAGCTAAGGGTTACCCAAACCTTTGACATAGATTATACATATACTTCTTCCCCAATGGCGAAGTTGAACACTGAGAATTTTGCTTTCTGTTGCAGTCAACCTAGACTGGAATCTTATAAAACAAGATGTGAAAAATGCCTTATACATGGCACCCTTAAAGAAGAGGTTTACATAGATAGCCCCCTTGCTTTGGTACTAGAGGCTAAGGGAAAGTGAAAACTGAAAAAATCATTGTATGTGCTTAAACAAAGCCCTAGAGCCTGGTTTAAGAGGTTTATGAAATATCTCAAACATCTAGAGATAATTCATGAACCTCTCAAACATTTTGATTAGTTAATTCGTAAAAGGTTTACTTGGCTGGTTGATATTTTGCACATTGTAATTTTAGAAGGGAGTGTTTGTTTTTATCAAGCATAACCGCCATAGTTCTTGTGTTAGTATTGATCAGTTGAAGTTGTGTTAATAAACGAGAGATGGACATTTTTGAGAATGCAAATTTTGTTGTCACTCATTAATGTTGTGCCGACATAACTTTTCGGGTCAAGTGGGAGAATGTAAGAATTATCATTTAGTGAAAAAATAATTATATATGGCCCTTAAGTTATTTAATAGTTATGTTGGTAAATATATTATTGGTTTATTATTTAACTAAGTGTATTATGGAAAATCCTATGCTGTTTAGAGTTTTCATTCCGGAATATTCTATAATGCTTTAGGTGCCTAGTCTTGCCTATATATATAGACTGCCTGTGTACCATCGGTTGATGATCATTCAGAAGTAATAGGCATAGCCCAAAAGACCTAATAGCACCATATGCCGTCACCACTGTGTATATGGAGTTCTTCTCCATTTCTATTCTAGGGTTTGGATCCTGTTGGCAAACATAGACGAAGTCAATAACAATGGATGTAGAAACAGTCCTGTTGATTTCTTCCGCTTATTCACGTATTATGTATCTATCGTTTTCCTTCAAATAGACCTCCTAAAGAAAAGAAAAAAAAATTAGTCCAACCGATTAGAGTTTAGGCAATAGAACCATCAATCTTTGGCTGTTGAGTAAGTGTTTTTTTATTATTATTTATAACTATTATTAAAAACCGAACAAACGCTGGAAAAAGAAAATACAAAGCTGAAGCACCCCTGTACAATTTAAACAACCTAACTTAACAACTGAAATACTAACAAACAAACCGAAAAACTGGCATGTCAAGAGGGGAATTCAAAGAGAAGTCTTGACATAAAAATGTGGAGAGCACATGAAGCCATGAGCTTCACCCGGACACAGACAACACAACAGCTCAAACAATAAACAAAGACACAAAACCAAAAAACAAACAAACACCATCAATGGTCCAAGAATTGTCGCCAGAGCCACCATTACACCGCCAAACCGTGCAACAAGTACACACAAACGAAGGCATAAACTGCTAAAAGAAAGCATCCGTCAAGACTCCAAGAAACCATCGACCACCAACCATAGGCGGATCTATGTAGAATTGAGGGGGTCCACGGACCACCCAAAAAAATAAAAATACTATACATTTTACCTATAGAAAAATATTTCGGACCCCGTGAAAAAAAATTATTTAGTGTGTTAATATTTAGGAACCCCACTGGAAAAACATTCTGGATCTGCCGGCACCAACCAGGGACGGCTGCAAGATTTTTGACATAGGGGTCAGAAATTTGTCAATTTTTTTCCGTATCACACATATATATTTAAATATTCAATTATATACATGTATTTATGGGGCAAATAGATAAAAACAGGGGTCAACACATAAAAATAAGAGGGTCAATTACATATATATATAGACGTTTAAAAAAAATTCTCTACTATTTATACATACTATTTTTATTTTTGGGGGTCAGCCGCACCCTCAGGCTTCAATGTAGAGCCGCCCATGCTACCAACAATGAGAAGATATCTATGCCCTCAGCCATTTCCGCCTTAAACGCCGCCGGACGCCGCCCGCTGCCACCATGCAAGAAGAAGCACAGAGAAGAGAAACTCCTAGAACCCACACAGGATGACAACTACTTTATTTTCCGCACAGAGCCAGGAGTCAAAGGGGATATAAAAAAGGAGACCACTCCGGCGATCATCGGCACACCAATGAAGACAACCAAGAAGACAAATCTAACACACCACAAAGGAGGACAACAAGAGAGGAAACAAAAACAATAAGAAAACTGAACAGGAAAAGAAAGAAGGGGTGGACGCCGGCAGCCTAGAGCCGCCGGTGCCGGAGGCAAGGAACAATCAGGAAACCCGCAAGATTAGTGATGAGAGAAAGAAAAGTATAGAGAGAGAAAAGTTTATTGGTCAAAGTGTTTCTTAAAATTATATTCTAAGAAAATCATGACATGTAATAATATTTAGTGCCACTCAATATAACTCGATACTACATAATGAAACAATGGTCTATAAATGGCGCAATATATTTTCGCGGCTTCTATTGGCATAACGAAATTACTGTCGGCATCATTTAACTTATTATTTTTAACTTACTTCAACGTACCACGAAATCACATAAGGCACCATGTACATATTAAAAGTTTGTACATTTACATTTTAGTCCCTTATGTTTAACAAACTTTAAAATAAACCTTTCAAACAACATAATTAAAATATACTTAATAAAATTACATAATAAACCCCCCCCAACCCTTATAATTCATTTCCCTCCTCTCATATTCAAAAAATCCCAAAAGTTGCAGCATTTGAGCAACTTCACCGGCGGTTTGTGAAGGATTCACCGGAGTAGCAGAACTTCACCGGAAAACTTCACCGGAGTAGTACCAATCGAGTGAAAATCCTTCAAGATTCATGCTTTTACTTGTAAGTTTCATTTTTGTCCTCATTAAATCGATGGGTTATTGAAAGGCTGCAACATTTGCCTTGTTTGGGTCTGAAATCGATGGTTTTTATATGTTTTTTTTTTTCCGATTCTGCGTTTTCCCGATAGCAGAAGGTTGAAGACAATTGTATCTGCAATAACGTCACTGTGGTTGACGTTTTTCATGAAGAATAATGTAAATCGTACCGACGTTAGCTTCCTTAGTATAATATAAAAAAAACTCCGAAACGTCGTCTGTGGTGACATTTATGGCGAAAGACTAACGTCCTTGCTGCTGACGTTAATAAGATTAGAAGTTTTCCGCCTTTTACTTGGTAACGTCAATGTTGCTAACGTTGGTGGTACAAGATGAGCGTCAGTGGGGTTGATGTTACTGATGTTTTTCATATTATTCCCATTGAATCCATTGATTGCATCCTCATTGAATCCATTGATTTGCCTTTTTAGTTTTATGTGATCTGTATTAGGTTGATAATTTATTAATACAGCATGCATGTTGTGAATTGTTTCTAATATTCTAATTGTGGGGTAATGTGTTTTTGTAGGAAAATATGGGTAGGACGATGTCACGCAAACATGGACATTTCGATAACAATGCTAATGTGAGTGATCAAGGTATCTGTGTGGATCAAGCAGGTTCTGAAGCACCGTCTGAAGCTGGTGTTGATCTGACTTATGTTTCTGTGGCAGGGGTTCAATACAGGTGTGTTACATACAAGGAGTAGTAAACGGAAAAAGATGTGCAAGTTGAGGAGCCAACGGTGGACGTTGATATTGGATCTCATATTGCATCTCCAGCCCAAGAACCAGTTCAAGTTGTTGTAGGTGATGTATCTGTTATTGTTGGGGAAACACGACAGGGAGTTGGTACTGTTGGGGCCACGGGAGAGGTAGTTGGGGATGTTGGGTGATGCGATCCCTTCGGAGGTTCCCGACCCGTTGGTCCTGATGCCGCCTATTGATCATTTGGTTATTCGAGACGGGCCTATGACACGGCTCCAGAAGAGACGGATGCGCGATGCTTTAGATACATTGATCATTGATATTTGTTTAGAGCAAGCACAAGCGCAGCCTGACGACGAGCAATCTATCTGTTGTGTTATTTATACTACGGAGCTCGGAGATCACGAGGATGGAGTGGTCTGACAGCCACGACGTCGTTTATTTTCTATTATATTATTAAGATATTTTTAGGGTTATTTTATTTATTTTTCCTAATTTTAGGCACCACATATATATGGGTATTAACCACACTACCCTTACGATTTTATTCTTGTAGCCTATATAAAGGCAAACCTTTTATTTCATGAAGTCAGATTCATATTATTTGATACACAAAATTCATCTTCTTCCTTGATCTGTGATTGATCAAGAACATCACTTGCGAGTGAGTGATCTCTTTGTCGTAGAGATTGCACCCCTTTCGAGAGCTTATCGCGTTCTTGAGCAAAGCGTTGAGTTGTTCTTGGCCTCTTCCTAGGCTCGCTTTGCTCATGAAGGTTAGGGTTTCCGCTCTCATTGATCCTTTCGTCGATCTCCTGGGATCGTATCGCATCAGTTGGTAGCAGAGCTCAGCGACGAAGGTATCAAATATCCCCTAGTTTGTTTTCTTGTTATTCGAATTCATCAAAAAAAAATAATAATAATAATAATTCCCATCGCGTTCTTCATCTTTTTTTTAAAAAAAAAAACCTAGCTTGCATCGGTTGCATCATTGCTTATCATCTTTGTTGTTGATCTTCATCCTCATTGTTCATCACCTTGGTTCGTCATTAGTTTCTTCATCTTGTTCATCATCTTCATCCAAAACCCTAATTTCAAAAAAAAAGTTTGCATCTTTGATCGTCTCTTTTGGTGTTTTCGTTGTTATTGTGATCATCATACCCTTTGTCCATCATCCTCTTGTTAGTTCTTCATCTCCATAGCCCAATTTTTCTTCCCCCCATCGAGTTTTGCATCGCCGTTCCCCCCCCCCCTCGTTGCATTGCTTCCAACGATTGACTTGCCCTAATCCTTTCAATCTTTTGTTTATCATATTGCCCTTATTTGTGTTTAGAGAAACATAAAGGTAGTTGAATAGCCTATTTTACCCTTTATCATTATTATTTTGCAATTTCCGTCCCCACCCTTATTTTATTACTTTGGGGACATTTAGTGAAAAAAAAGGAGTAAAAAACAGCCTATATCACACCCCCGGTGTGACACTTGCTGATTTTCGACCCAAAAAAAATAAAAATTATATAATATTTATTTTTTCCGACTCGTTTCTCTTGCATAGACAAACTATTCTTGTACTAGTATTTCCTTCTATAACCATTTTCCTTCTTCCAAACACCCTTTTTCATCCTTATCCTAGTGATCACATCTAGGTAGTTGGTCTTAGGTTCATTTTTCGGTTGCTCGTATTCTGATTGGCTCAACAAAGGGTGCTCCTACTACTCAGAGAACGAGGGTGAGTGACAAACACGAGTGATTGTGAGACAAGATGGTGAGGCATGGGGATGACGAGCCTGTGACGGATGGTCATTTTAAGATACTGTCAGACAACTTGACAAGAGAGATAACCGACTGTGTAGACCAGAGAATCGATAGAATCGAACATACTACGAATGGCTTGGGCGCACTACCACAAGCCATGGCTGAATTGGCAGCCAGGGTGAATGAAATGATGAGAGGTAATGGTGGTAACGGTGGCAATAGGAATTGTGGTAATGGTGTCAATAGGAATGGTGGTAGAGGTAATGTGGGTGACAACGACAACATTGTTGTTCCTGAGGATGACCTAGTGGATAATAATATGAGGCAAGTTAAGATGAAGCTGCCGCCTTTTTCGGGTTCAGTGGATGCGGATGCCTACCTTGAGTGGGAATCGAAGTTGGAGCAGATTTTTGAATGTAATAACTACTTTGACGAGAAGAAGTTTAAGTTAGCTCAACTAGAATTCACCGTGTATGCTATGATCTGGTTGAGGCAATTGAATTTTGCTCGGCATTGTAGCCGTGAAAATGAAAATTAGTACGTGGACGGAGCTGAAGAGGGAAATGAAAAAATGCTTTGTGCTCCTTCTTATTATACTGAGCAATATCGAAAACTGCAAACCATTAAGCAAGGGGAGCGTTCCGTTGCGGTGTATTATCAGGAGATGGTCACATTGATAGCTAAGGCTAGCATTCAGGAGAACGAGGAGATGACCATGACACGTTTCTTGACCGGGTTACGGATGGATATTGCAAATTGGGTCGAAGCACAAGCGTGTCCTTCGTTACAGGAGATGTTACATGCTGCTGAGACGCATGAGAGGTAGTTGCGGCGACAGAGGGGTGGATTTCCGAGATCTTCAGGTAGTGGTTTTTCGGGTTCGCGTCCCAATCCATTTAGAGGGGACTCATCTAGATTGCCCCAGGCTACGGCGAGACAGCCCCTTGTTCCATATAGAGAGGCTCCTAGGTCAAAGGAGAATGATAAAGGAAAAGGTGTAGCAAGTACTTCGAAGCCATCTCACGAGATACGATGCCATAAGTGCCAAGGGATGGGCCATATGGCTGCCTAATGCCCGTCAAAGAATCGCATTATGCTTATCGAAAAGAGGCTAATGGAGAGCATAGATATGCTTCGGCTTCTGAGGAGGAGGAAGATTTTGTGGACAGTGATGGTGAGTACGAGCTTGACGCAGTTGACGGGGATGTGTATCAGTCCATGCTTGTGATAAAGAGGACGCTTAGTAGTGTGGTGAAGAATGAGGATAATTTGCAACGTGAGAACATTTTCCATTTGGTGACGGGAAAGGTGTGTGTGATGATTATTGATCCGGGAAGTTGCACAAACGTTGTTAGTGCGGGTTTTTTTTGAGTTTGGCTCTTCCTATGATTTCCCACCCTCAACCATACAAGCTTCAGTGGTTGAATGATGTCGGTGAGATATATGTCACCAAACAGGCGAAGATTACTTTCAATATTGGGAAGTTTGAAGATGAGGTTTTGTGTGATGTGGTTCCAATGCATGTGGGACATCTGTTGTTGGGACGACCGTGGCAATTTGATAGGAAGGTGATCTATGAAGGGTATTTAAACACATACACGCTGCGTCATAAGGAGAATAAGTTTACACTTTGAGCATTATCTCCGGATGAGGTACATAAAGATCAACTCAAATTGGCTGCGGGACGTGAGGAAAAAGAAAAAAAAGAGGGAGCTCAGTCGGAAAAAGAAAAAAAAAGTAACGACAGGAGAGAAAGAAAAAGAGGGTGTGCAAAAACGAGTGGAGTGTAAAATAAAAGTTGAAAATAAAAAGGTGAGTGAGGGCGCTATAGTACCATCTGAGGGAGTTTCTAAAGTTGAAAGTCAAAAGTGAGTGAGGGTGCTATTAGTCTAGAGGGAGGAAAGAAAGAGATAAACAAAAAAGGTGAGCGAGTGTTAGGAACTTTCTACATTAGGGCTGGTGAGGTTATTCGTGCTATCGAAAGTGGCACTACCCCTTACCTCTTTATTTATAGAGACCGACCCCTCCCTCCCTCCCCTGTTTTATGATTTCCACTGACGTAACGGACTCTCTTCCTAGTTTTGTGGTGTCATTGTTGCAGGAGTTCCTGGACATCTTCCCTGAGGAGGAGCCGAGTGGCTTGCCGCCATTGTGTAGAGTGGAGCACCAAATAGATTTCATCCCGGGGTCGGCGGTACCTAACCGTCCAGCTTATCGGGCCAACCCGGATGAAACCAAGGAGATCCAATGGCAAGTGACATAGTTGTTGAAGAAGGGAAAGATTCAGGAGTCCGTGAGTCCTTGCGCGGTGCCGGTGATTGTGGTGCCAAAGAAGGATGGTTCTTGGCATATGTTCATGGATTGCAGGGCCATCAACCAAATTACGGTCAGGTATCTTCATCATATCCCACGTTTAGATGATATGCTAGATGAGTTGTGTGGTGCGCCTATATTTTACAAAATTGATTTAAAGAGTGGCTACCATCAAGTGCGTATTCGTGAGGGTGATGAGTGGAAAACTGCATTTAAGACTAAGTTTGGGTTGTATGAGTGGCTTGTCATGCCTTTTGGTCTCACTAATGCACCTAGCACATTTATGTGATTAATGAATGAGGTACTTAGGGACTTTATTGGCAAGTTTGTGGTTGTCTATTTTGATGATATTCTTATTTATAGCCATAACTTGGAGGAGCATGTTAGTCACCTAAAGGCTGTCTTAGAAACACTTCGGGATGCACAATTGTATGCTAACCTTAAGAAATGCCCTTTTTGCCTGGATAGGATCGTGTTTCTTGGTTTTGTTGTGAGTGCACAGGGTGTTGAAATAGACCAGGAGAAGATTAAGGTGGTCCAAGAGTGGCCCGAGCAAAAATCAGCCGCCGAGGTTCGTAGTTTCCATGGCTTGGTGAGCTTTTATAGGCGATTTGTGAGGGATTTTAGTAGCATTGCAGCCCCACTGAACGAGTTGGTGAAAAAGAATGTCCCATTTCATTGGGGACCTAAACAAAGGGAGTCTTTCGAAAATCTTAAGTTTCCTTTAGTTTCTGCACCCATACTTGCTTTACCTGATTTTAATAAAGCTTTTGAAATGGAATGTGATGCTTCGGGTATGGGTATTGGGGGTGTGCTTATACAAGAGGGTCGTCCTATTGCTTTTTATAGTGAGAAATTGAAGGGTCCTCAGTTAAATTATGCTTCTTATGATAAGGAGTTGTATGCCGTAGTGCGGTGTCTTCACACGTGGCAGCACTATTTGCGGCCTCGAGAGTTCATTATTCACACTGACCACGAGTCACTTAAATATCTTAAGGGTCAAGATAAGTTGATTAAGAGGCATGTGCATTGGATGGAGTTTATTGAGTCATTTCCTTATATGATTAAGTATAAAAAGGGTCAAGAAAACGGGGTAGCTGATGCTTTGTCCTGTAGGCACACTTTGATCACTACTATGCAAACTAAGTTTCTTGGCTTTGAGTTTATTAAGGAATTGTATGCACTTAATCATGATTTTTCAAAACCATTTGCGGATACTAGTGAGGCGCCTACTGAAAAATTCTTTAGGAGTGATGGTATCTTATACCGTGAGCATGCTTTATGTATTCCTTAGTGTTCTATACGTGAATTGCTTGTTCATGAAGTGCATGGTGGTGGTTTAATGGGTCATGTTGGGGTCACTAAAATGCTAGATATACTTAAATTCATTTTTATTCGCTTAATATGCGTAGTGATGTCGCTCGTTTTTGTGATGCTTGTATTGTGTGTAAGTATGCTAAATCCAAATCCACACCTCATGGTTTATACACTCCACTGCCTATTCCCACATCCCCTTGGACTGATTTGTCTATGGATTTTGTTTTGGGTTTGCCTCGTTCTAAGGGAGGTCATGATTCTATTTTTGTAGTTGTGGATGGGTTTTCTAAGATGGCACATTTCCTTCCTTGTCATAAAACGAATGATGCTACTTTTATTGCTGATTTGTTCTTTACGGAGATTGTTCGTTTTCATGGTGTCCCACGTACTATTGTGAGTGATAGGGATGTGAAATTCATTAGTCATTTTTGGAAAGTTTTGTGGCAACGTTTGGGTACTAAGTTATTTTATTCTTCTACATATCACCCCCAAACGGACGGTCAAACTGAGGTTGTTAATAGAGTGTTGGGTCAATTTCTTCGTACTGTGGTCCAAAAAAACTTGCGTAATTGGGAAGATTATTTGCCATATGTGGAATTTGCATATAATCGGTGTAAACATTCTGCGACTCGTTTTACCGTTTTTGAGGTAGTATATGGGTTCAACCCCGATACTCCTTTCTTTGGCTCCTTTGCCCGCAGGTATGCAGGTTAGCTTGGATGTGGAAGCCAAGGCGGAGATGGTGAGAGATTTGCATGCGGAAGCTCGTGCAAATGTAGAGAAAGCTACGGCTAGGTACGAGATGCAAGCCAACAAAGGACGCAAGGAGGTGATCTTTGATCCTGGTGATTGGGTGTGGTTACACTATCACAAGGATTGTTTTTTGGAGTAATTTTGCAATAAACAAACAAACTAAATTTATAAACCGACATTTATAATGCAACTAACTCCTAACCGACCGAATATCGGGTAGTTGTTAGTACAATAGTAGGTAAGTAAAGGGTGTCGATCCCCAGGAGATGGTTTGACGAGAACGTTTTATGTTTTAGATTTTAAAGCCCGCAATTTGCATAGACAGAGAACCAAGTTGATTCAAAGCTATGGAAGGATTTTCCGGATCGAAAGTTAAAAGTGCAAAGAAACTAAAATTAATTAAACAGAACGAATTAAAGTTTAACTAAAGTTTGATTATCAAGCAATTTAGAGAAAAGCGGCAACATTGGATCAACAATTTACTCAAGAATTAAGGATTCTCTTATAAAGGATTCACTGTGTGTTTCTAAAACAGAGGCGGGTCCACCTATTCAAAAGCAAAACGATCTAATCTCTCAAATCGCTCAATTCGATTAACAAGCAAGGTGTAACTCTTTCGATTTAACGACCTAAACAACAACCGAGCAACTTTCGTTCTAGCTAACACCAATTGTTCAATCAAATAGCAAGGAGATCTTAGTTCATAGAATTTTCATTCAATGAAGCAATCATGCAATCACCATCTTTCGATATTAATGAAATTAAACATTAAAACAAGCTAAAGATCTGACCTCAATAGAAGAACACAGTAAATCAAAATAAGAAACCCAAAAATCAATAAGAAAATTGCATCCCCAATGCTGCCAAGAGCTATTTAGCTATCCATGGAGTGATTGATTACAATGCTTGAAGAGAAATCCATAAAAGTCTAAGCTATAAAGTGAATTGAATCTACTTTTGTGGCTGTTTGAACTCTGAGAAATCTCAGATTTTCGATCTGGGAAGAAATGAAATCTAATAATCAGTATGCTCTCCCCATGTGATTACAAATGAGGCCTATTTATAGAAAAACAAGATATGTCTGCAGACCGAACGCTGGTTTCTTCTCCGAACGCCTGCTTCAGTGATGGAACGCCTGCTTCAAGCCTTGAACGCGGCGCTTGAATCGCTTTTTCTTCATTTCGAGCTTCATGTCTGGACTTTGAACGCCTGGTTTCCTTCATGGAACGCCTGTTCTATGTCTCTCAAGAATCGATTCGTTGAGATGTAACGGCTCTCTCCACTTGTTGATGCACATTTGCTTCTCTCCTCTAACAAACTTGAGCTTATCTACAATCCACCTCATCCCTTTTGATATTATCTTCATCTATATCATAATTAAGAAAATGCAAAAACATAATATAGCCTAAAATGATATAAAATTTATAATAAAGCTCATTCTTAAGCCCATTTTGCAATTAATTAATTTAAAAGCAACTTTACTCATTATATTAATTATAAAGCCCAAATTCAATGCAAAATATTACTAATGTGGGGAAATTCATAGAAAAGTAACATAAAATTTCATATAAAATAGCCCTTAACAACTCCCCACACTTGGCTTTTTGTTCGTCCTTAACAAAACAATACATAAACATTGCTCGAGATACATATGCATCTTAGCAATTATAAAATATATTCAATACTTTAGAGACTCACCCAAGTGTATGTGTGGATCGCCATAGTAAATTTCCACTAATTCCACACTTGAAATCCATTCAAGCAAAACTAGCTAACATCCCAGCTTAAATTAAAAATATAAAACGATTATAACAAGCACTTCACAAAACATACATATTTGAGAAAAAGTAACAGGGAGTATTCAAAGATATTTCCGACATACTTAGAGGATGATCCCTTCAACATATCTTCAGTTTTTACTGGGGATAGAGTACATGGTAACTGAGCCCTTAACTTACTCATAATAACATTTTTCGATTTTTATATCACTTTTTCCATTTTTTCTTTTCTTTGTAACACACATCAGATAAGCTTTTGCCCGTCATAGTAGAGTAGGACATTTCGAGATAATCCCCTATCTACTCAAATCATAAAGCAGCTTTTTCTGACTGTCGTAAGCTCTTGGTCATCATAGTGGAATAGGACATACGAGGTATACCCTACCGCACTCAAATCATAAACCAGCTCCGACACACACAACTAATTTCATTGATCGAGATTTCTGGCTGGCAGTGGTTAACATGCTAAAAGCAATTCAAACCTACTGAGCATAACACCTCAATCAATGATTTATTCATTGATTAATACGCAAGGACATTAGTTACCATTCACTTATCACTTTCAAACTTACGGATATTCACTGTATGACATACTTTACTTCTGGATACAAACTATTAAAATTTTCCAAACTTGTATGCAAGCAAAGGATCATGCAATAATCATTAAAATTTCTAATTAAATTGGGCATAGCTTAAAATTATAGCTCATCATCTACTATGGCATGTGATAAAAAAAAATGGGGTGAAACATCTAAATACACTAAATATATAACATAACGCTTCAATGATATACTCTCAAAACAAAATATGCAGTTGCTTATTCGAGACAAAACAAAAAGTTTAAGTTTAGCTCATTCCGCATGGAATTAAGAAATTATGAGTAAAGATGATATAGATTAAAATTGAATATTCCCCTCCCCCACACTTAATTGACAACGTGTCCTCAAGTTGGCCAAAAGAAAATAGATACGAGTACTTAGCTCCCTTTATCGAGATTGATATCGGTATGTGCAAGAACATGAAAAACATAACAACGATGTCCATATAGAAAGAAAAACGTAAAGGGTACCTGTAACACTTGAGAAAAGCATAGAGCATCGTCGTAGTAAAATAGTGCTATATAAGTTCACATACAAGTATCCAAGATAACGAATGAAAGAAGAAGGTGGAACAGGTATATATTTCTGTCCTGGAGAAACTGAATGCACGGTTAAGTAATCAAACGCCCGTCCTGACGACAGAACGCCCGTTTAGAATTCTAAACGTCCGTTCAAACAGCAGAAATGAGAACGGAGACTAAAATCATTGAAAAGAGTAGGCATAACGCCCGTTTGACACCTAGAACGGGCGTTCAAACAGCAGAAATAGCAGCAGGACAAGAAACAACAAAACAGAGTATGCCCATTATCATCACAAGCCGCCAACAAAAGAAACAACGAGTCAAAAGGCCTTTCAAAACCAGGCCAAAACTAGTTCAACTGAAAAAGAAGCGCAAGTAGTAGTAGAGAAACAAAAGAAACAGAAATAAAGTGTGGGAAAAGTTATTACAACATTAAAATTTAAAAAAAACAAACACCAAAGAAAGCAAAGATATCACCATCGTAACGTGTCCCACCTGCACTCTCAGAGCATCAAGATCATCATCCTCATCATCCTCGCTATCTCCAAATTTCCTCTGCATTTCTTCATCTCTAGATGGTGCAGAAATTCGGTATGACACGAGCAATGGTGCTCTCCACCTCGTCTTCAAACAGGAATTCAACGGTGTTTGGAGCGAACCTTGATTCTTTCGTGATTTTGTTTCCCCGATTCAGCTCCAATTGGTTTGCCAAAATATCATTTTGAGTGCAACAAAGCATACGATCCACTTTCGCAAATCAGGCGCAATGCTCACCGCAACTCCGTCGGAAAGGGATAGAGCGTAAAGTGGTGCGGAAGACGATGATCCGGCGGAGCAAGATTAGCCGAGGTTTTCGGGTAGCCTTTTTCGCTTCCTCTCAATGCCCCGAGGATTCTTAGGCCTGTGATCGGATTTGTATTCGGGACCCCGCGCCTAGGCAAAGGCCGTGGATAAGGTGAGGCAAATGATACAACGGTTAGGATTCTTCAAATGCTTGAAGACTTCATCAAAAATAATTTCCCAACATTCACCTCGATCCCCATTCTATAGCATACAACAAACCGAGATCTTCGAGGCCGAAATGGGTGATGTTATCCGTAGGACGCAAACCGGTTTTGATGAACTTGCATTTTACCCTCCAATCTTCGGGCCAATGCGTAGTAGTTATGTCCTCACGCTCATCCTCTTCCCGTGTTTATAAGTCCACGGAATATCCTTATCAACCAACAACCGTAAATCCTCCAACGGGTCGCATCCATCGCCTACTAATTCCTTAATCTCAACACGATGGTCTACGCCATCCAAATCCTCAAGCTCAGACTTAGCATTGATAGCCTTGGGGAAAACGGAACTTTAACTTTCCTAACCATGACAAAGCCGCTTTCTAAATGTTTGGGATCGAGGTTAGCAAAGAACTCCCGCACAAGAGTGTCATTTATTTAGAGTTTCCGAATGACCATCAAAACGTCCCACCCCCGATCTCTAAGCGCCGTCAAAAAGGCGGGGTCTACCTTATCCTCAACTATCTCTCTCTCAATCAGCATTTTTCGGGACACATACTCCTGGGTGAACAAGTTCATAGCTTTTGGACTTATGAAGCGCTGAGAAAACGGGAGAGGGATTGGGTCTCGAGTGGGGCCCCTAGGGCTTCCTATTCTAACCCCGCCCGTAGACTGTTGGGGACCACCATAGTCATCACCTTTACGTTTCTTCTGCCTAGGGGGTTGAACCATGGGTTCCTTACCCGCTCTACGAGACATATTCGCTACAACCAGAAAAACAGTGATTCAACCGAATCAGCCCGCCACCAAACAAATACCACAACACCCCATCGAACACCAAACGCAAAACCGAAAACACCATCCATCAAACAACACACAGAAAAGGAACAAATTAGACAAATAAACATGACTAGAGCGTGAGTGGTGAAATGTTGAAATCCAATTTCTGTGAGTGAATGAAAGTAAAAACGACGATTGCTTACCTAATTAAGTGTGGGATGAGTGGAAACGGTGATTAGAAGGCGTCAAAACTCCCGAATGTGTGCAAAATCGTGGATTTTTGAACCAAAAAGTCGCACTGTTGCAGCCTCAATGCGTGTTAATTGATGTAAGGAACGGAGGAAAAGCTTGGAGATTGGAAAAGAGGGGTTAAGGGCGTTCTTTTGAGCTAAGGGGCGCTCAATTTGGTGAAGATTTGAGGAATTTAGGGTGGAATGGGGAGAGAAACCGTTTTTGAGAGGAAGGGGCGGATGAAAATGACGAAGGGTTCTTCAATTTTGCTTATATAAACAGGTGGAACGCCCGTTTGGGATTCAGAACGGGCGTTCAAAGCACAGAAAGTGATACAGAGAGTTCATTGGCAATCCAAACGGGCGTTTAAAAAGTAAAACGGGCGTTCAGACAGGGAAAAGGTGTAAAACAACAGGAAATTTTAAAATTCTAAGTAACGTTAATATAAATTTAAACACAAAACGTCGCAAAACAGACAAGAAAATGAAATACAAAGAAACGGTGGGTTGCCTCCCACCAAGCGCTTTTGTTTAACGTCGATGGCTCGACGATTAAAACTAGAAACAGACACTAACTAAAAACTAGTCATAGAGCGAGGACCAATCGATCAGACGTATGAGACGGCGTAAGGTGTCAATGGCAGCCGTAGATCAAAGTCATAATCAAGGTTCCAACCTTCGCAGCTCGCTCAATCCCACGGGCATGCTCCTCCTCAAACACTAAGACGAGATCAGCGAGGAAAGGATCGTTGAGGATTGTGAATGGCCTATCAAGGTCATCCTCAAGCTCCTCGATGGTCCACTCCCCATCCCCGCCAGAAAGAAATGGAGGCAAGACGACGACAAAGGTGAAAGTCTGGACTCGGGTGAGGATGTCGATATCCGCATCCGTAACCCCCTGCGCCAGGGCCCTCCTCTCAGGAAATGGCATGAATCCTACGGACAAACTCGAACTCGTGCTCGGAAATCCCAAAGAACTCATGCACAGGTATATGTCAGTGGTATCGCCATCATCCTCCTCTCACCATCTCAACCGAGATCAAACAGCAACGCCACAAAAACTAGACAAACAAAAACGGAACAGTAAAGCAAACAACGCGAAAGAGAAGAAAAAGATATCTAGTGGTGCCTCCAAGTAGCGCTTCGCTTATTGTCGGTAGCTCGACAAAACGTTGAAACTCAACCCGGATCGGGCCATTTCACTTTTCCATTAGCCACATTATGCAAAGCGTGATTGTCGTGGTGACGTGGACATAATGCATACCAGAGTGAGTTTACTTAAAAATCGCCAAAAACGCTGAAATGTCCTCGTGGTAGACTCCTTCTTCTTTTGTCTCTTCTCGTGATATCATTTCTCGACGCAACTCCTCCATATCCCAACTTCCGGCAAGGACCTCTCCATGGTCTCGTGGCTACCTCTCTCGGAGAATAACTCGGCGAGAATTCATCAAAGTCCTCGGTTTCGACTACAACATCCAAAACGCCGAGGAATTTAACAATCAAAGGTGTTTTTTTCGTTGACCGATGTAGTGCTTACACCTTTGACCATTAACTTTGAAGGGTTGATCGCCGTAGCCTTTCAGCTCTCTAGCACACCTCCGGGATAGATGTTGAGAATTTCAAAAGGACCGACCATCGAGTCCAGAACTTTCAGAAAAAGATGTAGACGAGAGTTATATAAGAGAACCAACTCTCCCACCGTAAATTTTCTCTTTTTATCTTCGTGATCGTGAAAGAGTTTCATCCTATCTTTGCTTATCCGGGAGCTTTATACGCCGAGTCCGAATTCGCCCAATTCATGCAATCGCCAGAGCCGATGCTCTCCACAAGCTCGGGAATCAAAGTTTAAGAACCTTGTCGCCCAATAAGCTTTGTGCTCCACTGACCGGCAAGTGGCATGGTTTACCATAAACCATCTCGAAAGGCGATGTACCCATCGGTGTTTTGTAAGTCAGGCGATACGCCCAAAGTACATCGCCCGCTTTGAGACTCCAATCTTTCCCGTGACTATTGACCGCCTTTTCCGTAATCGTTTTTCAGACTCGTTGTTCGCCAACCTCGACCGCTTGTCATAGGGTGGTATGGTGTACCAACCTTGTGGTGAACCCCATACTTCTAAAACTTTGTCCAGGGGTCGGTTACAAAAATGTGTTCCTTCATCACTAATGAGAGCGCATGGACACCCAAACCTCGCAAAGATGTTCTTTTAAGAAACTTCATAATGCTTTTATGATCGTTGTGAGGAGTGGCGATGGCCTCAACCCATTTAGACACGTAGTTCACGCGAAACCGTAATGTATTTGTTTCCGCAAGATGAAGGAAAAGGACCCATAAAGTCAATCCCCATACGCCGAAAACCTCACATTCCAAGACGGGTGTCAATGGCATGTCGTAACGCCGAGTAAGAGTTCCGGTTCTTTGGCATCCGTCGCAGCCTTTACAAAAGGCTTCGTATCTTTAAAGATGGATGGCCAATAGAACTCAGATCGAAAAATCTTCGCAACCGCCTTCCAAGTACCAAAATGGCCACCGTGGGTCCACTATGGCATTGTTCGATTATAGCATGTTGCTCAGATTCAGAACACACTGCGAAGCAATCCGCCCCACAAATTCTCGAATAAATACGGTTCATCCCAGATGTAGTACTTAAGATCGTGAGAAAACTTTTTTTCTCTTGGTAAGAAAATTCAGATTCAAATAATTGGAGTGAAGGTAGTTGACGAAGGTAGAGAGTACCACGGGTTTCGGGATTGATGATTATCGACAAGCATAACACTTTCAAGAGGAAAGTACAGATCAATATCGCCGTGACATCCTCTTTCTCATTCAACAATCGCTAAAAACATGATCCGCCATCGCGCTTTCACTACCCTTTATATCTTTTATTTCCACATCAAACTCCTCGTAGGTGAGAATCCAACGTAGTAAGCGCGGTTTAGCGCCGGGCTTCTTCAACAAACAAATAGCAGAGAGCAAAGATGATCTCGTCTGCACTATAACTCTAGCTCCCAATAAGTAATCATGAATTTATCCATAGAAAAACAACCGCCAGCAGCTTCTTTTCCTGTGTAGTGTAGTTGACTTGTGCGGGATTTAGAGTATGACTCGCATAATAGATCGGTTGAATTTCCTTGCACCCGCTGGCCTAAAACCGCACCGACCGCAGAGTTAGATGCATCGCACATGAGTTCAAAAGGAAGATTCCAATCAAGCGAGATCAAGATAGAGCAGATATTAACCGACATTTAAGCATTTCAAATGCTTGCTTGCACTCGCCATCAAAATGAAATTGACGCCATCGCGAAGCAAGTTGGATAAAGGTTTAGCAATTTTGGAAAAGTCTTTGATAAATCGTCTCAGAGAAACCCACATGACCAAGAAAACCGCAGATCTCACGCACATTAGTTGGAAAGCTCATTTTCTCAATAGTTTCCACTTTCGCTTTATCCACCTCGATACCTTTGGATGAAATTTTATGGCCAAGAACGATACTCCTCCTCTACCATGAAATGACATTTCTCCCAATTAAGGATGAGGTTCTTCTCCACACATCTTTTCAAAGACTGATCAAGGTTCGTAAGATACCATCATCGAAAGTTTGACCGAAAAACCGAGAAATCGCCCATAAAAATTTCCATACATTTCTCCACGAGTCCACAAATATCGCCAACATACATCTTTGAAATGTAGCTGGGCATTACAGAGACCAAATGGCATTCTCTCAGAGGCGAAAGTACCATAGGGGCACGTGAAGGTGGTCTTCTTGGTCTTTCGGGTCAATGGGAATTTGAAAATAACCAGAATAGCCATCTAGAAAACAGTAGAAAGCATGGCCGGCCAAACGCTCAAGCATTTGGTCAATGAAAGGAAGAGGAAAGTGATCTTTCATCGTGACTTCGTTAAGCTTTCTATAATCAATACAAACTCGATAACCAGCCACAAGTCTTATAGCAACCTCTTCTCCCTTTTCATTTTTCTCAATTGTGATTCCCCTTTTGGGAACTACTTGAGTTGGACACCCAATCGCCTGCTCTGCGATGGCATATATGATTCCCATATCCAACAACTTGATAATTTCTTTCTTGACAACCTCCTGCATATGAGGATTCAGCCTCCTTTGCGGTTGTCTCACTTTTTTAGCTCCATCTTCTGTCTTGATTTTATGCATACAGATGTCCGGAGATATCCCCTTGATATCCCCGACTTGCCACCCAAAAGCATGCATGATTTGCTTTCAAGATGTTGATTAATTTTAATTCCTCGATCCGGGATAGTTTGGATGAAATGATGAGAGGGAGCTTGTTACCATCTTGTAAAAAGATATACTTTAAATGCTTCGGTAACGGTTTCAACTCAAGGTCAATCGGAGGTTCTTCCAAACTAGACTTTAAAATTTTACTTTGCAGATTATCAGAGGAAAGCAACATAGCTTCTAATAAATCAACTTCCTCTGAAGGCGTAAAGATTTTATGCCTCGCAACTTCATCTTCGCCTCGACTCCAAGCTCATTCAAATCTATCCTACCATATTGATTTAGATTATCGACTGCCGCTCAGATTCGAATCCACCGCAAGGACTCGCTCATCTAGAAAATTACTAAAGTCATCAAATGATTCCTCGATGGAGTAGCCGGTTGGACATTCGTAAGGTCTTTTGATAGCTTTAGAGATACATCGTAGCTCACTTCTTCATTTCCAACACGCAAAGTCACTTTAGCCCCATCATCACAATCGATAAGGGCTCTAGCAGTAGACAGAAATGGTCGTCCAAGAATCAGGGGTGTATTGGGTTGTTGGATATCTAAGACATACCAATCCACGGGAAAGGTAAATCGATCGACCTGAACCAACAAATCCTTTAAGATCCCTGTTGCTTTCTTGGATGATCTGTCTGCGAACTGAATACTCATGGTGGTAGGTTCCAAAAGATGGTCTAATTGGAGTTGTTGACACACATACAGAGGCATAAGACTAATTGAAGCTCCTAAATCACATAAAGAATTAGGAAAACAAGACCTCCAAATCTGCAAAGTAAGGACAAATCGCCCAGATCACCTTTCTTTATGTGTACATCTTCATAACTCAAAGATGGAGCATTCTTCACCAACCATCCCTTCCATGGCCTCTAACTTCTTCTTAGACGAGACCACATCCTTTATAAATTTAGTATACTTGGGCATCTCAACCAACACGCCGATAATGGCAAGTTAACTTGGGTGTTTTTCAGAGGTTGAGTACCTTCTCATATTTCTTGTCTTCACATAAAGGAATACTAGTCTTTCTCGGAGGAAACGGAGCTTCTTCAAATCGTCTTCCGAAAAGACTTTCTTAAAAGAGGAGCTCACGGCTTGGTCCTCAAGATCTTTCCATCTTACAGATTTTGCAACTCCTGTCCTCACGGGCTCAGACGCTTTCTCAATAGAGTTCTCACGCTCACAAAGCGTGTCCGCTTTAGATCCTTCCTCCTTATCCTCGGAGAGTTAGTCTCCGAGTGCTCTTTATCGGATTGGGGAAATAGGCCTTTCAACTCCCCTCCCGCACTTCCACCGCGTGAGGGGCTAGTGGTTTCCCGGTTGCGTGGACCAGGAGTTGAGTACCGGATCTCAAGCCGATGGCATTAGTATCTTCTTGACCGTAGGAAGGAGATGGAACAAGAGCAAAGACATTGACTCAGATTAGCTTGATTGACTTGACCACTTCCATCGGGTTTTTCTCGGTGAAACTTGGCAAATGTCCAGGTGGTCTGAAGAAGCAAGTCGCTCAAACCAACTCGTCCCAATTGTCTCTCGAGGTTCTTGATCGCCTTTGTTTGCTCTTCCAACCTCGTAATAATTTCATTTGGGATAGGAAATCCAGGGGGATTTTGAGGACTCTGACTAACAGATTGACCGGGCCTATTGCCAGAAGCAGGAGTAGAATTGTTAGGCCAGTTTTGATTGAATCTTTGAGTAGACGTAGGAAAACTCAAGATTGATTCTGATAGTTATTTGGGTTCCTATTGACATTCTGAGAGACTGGGTTATACCCCTGATTTTGGAAATTGCTTGGACCAGAATATTGATTCGGGAATCTTTGATTGGATTGGCCATAAAATGCATTGACTTGTGGATTTTGCCCATTCCTAGGGCAAGCAGTGAGACGATGTCCTCTACAAAGACAAGTTTGGCAAACTATCGGGCGATATCGCCGCATGTTGGATAGCATTGACTTGATAGTTAGGTGGAAATTGACATTGACCAAACGCATGGCCAACTTGATCGCAATTATCGCAAAACGTAACTTGGGCGCTTTGTTGAAGCCGATTCATAGATCGAGAAGTCGAATTCGTGGAAAGATTAGCAACTCGTTGTTGAAGTAAGGAAATCAATTGATTCTCGCATATTTACTTCTTCGATTTTTGGTGCAGTGCTTGGATAGCTTGGTAAAGAGGAGCATAGTTATACTTTGCTATATCCTCAAACAACGCCCATCCTTCTTGTGGGGTCTTCTTCGTAAATGTCCCACCACTAGAGCCGTTGACCATGCCTTTGGTCAACTCACCAAACCATCAGAAACGATTAGCTTGTCTTTGCAAATCTAATCCGTGATGGGGGCATTTTCTAAGTAAAGATTTAAATCTCTTGAAAGCTTCGAAGAAAGATTCGTTGGGCTGCTGAGTGAAAGTATAAATATCACTAAGACATTGAGCAGTCTTAGAAGGAGGAAAGTATTGACTTAGAAATTCCTTCTCCAATTCTTCCCATGTTGTGATAGACTAACGGGTAAGGAGTTATACCATTCCTTGGCTTCACCTTTCAAGGAGAATGGAAATAACTTGAGTTTAATGACATCCTCGCCAACACCTTGTAAACTTTGTAGTACCTGCATTTCAAGAAATGTGGATATGGGTGTGAGGATTTTCCGATTGGTACCCATGAAAAATAGATGCATGTTGCATCATTTGAATCAGAGCAGTTTAAGCTCAAATGTTGGAGCCGCAATGGTGGTATGATAACTCCAGATTAACCCCGACCACGCCCGGTCCGGCATAATCACTAAGGTTCTCGTATCGCCACCATCCCGAAGACAAACTCTTCAATTTCTATCCGATTTCTCTTCCAAATTTTCCTCAAAAATTTAAAAGTAGAACGGATTTGTCTCGCGATTTGGACGAACAATGGATCTTTCAATCTCAGGATCAAAAATAAGAGTGCCTTGCTTGCTCCGGAAGTTAACATAAACCGAGTCAAACGGAAAAAAGGAATCCAAGAATGATGTAAAACAGAACACAAAGCAGGAGAATCGTAACGGTCGTTTCGAAATAGACCGCCAGATTCATATTTAACGCTGCTCAACAAGTTAAACGGGCGCTCGGATTATAGAACGGGCGCTCAAGGTCCGTAACGTGCGCTTGGTCGTAACAGAGAGCAAAACAAAGCAGTAAAACAGAGCAAAAGAAGCTTAGAAAAACAAACTTCAAAACACCGATTTGCTTTCTTATCACCTAAAACAATCAAAACAGAATCAAAACAAGCACTCTCCCCGCAACGGCGCCATTTTGTTTGGAGTAATTTTGCAATAAACAAACAAACTAAATTTATAAACCGACATTTTATAATGCAACTAACTCCTAACCGACCGAATATCGGGTAGTTGTTAGTACAAAGAGGTAAGTAAGGGTGTCGATCCGCAGGAGATGGTTTGACGAGAACGTTTTATGTTTTAGATTTTAAAGCCAGCAATTTGCATAGACAGAGAACCGAAGTTGATTCAAAGCTATGGAAGGATTTTCCGGACTGAAAGTTAAAAGTGCAAAGAAACTAAAATTAATTAAACAGAACGAATTAAAGTTTAATCTATGAATTTTGATTATCAAGCAATTTAGAAAAAGCGCAACATTGGATCAACAATTTACTCAAGAATTAAGGATTCTCTTATAAAGGATTCACTTGTGTTTCTAAAACAGAGGCGGGTCCACCTATTCAAAAGCAAACGATCTAATCTCTCAAATCGCTCAATTCGATTAACAAGCAAGGTGTAACTCTTTCGATTTAACGACCTAAACAACAACCGAGCAACTTTCGTTCTAGCTAACAGTCAATTGTTCAATCAAATAGCAAGGAGATCTTAGTTCATAGAATTTTCATTCAATGAAACAATCATGCAATCACCATCTTTCGATATTAATGAAATTAAACAATAAAACAAGCTAAAGATCTGACCTCAATAGAAGAACACAAGAAATCGTAATAAGAAACCCAAAAATCAATAAGAAAATTGCATCCCCAATGCTGCCAAGAGCTGTTTAGCTATCCATGGAGTGATTGATTACAATGCTTGAAGAGAAATCCATAAAAGTCTAAGCTATAAAGTGAATTGAATCTACTTTTGTGGCTGTTTGAACTCTGAGAAATCTCAGATTCTCGATCTGGGAAGAAATGAAATCTACTAATCTGTATGCTCTCCCCCATGTGATTACAAATGAGGCCTATTTATAGAAAAACAGTATGTCTGCAGACCGAACGCTGGTTTCCTTCATGGAACGCCTGCGTTTCAGTGATGGAACGCCTGCTTCAAGCCTTGAACGCGGCGCTTGAACTCGCTTTTCTTCATTTTGAGCTTCATGCTGGACTTTGAACGCTGGTTTCCTTCATGGAACGCCCGTTCTATGTCTCTGCAACTGAATTCTGTTGAGATGTAACGGCTCTCTCCACTTGTTGATGCACATTTGCTTCTCTCCTCTAACAAACTTGAGCTTATCTACAATCCACCTCATCCCTTTTGATATTATCTTCATCTATATCATAATTAAGAAAATGCAAAAACATAATATAGCCCAAAATGATATAAAATTTATAATAAAGCTCACTCTTAAGCCCATTTTGCAATTAATTAATTTAAAAGCAACTTTACTCATTATATTAATTATAAAGCCCAAATTCAATGCAAAATATTACTAATGTGGGGAAATTCATAGGAAAAGTAACATAAAATTTCATATAAAATAGCCCTTAACACTACACTTATGATTTTATTCTTGTAGCCTACATAAAGGACAACCTTTTACTTCATGAAGTCAAATTCATATTATTTTGATACAGAAAATTCACCTTCTTCCTTGATCTGTGATTGATCAAGAACATCACTTGTGAGTGAGTGATCTCTTTGTCGTAGAGATTGCACCTCTTTCGAGAGCTTATCAGCATTCTTGAGCAAAGCGTTGAGTTGTTCTTGGCCCTTTTCCTAGACTGCTGCTCAGTTAGGTTAGGGTTTCCCGCTCTCATTGATCCTTTTGTTGATCTCCTGGGATCGTATTGCATCATTGGGGAAACATGAGAGGGAACTGTTGAGGCCACATGAGAGACATCTGGGAGTGCTATGGCCACGAAAGAGGCAGTTAAGAGTGTCGTTGCTACAGGAGAGGCAGTATTGTGTTTCGGGGCCACAATAGAGGCATATGGAAGTGTAGGGGCAACAAGAGAGGCATCCGGTAGTGCCGGGGCCATAACAGGTGCAGTTGGGAGTGTGAGGGAATCATGAGAGGCATCCGGTAGTGCTGGGGCCCCGAAAGAGGCAGCTTAGGATCCACACATTTTATATGATAGTGACGATGATGTGGTAGTAGACATTGATACTTTATTGGAGAATTGGGAGCAACATGTTGGTTATGGTTTGTTGAAGAAAACCAAGGTATGGTACTTTTTGGAGTTGTATAATCGCTGATTAATTTTGTTGAATATGTATCTAACTTTATATTATTCACATATAATTGAACATGCCGGGTCTTAATGGTTGTAAGAAGTACACAGCTTCCTTTCGTCCATGGAATATTGAGAATGAATGTGAAGAAATCAAGACAAGGTTGAAAACTAATCTATTGTACAACCTAGTCAATTGTTCATATAGCCAAGCCAACCATGTGATTGTCAGTGGTTTTGTCGAAAGGTGGCATCCGGAAACAAACACCTTCCACTTGCCCTTTGGTGAGATGACGATTACCCTAGACGATGTCTGGTATATCACAGGATTAATGATTTCAAAAAAGCCCTTATTTCATGAGTTTGAAAGAACTGAAAACCCGATTCAAATTGTTCATGAGTTTTTAGGGATTCTAGGCAATGATGTGGCAGAGGAGCTAGAGCATTGTAATGAGCTACGGATATCTACAAATTGGTTAAAGAACATGGTAGCTGGTAGATGCATAGCTATGGGTGAGGGATGAAATACCGATGAGGCTTCACATACTGTTGATCAAGTTGTTCGCGGTTATTTGTTGTACATGCTTGGATGTACTATGTCCCAAGACCGTAGTGGCGACAAGATACGCATATCATACCTTTATTTTTTGCGAGACCTGGATAAAGTTGGTGAGTATTCATGGGGTGCTGCTAAACTGGCTAATATATACCAGCAATTGTCAAAGGCAATTCGGATGAATACTGTTGGAGTTTCTGGATACCTTTCCTTATTGGAGGTAACACTCTATATTCAATTTTTCGTTTCTTGGTTTATTGTGTTTCACTACATATTGTTCCTACTTGTCGTTGTACTTTTTTTTACAGGCATGGGTGTATGGACATTTTCTAGCATTGCCACCTCAAGCTCGCACCTGTTTCAATGCAGAACATATGGTTCGGGCAATGAAGTGGAAACCTATTGGTGGAATAAGAGATTATGTGGCTTTGAAATCAGTGAAGCACCTTAGAGAGGACTTAAACTTGATAAAGGCACGAGATGTAAGTCAGACCTTCATATAACACTCGTACTAGTTTGTTTAGTTTACTTAAATCATAATCAATATCAGGACATTTAAGATACTTATCGGGATGTAAAAACGGTTAACAATGATGACATTGTTGGTTTGATGGGTGTTTAAGGACACTAGACATTTGTTGGTCCGTAATACAAGGCTTGGAAGAGTTTAGAGGGAGGGGGGGGTGAATGAACTCTTTTCGATTTTAGAGTTTCTTACTTAATGAATGAGTCTGACTATTAAGAACATACTAGCAAGTAGCTCCGTCTGGTTTTACTGGTCTGATTATCTTCAAAAAGTAAGTGCAGCGGAATAATGATTTAGTTCGAAATAAGCCTGGAGCTTGGTTTTCAGTGCTGATTAGTGTACTATAGTGTATGTAAGTACTGAAAGTAAAGTGCTGAAAGTAAAGGAGTCAAGAAGTGTTATCGATCTTTGGAGTGGCGTAATCTCCTACATGATCGCTTCTCCCGTGACTTGCGAGGTATCACAATTGTACTCTATACTAATAAAATAGGCAAGTGTCCTTGACACCCCGTAGATGCTTCACACGCTAACTAGCCAATCCTTGACACCCCGCAGATGCCGCACACCCCGCAGATGCTTCAATGGTCTATTTGCATGAAACTTGTTTGAAGAACGTCCTTTCTCATATAGCTCATCTATCTTCTTTGTTGTTCCTTCACACCCCGCAGATGCTTCAATAGGTTCGCCGCTTTCTTGAGAACTTGTTTGTTGAGTAGAGAGTGCTGTGTCAAATTAATAATACAAATGCGAGAGCTTTTGATTGGATCTGACTTTGAAGCTTTAGTTGCAGCTCTCTTGATCAAGTAGATCACTAGATATCTCTTTGAAGCTTAGCTGATCTTGATCTGCTTGATTTATGGATATTTATTTGTAAGCTTGGGATGAAGATCTTGTTGAGAGATGATTTTCTAGATTCTCAAGAACTTATTGATCGATTTTTTCAACTATACTTTCCAGTTGTCCTTCTTCATCCCTATTTAGTCTTCGTAGGGTAGGTGTACTATTGAAGAATGAATGACTCTGATTAAATGCTGAGTTGTCACTTGAACTTTTGAAATTGGCCCGTTCAGCTTTTAACCATTGGAGCCTGTACTTGTTGGCTTCTAGAAGATAGCTTTAGAGCATCCAATGCTATATATCCACTTGTATTGTTTTGTATCCATTAGATCAAATGTTGATCGGATGGATGGCTACACGCCCTTTTATTTATCACTTCGTATAACTTTCTAGTCACTTGAGAGCATTTATCGTTTCTGGTCTAAACCTTGACTCGTCTTGATCTTCAATGCTTTACTTGTCTGCTCTTATTTTGCTTCTGAATATCCTGACTTGAGTAGTCTACTAGATAAATGGACAAGAGTCAAGTATTCTGGTCGCCTAGTCTTCTTTTCTTCAAATCTTCAGGCCTAGACTAACTTAGATTCTACAATTAAAAGCAAAGTCTAACTAATTCTATACAATTCGCATGTCAGACTACTAAGAAAACTTATACTTGGTTTCTAAACAAACTAATTTGGTATCATCAAAACTTCTATTTTATGGGGACCTAACGAATTCCCAATTTTTTATGATGAAACAGACAAGCAAAAAAAATAAATTAAATTCAAGCATAAGCAAAAAAGTCAAAGAGAAATTGACTTGTGGAGAAAAAGATAGATATTTTATAAATAAGGAGGAGTCTGTAACAGATTGGTAAAGAAAATTTTGGTCCATTGAAGGGTGAGAATATAGTCAGAGGGGGGGAGGATTGAATGACTATATTGGATTTTCAAAAAAATTTCTTGATTAAAAGCCTTTAGGCAGCGGATAAAACCCCTCTAAACTCGTTTCAAAGTAATTAACCAAGCACACAAAAGGAAATAAATTGCTGTAAAGAAATACTGAAAGTAAGTTGCAGAAAGTAAAGGAACACAAAAACTTATAGTGTTCAGGGTGGTGTAATCCCTTAATCCACTATTCTCTGTGATGATTGGAGGAATTCACTATTGTTTTCACCACTAAAATAGTTATGATTGTCATTGGCTACACAAACTTCACAATCTACAGACTATCACTCTCTGGCTTCAAAAGCTTCAGTGACTCAGTCTTCCACACTGCTCCTTGGGAACAAATCCTTTAGCAGCTATCACAAATCTGCAATTCATTCTCAGACTGACTGATTCAATTACTGAATAGAAAGATGTGAATTGAATTCACAAAACATGATCAATACTCAGTTCTGGATTTGACTTTTGAGCTGTATTTTCTGAGTTGATTTTTTTTATGGATATTGCTTTGAAGTTCAGAAAGAAGGCTTGTGATTTTGACAGAGTTTTGGCACATAGGATTCTCAGATGTGTGTGTTTTTTATTTCAGTCAATGCCTTCTATTTATAGCCATAAATCCCTTGATTTTGAATTTTCGTCCGTTGGCTATTTAATGCACAAAATAATCATTGATTCTGTCTTGATTTAATCCTCCCTGATTTCAGTGATCCGGATTTTCATCAAACGTTCTTCATAAAATCCTTCATTGATTGATTCTGCATTTATTGCATGATCTTCCATATTTTCCACGTTTTGAATAAGTACATACAACTTACTTAACTTTGCTGCCTTTTCTTTACTTCACCAGCTGAGTGATTTCTTTACTTGACTGCTTCCTTAGTTACCTCACAGGTCAAGTGACTGCTTTACTGACTTACTTCCTCGATTTGTGTGAGATTAGTGTACACCATATTATAGATAAATTGAGTTTCATCACTTGTAATATATATTGGACTTACCCAAGGTCAACACATACTTCCTTGGTTGTAAGTTGTTCGGTAAAAACACGTTTTAAATTTATAAACCGAAACACCCCAAGTATAATTTTCTGTAGTAAAGGATGTTATCGGGTCGTCCTAAGGGAATGGAACGTTTATTGAATTCAAGTATAAATCTATATCGATTATGTCACAATTACCTATCTAAACTAAGGTTGAAACTAACTAAAACCTAAACCTAAGAATTGAAACGAAAACAGGAATAAAAACAAGCAGAAAATAAGAAAACAGAAAGACGGACGAGCGTTCACTTTGATGAACGAGCGTCTGGAAACTAAATCTAATGGACGGCGAAATGCTGCTATTGCGCAGGCAGCGTCCGATTATGAACTGAAGCAGAAAAGTGCAGGAAAACAGCAAGAAACTAGGGTTTATAAAACTAGAACTTAAACTAAACTTAATCTAAGCGATTTGATTCAGACAATTAAAGGAAAACACAGCAAGGCGACTAGATTCCACCTATCAACCAACAATCCAACTAGACGGTGATTAAAAAGACATAACTTTTAGTAGTGATTTTTCACGAATTCAATCAAATATCTTCAATCAAATTTCTAAGGTTTCGTTTATCCTTTCAACAAACTAAACATGCAATCAAAACTCAATCACAAGATCGTTTCCAAACTTTTTACTCAACTAAACATGCTTAATTTCTTACAACATGATTAGATGCATTACTTTGAATAAAAGAGAACTTAAATAACATACTTTCATATATTGATTCAAGCATCAAATAAACGGAGATCGTTTCATCAAATCTTAATTCAATAAAACTTAAACAATACAAAACAGATCCAAAGTAATGAAAAACTATGAAATAAACTCACTACACATCAAGTATCGAACTCCTCTAGTTGGTTTTGTTGTTGATAAGCCTCCTCCGTCGACTCACTGCGCAGAGGTTTCTAGCCAACAATCATGTTGAATATGATTGTTGGATTGAGAAATTCATCTCTATGGAATTAGGGTTACGCCATGACTTTTTGTGTGAAAGTGCGATCTCAATGATGTGTAAAAAGTATATCCTTAGGGTTGGGGCTGCTGCTGTATTTATAGAGTGCTAAGTCGGTTAGCCTTAGGTCGGCGGCGGACGCTCGTTCACTTATATGGACGCCCGTCCAGAATGCCTGGACGGATTCCTTGATATTTCCATCTTTATCTTGATTGATTTCTTCCCTTATCTCTTTTATTTTCCCATATCTTTGATTGATCCTCACTCATCTCGAAATTAAGCCTCCTAAAAGTTAAATAAACATTGCAAAATGTAGTGAAATCCAAATAATCATAATTAAATCAATTAAACACTTAAAATAACCAATTTTGCAAATAACCATATTAAAATGACATTTACTTAATAATTACACTTAAACCCTTAATTCTCATATAAATTATGCAAATGTGGGGAAAATAATAATGAAATAAACCCTTAATAATCCTATAAATATGGCCTTAACAGCACCCCCACACTTAACTTTTTGTACGTCCTCGGACAAAACAATCAAAACTATAGCTCAACTTCATGCAATCCACATAGATCTCTAACTCACGTAACAAAAGATACAACAATTATAGCAAACAATACCATCACAGAGATAGATTCAGTGTATGTGTGACAAGCCCTTTTCAAATTTAACAAGCCTTTCAAAGAAATATCCTCTCAAAAAATCCAATGACTATCCTAGATATGGCAAGTAATAGCTCCACTCAAAGCCTTCCCACACACTCTGTAGGATAATCCTACAAACATATCATGCGAGTTTCTCACGGGTATAAGATCCATGATAACAAAGACTTCACTTTATTTTTACTCATCATTTTCAAAAATTTCCAAATTTGACGCATATCAGAATGAGCTCTTACCCGTCATAGTAGAGTAGGACATTTCGTGATAATCCCCTACCTACTCAAATCATAAGGTAGCTTCTTCCAACTGCCGTGAGCTTACGGTCATCATAGTGGTATAGGACATACGTGGTATACCCTACTACAAGACTCAAATCATCAACCGACTTTCGACAAAGCGTATTTATTATGATTGCTTATTCATTCTTTTTTAAGACATAAGTTACATCTCACTTATCACATTCAAACTTTATGATATTCACAAAGACACGGTCTAACTAAGGTGTTACTATCTTGACCTTCCTAAGATAAATCACTAAAACAATGAAAGGATATAGTTCAAAAAGACTTGCTTCAAAATCAAAGGCTCTCGTGAACGTGAAAAATGAATACTAGCTCCATGAAGGTAAATACATGCTATAATTATCTCACTAAGTCACATACTATCATCGTTAGGAACTACAACTAGCAAGCATTTAGTTTCAATCATATGCTCGAGATTCACAAAAATTTTAAAATTTAGTGGAAATTTAACATTCACTCATATTTCAAAGGATATAGCATAAAAACATAC
Source organism: Gentiana macrophylla (assembly GCA_026214975.1). NCBI lineage: Eukaryota > Viridiplantae > Streptophyta > Magnoliopsida > Gentianales > Gentianaceae > Gentiana > Gentiana macrophylla. The sequence goes on from JAOBSW010001125.1 coordinate 142,201, forward strand.
CCAATTTACCCCCCACACTTAAATCACATTATGTCCGCAGAATGTGCAAATGAAAGAAAAAGAAACTGAGCTGGTTTCAACAGTGGTTGTCGGATGAAAGTTGGCAGAGGTCAAGCCGGAGCATGAATGTACCGCTACAACTCGAATAGACAACACTGGACATAAAAGCTTGCGAACCTGCTCAAAAGTATCTGCTACACTCAACATACCATGATATCTCGGGGTACACGGGGTATATGAGCAACACATAACACAAAACACTTACAATGAATGTAGGAGGAATAACCATCAACACGCCACTAGAGTATTATTCCTAAAACAATAAAACAACCTAAGAAAAGAAAACAAACAAAGAAAACTAGGTTGCCTCCTAGGAGCGCTCTTTTAATGTCAATAGCTTGACACAGATTTCAAAAGATCAACCCGGATCGGGCCACTTTGGTTTGACTACCGCCACCTCGATGATCGTAATCAGAACCTTTGGGCGGAAATGATTTTCACCACAACAACAAGTCAAGTGCGCAATAAGATCATTAAATTTTTCTCTCCAAACTACACTGACTCTCTTCTTCTTGTTCTTGCGGATGATAGGCATAGGTGTGCTAACATGCTCAGGAGTCTCAGAAGAAGGTTCCTCATAGGTAGAGGTAGGAATGTCATCATCTGACTCAAAGAAATAAGATGGAATCTCTTCACAAATCAGGACATCTGTACTCTCATCTCTTCTTTGGAAATAAAGAGTCTCAGGCTTTTCTTTTGGTTGCCCAAAATATTTCTTAAGTCGATGGCCATTCACTTTAAAAGCTTGATTACCATACCCGTTCAAAGTAATTACTCCACTTGGATTAACCTCGAGAATCTCAAAGGGCGGACCATCTAGACTTGAGTTTACCCGAAGCAGTGAAGTCTAGTATTATAGAGTAAAGCCATTTCACCAACTTTAAATTCTCGGTCCTTGATCTTAGCGTCATGGAGTATCTTCGTTCTTTCCTTGCTAAGCTTAGCATTCTCGTATGCTCTGAGTCTGAATTCATCGAGCTCGTTCAATTGTAACAACCGTTTCTCCCCACAGAGTTGGCTATCAAAATTTAAGAATTTAATTGCCCGAAAGCTCTGTGTTCAAGTTCGACAAGTAAATGACAAGCTTTGCCATAGACCATTTGGAAGGGTGAGCGTGCCCATCGGGGTTTTAAATGCGATCACGATAAGCCCACAATCGTCATCCAACTTAAGACTCAATTAGATCGATTATTGTTCACGGTCTTCTCTAAAATTCTTTTCAAGCTCACGGTTGCTTACCTCGACTTGGCTTTCGGTGCAGGGGATGATATGGTGTACCAACTTTGTGTTTGACACCATATTTTTCAAGGATTTTATCAAGCGGCGCATTGCAAAAGTGGGTACCTTCATCACTAATGAGTGCTCTCGGACAGCCGAATCTGGTAAAGATATTCTTTTGCAAGAATTTCTTCACGACTTTATGATCATTAGTTTGGGTAGCTATGGCTTCAACCCACTTGAAAACATAGTCAACACAGACGAGGATATATTTATTACCGCACGAAGATGGAAAGGGTCCCATAAAATCTATGCCCCAAACGTCGAAAACTTCGCATTCAAGAATGGGCTTAAGTGGCATTTCCATCCTACTACTCTGCCGTCCAGTTCTCTGGCACCTATCACAACCTTTACAAAAGGCTTCTGCATCTTTAAGCAGAGTCGGCCAAGAGAATCCAGCTTGAAGGATCTTTGCAACCGTCTTTGGTGTTCCATAGTGACCTCAGGTGGGACCGCTTATGGCATTGTTCTGAGATATCCCACCGATCATGGTCGAGGAACACACCGTCGAAGCAACCCGTCTTTCTGGACTCGAACAAATAAGGATCTTCCCATACGAGATATTTAAGATCGAAAAGAACTTTTCTTCTCACGATACGTTATGTCCTCTAAATGACCACTCGCTAAATAGTTGACGTAGTCAGCATACCACGGCCTAACCGTTTCATGCTTCATCAAATGCTCAGTCGGAAAATCAATGCCTATATCATTGTGATTCTCTGCACCCTCATTTACTAAGCGAGATAAATGATCAGCCACAATATTCTCACTACCTTTCTTATCTTTAATCACAAGGTCAAACTCTTGTAAAATCAGAGTCCATCGAAGTAACCTTGGTTTGGCATCTGCTTTGTCCATAAGGTAGCGCAAGGCTGCATGGTCGGTCCAAACAACAACTTGAGACCCTAGAAGATAACTTCTAAACTTGTCAATGGCAAAAACAACAACTAAGAATTCCTTCTCAGTTGTGGTATAATTGCACTGAGCCGGGTTCAAGGTGCGGCTCGCATAATAAATGGGCCTGAACCTTTTATCAACTCGTTGACCTAAAACTGCGCCTACGGCGTAATTAGAGGCATCGCACATCAACTCGAAAGGCTTGGTCCAGTCAGGTGCAACTAAAATAGGGCAGCGATAAGCTTGTCTTTCGAGACAATTGAAAGCTTCTTTGCACTTCGTGATCGAACAAGAAATCAACATCTTCTTTCAAAAGATTTGATAAAGGCTTGGCAATAGTGGAAAAGTCTCGAATAAACCGCCTGTAGAAGCCAACATGACCTAGAAAACCTCGTACCTCTTTCACTGTCTTAGGGTACGTCATCCTTTCAATGGCTTCAACCTTAGCCTTATCAACTTGAATACCAGCATTGGACACCTTATGTCCCAAAACGATTCCTTCGTCTACTAGAAAATGGCATTTTTCCCAGTTAAGCACCAGGTTTTTCTCAACACACCGTTGGTAACCATATCTAGATTCTTTAAGATTTCATCAAAGCTATCGCCGTAGACTGAGAAGTCATCCATGAAGACCTCCATGCATTGCTCCACAAGTCCATAAAAAATGGCTAACATGCACCGTTGAAAAGTCACGGGTGCGTTGCATAAGCCGAACGGCATTCTGCGAAAAGCAAAAGTACCAGATGGACACGTAAAAGTTGTCTTCTCTTGGTCATTAGGATCAATGGCTATCTGGAAGTAGCCAGAATAGCCATCAAGGAAACAATAATACTTATGACCACTTAGTCGTTCAATAAGCTGGTCAATGAAGGGCAGGGGGAAATGATCCTTAGCAGTAACCTCATTAAGTCTACGATAGTCAATACAGACTCTGTAGCCTGTCACGAGTCGTAAGGCAACGTCCTCCCCTTTTTCATTCTTTTCAACTGTGATTCCGCCCTTCTTTGGCACAACTTGAGTAGGGCTGACCCACTCGCTATCGGCGATTGCATAGATGATGCCCATGTCAAGCCACTTTATTACTTCTTTCTTGACAACCTCCTGCATATGCGGATTCAGCCTTCGCTGAGGTTGTCTAACCTTTTTAGCTCCCTCCTCCGTTCGGATTTTATGCATGCATACATCTGGGCTAATTCCTCGGATATCACCCACTTGCCATCCGAACGCGAGGATATTCTTTTTAAGCACTTCTATCAGCTGTGCTTCTTGCTCAGGGTCGAGTTTCGAAGAAATGATCAAAGGCAATTTATCTCCATCCTTAAGAAAGATATACTTAAGGTGTTTTGGAAGCGGTTTGAGCTCTAAATCAGTAGGTGGTTGCTCAATACTAGACTTTAACGGGCCACCTTTCTCCTTATGATCTTGGAGTGGTTGACTAAAGAATAACTCATCTTCCCGAGGCTCAACCCCAGAGAGGTACTGGATCAAATCATCCATCGGGATCCTCCGGTCAACACTTGCTTCCTTTTTCTTGTGATCGATCATTTTTCTTAACTCTTCATCTTTAAGCTCTTCTGCCAACTCTTCCCAATCATCTACTTCCCAATGAGTAGTTTCTCTCCAAAAGTCTACCTCGTCCCAACTACCCATCGTGAGCTTCTTCTTCACCAGGGATGAAGTCTTCCACGACTCGATTCTTTGAGATCATCGTTTGTTCTTTGGGCATCTCCATGCTTCTAACTCACTAACAGGCTCAGTGTGAGCGAGTGCAGATGACTCGTCAATGACGACGGGCTGTAATGAATTAGAAGATGGTCCGCAGTCAGCTTGATCTTCAATGTCCATGACTTCAAAAACAACTATCTCTGTCAACTCCTCTGCTTCTTCAGAGTAGGCATCTTTTTCGTCCTCATAGATAGCTTCGACAAACGATATTTCATCAATTACGGCTCTTTCAGGATATGTCCCTCGGGTGAAGGTAACGGATGTGTCATCGACTCTAAGAGTAATATGTCCTTTGCAGAAGTCGATGAGAGCGTTAGAAGTGTCTAAAAAGGTTCGGCCTAGAATTAGAGGCATCTCCTTATCAGGTGGATAGTCTAGAATAACCCAGTCGGTAGGGAAGACTAAATGTTCAACTTGAAGGAGAACATTAGCTACACAACCGGCTGCAGACCGGCTAGATCTCTCTACCATCTGAAGAGAAATCGGGCGTTCCCGCATCCTTTTATCTAACCCGAGCTTTTTACATACGTTTAATGGCATCACATTAATAGAGGCCCCTAAGTCGCATAAGACATTTTCGAATAAATGGCCCTCGATCTCACAGGAGATTGAAGGTCTGCCAGGGTCACCTCGCTTAATAGCGACTTTCTGTGAAACCATCGCGCAATCTTCACGAAGCACTTCTTCAGCCATCCCCTGAAGCTTTCTCTTACTCCCACAGAATTCTTTAAGATACTTAGAGCATTTAGGCATTTCAGTTAATACCTCGGCTAAGGGCATACTAACTTGAGTGTCTCTAAGCATCCTCCTCACTCCAAAGCATACTGCTTGTCATTAGTGAGGGCTTTCTTTCCTTTTGGTGGATAAGGAAGGGCTTTATCATTCCCTGTAGCTTGATTCTTTATCGCCTCATCCTCCCTATCCTTCCATCTTACGAACTTTTCTTTCTTTTTCTTAGTCAGGGGTACCGCCCCTTGACTTTCCTTTCTTTCCTCATCATCAGAATTATTTTCGTCCTCCGAAGAATTGTCACTAAGCTCCTCATCGTTTCTTTCTTCGGCATGTGGTTTCTGATTTCCCCTCCTGAACTCATGGCGTCAGGAGGGGCTACTCGTTTCCCGACACCTTGCTGGGTCTAGCCTTCTTACCACTTCTCAACGTTACTTCATTCAACTCCTCTTCTTGTCCATACTTCCATTGTGGTGTAATGGCAGTGCAAACATTCACATCAGCTTTTGGGTTTCTCTCGGTATAACTCGGAAGTTTACCGTGAGGTCTGCTTGCTGGCTGGTCCGCCATCTGACCAACTTGTCTCTCAATAGCTTTAACGCTAGTAGACAAGGTCTTCACCATGTCTACCAGCTCATCAAATTTGTGTTGAGGACACATGAGGTGGTATGATTTTGAGTTTGGTTCCATCCACCTGCGGCCTTTGGGAGTTAGGAGCTGTCCTTTGATAGTTTGAGTTGAAAGTATTCGAATTTGAAGGGCGGTGGTAACTTGGCTTGATTGAAGTTTTGTCGTTGAAATCTCGAGTAGTTCGGCTTTGATTGAAGTTTCGGAAGGGTTGGTTTTGATTATCCATTAAATTTACTTCTTCCGTCATCTCCGCTCCTACCGCATTCCAAGATCGAAAGGTGCGTCGAAGATTGGCCACCGCTTGCTTATCAATTCCATCCGAGCAACCAACGACTTTGTATCGGATCTTGCTTGCAGTGACCTTCTTTCTTAACAACATTGGTCTTCTTGGGAGTCGACCACATATTGTTCTTGGCGATGGTCTCAACCACTCTATAGGCAGTCTCATCGCCTCCCCCTAAGAAGGATCCATGAGCTGTGGAGTCAAGATAGTCTCTATTAGGTTGAGAGACACCTCTATAGAACAGATTCCAAAGAACTCATGTCTCGTCATATCCGTGATTGGGGCATTTTCTCATCAAGAGATTCAATCTCTCCCAAGCTTTGCCAACAGCCTCATCCTCCAACCGCTCAAACGTAGCTATTTCCCGTTTCATCTCCATAATCTTGCACGGTGAAACCCACTTAAGAGCGAAGACTCTTTTGACATCATTCCATGTATGGAGAGAATGATGTGCCAACGATTTAAACCACCGACTTGCTTCACCTTTCAAAGCAAAAGGAAATAGCTTTAACTTAACTATCTCGTAATCAACACAGGATAATGGCACGCTTCACGATTTGTACGAATGTGGATAAGAAGTCGTGTGGATCTTCCTCAGCAGTACCATGGAAAGGGCTATTCTGAACTAGAGCAACTACTCCATTCTTTAGATCAAAGTTCACTCCTCCCATGTCAGGAGGACGAATAGGTCTATGCCCCTCGAGAAAGTCTTGATTTAGATATGGGGTGTAGGGGTCCTGGTTCAGTTGATTAAGCTGGTTTTGTCTAAATTGTTGAAGTTGTTGATTTATGCCAGCTTGTTGATTCTGTTGTTGCTGCAGAGCTTGCATCTGCTGAAGGATTAAATTTAACTGAGCTTAGGGATCAGGATTTGGAATTGGTGGATCTTGATCTGCCATTATGTCCAAATCAGGGAAAAGCCTCCTTCTAAAAATAGATCGTTCAGGCTCGGGATCGAAGATTAGAAGTCCCTTCTTACTTCTCGTTTGCATAAACCAGAAGAAAGGAAAAGGAAGAAATCAACCTTAGGGTTGATTAGAACAGGTTTAGAAAAGGTTTGATGGTTTAGAGGGAGAAAAGAAAAGAGAAGAGAAGATAGAAAAGGAGTGATGATTGAACAGACTGAACTGGCGTCCAGTGTTAGTGGACGTTCGTTCAGAGATGAACGCTCGTTCAAATAAATGAACGGTCGTTCGGGGGAACAAGATTGAAGTGGACGGGCGTTCAAGTTATTAAACGCTCGTCCAGACTTCGAAAATCTAAAACTAAGGCTTAAAACTTAAAAACGAAATAGAAATAATTAAGGAAACTAAAAGGAACTTAAGGAAATAATTAAAGGCTAATCTAAAATTATGGAAACAATTCTAAAATTATAGAAACTAATATAACTATCAAAAATTAGAGAAAATAATTGACGGAAAATAAAATTAAATAAAACAAGGTAAAACGAAAACAAAAATAAACGTAATTCTAAAATTTAGACCTACAAATTAAAATTAAAATCGATATAAAATTTTATACCTAAAAGAATCCGACAACCGTTACCGATTCCCCGGCAACGGCGCCAAAAACTTGTTCGGTAAAAACACGTTTTAAATTTATAAACCGAAACACCCCAAGTATAAGGTTCTGTAGTAAAGGATGTTATCGGGTCGTCCTAAGGGAATGGAACGTTTATTGAATTCAAGTATAAATCTATATCGATTATGTCACAATTACCTATCTAAACTAAGGTTGAAACTAACTAAAACCTAAACCTAAGAATTGAAACGAAAACAGGAATAAAAACAAGCAGAAAATAAGAAAACAGAAAGACGGACGAGCGTTCACTTTGATGAACGAGCGTCTGGAAACTAAATCTAATGGACGAGCGTCTGCTATTGCGGACGAGCGTCCGATTTTGAACTGAAGCAGAAAAGTGCAGGAAAACAGCAAGAAACTAGGGTTTATAAAACTAGAACTTAAACTAAACTTAATCTAAGCGATTTGATTCAGACAATTAAAGGAAAACACAGCAAGGCGACTAGATTCCACCTATCAACCAACAATCCAACTAGACGGTGATTAAAAAGACATAGCTTTTAGTAGTGATTTTTCACGAATTCAATCAAATATCTTCAATCAAATTTCTAAGGTTTCGTTTATCCTTTCAACAAACTAAACTGCAATCAAAACTCAATCACAAGATCGTTTCCAAACTTTTTACTCAACTAAACATGCTTAATTTCTTACAACATGATTAGATGCATTACTTTGAATAAAAGAGAACTTAAATAACATACTTTCATATATTGATTCAAGCATCAAATAAACGGAGATCGTTTCATCAAATCTTAATTCAATAAAACTTAAACAATACAAAACAGATCCAAAGTAATGAAAAACTATGAAATAAACTCACTACACATCAACTATCGAACTCCTCTAGTTGGTTTTGTTGTTGATAAGCCTCCTCCGTCGACTCACTACAAGGTTTCTAGCCAACAATTATGTTGAATATGATTGTTGGATTGGAGAAATTCATCTCTATGGAATTAGGGTTCTGGCCGCAGCTTTTTTGTGTGAAAGTGCGATCTCAATGATGTGTAAAAAGTATATCCTTAGGGTTGGGGCTGCTGCTGTATTTATAGAGTGCTAAGTCGGTTAGCCTTAGGTCGGCGGCGGACGCTCGTTCACTTATATGGACGCCCGTCCAGAATGCCTGGACGGATTCCTTGATATTTCCATCTTTATCTTGATTGATTTCTTCCCTTATCTCTTTTATTTTCCCATATCTTTGATTGATCCTCACTCATCTCGAAATTAAGCCTCCTAAAAGATAAATAAACATTGCAAAATGTAGTGAAATCCAAATAATCATAATTAAATCAATTAGACACTTAAAATAACCAATTTTGCAAATAACCATATTAAAATGACATTTACTTAATAATTACACTTAAACCCTTAATTCTCATATAAATTATGCAAATGTGGGGAAAATAATAATGAAATAAACCCTTAATAATCCTATAAATATGGCCTTAACATAAGTCAGTCCATAGGTCTTCATTTTACTATGTTGTTCCCTTGGCTGTATTCACTGAGATGGTCCTTTATCTTTACTGAGCCGGCCTACCAGTCTAGTACAGTGCTTGTCAGACTAAACTTATACAACGTGTCAGACTTCTAAGTAAAGCCTATACAGACATTTCTACTATATTTCAACTTATTTCAGGCTTGCTAAAACAGCTAGTATGGCCATCATCAAGACAATAAAATGTTCTTAACAATTTGCCCATTTTCGATGATGCCAAAACCCTAATAATCTTGAACATATGTAAACCCATTTTTATAGAATAAAAGATCAAAGTTCAGAAGTTTTTATTAGTCCATAAAGGTCATGGTTCAAACAAAAAATTGACAGATGATTATTACAATTGCTAGTTATTAAGACTTTCATTGTACTTCTTGAACTTTGTAGTGTGAATACCCATTATGTCCTTGTTGGACTTATTCCTTAGTTTTGATGATGAGTGCCATACTAGCTGTTATAGTGCAAAGGCAAAAAGATGTCTAGATTAAATGTATAGGTTTATTAGAGTTTGATTCATAAATAGGTTTGATCAAACAAGCATCAGAAAGAGTCTTTGACTTGTTTCAAGCAGATCGGTCTAGGTCGAGAGGGTAGATAGGTCGTAGACTAGTCGGAACTCGCCAAGATCAAGACTCAAGGTGAGGGTTCAAACTCAGTAAATGAAGGCTAAGGGATCAAACTTAGTATTTAATGTCAAGGATATGGAATCAGAATTTAGGCAAGTCTGTGATGACCTAAACTGATTACATATACCTTGTGTAGAAGGTCTAAGTTCCATAAGTTGGATGTTGTTTGGAACTTAGTTATAATTAAAATGATGTAATCTAACTACACAAATAAAAGTTAGATAAAAGTAATCAGCTGCATTATATCTTATATAGAAATATGATGATCAGCAGACTGATTTAAACTTCAGCAGACTGATAAGCCTGCTGATATATATCTCGATTTATTCAAGATTATCTTGGAAGACTACATGGATAAGGACAACCAACTACCTCTGACTTATCAAGAAAATCAAAGGTTGAGATTAAAAAGACGTTGGGATGATTCAGGACTTTATCCAATGGACACAAGTCAAAGGGTGGACAGACTGCACTGTCAAAAAGGAATTCTGACAGTGTCAGTCCTATGAATAAGACAGAATGCAGATCAGATGGGACAAATACAAGGAACGGTCACATTTGAAATTCAAATACAAGTCACATGCATTCTAGCCTATAAATAGAAGACTTTCAACTCAGAAAGAGATGATGAAAAATTTGAGATAAACTTTAAGTGATAACACTGAGCTGAAAAACACCCTGCTGAACTTGCTGAGCATAAACCTGCTGATCTAGTGAATTTCTTCAAGTGTATTCTGTATTCAAGCTGCATCAAGACTACACACTTGAAGACTGCAAGCTGCTGATTACATCATCCTAATCAAGTGTCGCGAATGAATCATTTATTTGATTCAATCTTTATTTTATAAAGAACTCATCAAGACAAAGTGAAGCATCTGTTAGGTGTGAAAGACTGTTGTTTGTGGTGGAGCTGGTGAAGAGGCAATCCTACCCTTCAAGGACCAGTGGAAGACTAAGGAGCAGCAATCCTACCTGTTCCCGGTTCAGGTTTGTGAAGCCATAGTTATTGGTGAAGGACAAGCAATCTTAGGAATCTTTGTAAAAGCTACATCAAAGATCTCTAGTGAATTTCCTCCAACATCACAGGAGAAGAGTGGACTGACAGGATTACATCACCTGGAACCACTATAAAAATCTGGCTATTTACTTTCAGCATTTACTTTATGCACTTAGTTTACTACACACATCAACCTGCTGAATCTAGCAACTGAAATCACACACTTGCACTACTGAGTATCTAATACTTAGTATCATATTTAACAACAAGTAATAAGGCTTAATTTTGATATTATTCTCTTGCACAAATTCAAGAATCGAATCGTCGATGAGACTCATCGTCTATCAAAGAGTTATCGAGGTCTCAAAGAGACTCATCAAGTACCAAAGCAGATCGGAAGTTGCGAGAATTTGTTAACTCCAAAGTTTTAAGTGTTAAGTTTATTCACCCCCCCTCTAAACTTAACCAAAGCCTTTTCAAGGGACCAACAATTGGTATCGGAGCAGTGCTTCTGTTCTGAAGAAATCCTACTTCTTGTGCTTGTGACAATTCTTTAAAACTTTCTTTCAAGTTACTGATTTTCAAGATTTGCATCATGGATAACACACAGTATGCTAGAACTATGTTGATGTGTTCTCTTGATAGATTTGATGAGTATAAACGTCGAATGCAGGCATATCTTGCTGCTACTCATGATGAGATGATGGATGTACTAACTGATGGACCACTGGAGATTACAAAGGCAGTCACAGTGGGTGACAGAACTGAGTACATTCCTAAGCCAAAAAGAGAATGGAATGCAGAAGACAGAAAAAGGGCAAACCTCAACAACATTGCTATTGATATCATCTACATAACCCTGGATAGCAATATGTACATGAAGGTTAAAGATTGCAAGACTGCAAAGGAACTTTGGGACAAGATTCACTTGATCTGTGAAGGCACTGATGCAATAAAGAAGAATAAAATCAGTGTGGCCAGAAAGAGGTTCCAAAAGTTCAAGATGCTACCAAATGAAACCATTGAGCAAATGGAATCAAGATTCAATGCAATCCTGGATGAACTCACCCTGCTGAGTGTAAGTTATTCAAAAGAGGAAGTAAACACCAAAATCTTGGAAGCTCTACCTGCAAAAGATGTTTGGAAAATGAAGGTGACTGCAATTGAAGAAATGAGAAAGTTGCATGAAGAAGACACCTTCAAATTGTTTTCAGATCTAAAGGCTTATGAATTTAGCAAAAAGCTTGTGCTCGAGGATCGAAAAAGAAGAGCCAAAGACCATCGTGATTGGTTGCTTCACATCATGAAGAAACATCGGGAGGACAGGATGATATCTTTGGATGAGATGCAAGAACAAATTGCCCCTCTTGAGCAAGAGAATCAGGATGATGAAGACTGGAAAGGCCCCTGCAAGAAATTTTACAAAGAGGCCTACTGAAAGAAGGAAAGAAGAACCAAAGAAAGATAATGACTATCTGTGCTTTCATTGCAAGAAACCAGGACACTTCAAACCTGACTGTCCTGAGTTAAAACAAGGCAAGGAACCTGACTATCTCTGTTTCAACTGCAAGAAGCCTGGACATTTTAGACCTGATTGTCCGCACTCATCAAGACCAAGAGCCAACAAAGAAGACATGGCAAGAAGGCTATGGTTCTTTGAAGATGAATCGAGGATATGACGTGGAATCGAAAAAGGAAATGAATCGGATGATCTGAAAGATCAAGTTGTCGATATGGAGGATTATGCTTTGATGGCCAATATGGATGAAACCGAGGAGGTATACAACATCAGTATATATCAATACTCCGCTGGAAGTGATTGTGAATCAACTTGTGGTTCAAATCCTAGAAATTTCGACAACAATGAGACTTTGGATGCCATCCTTAATCAAGCGAGGATAATACAATCATCGGTTATGAGATTTTGAAGGTGAAAAAGAAGCTCTTGAATTAGAAGTTGGAAGATTGAAAGTGAATTAAGGGTTCTCAAAGGTAAAGAAAAAGATGTTGGATGAGAATCAAAGATAAGTCTCTTTGAACATCCAGCAGACCTCTCGAATCTCTTTGAACCATCTTGTTCCACTAATGCATACAAATCGGAAAGCCTTATGGAGATAGAACAGACTTGGATTTGGAACTCAAGAATCCAACAAGAGTGGATCCAGAAGGTCATCGAACCTAGTTCCGACTGGTCCTAAGTTTGTACTGCACTAGATCCAACTCCCCAAGAAGGTTGCCGAGGCAAGAAACCTCACTGAGAATGCTTCAAGGAAGCAAAATCGAGAAGTCAAAGAAGTCAATGACTCCTAATAAAAAGAGTAAATCTAAAAATAGGATGTTGTGCCTTCTAAGTCACGATATGAGACACTGCTACCAAGTCTGGCTGGACCACGTAAGGGTAAGAAACAAAAATATTCCAAGGATAAGAATCCTAAACCCAAAAATGTTAATCATTCAAGGGATACTTATCTCGTGGGGAAAGGTAGACTGCTCCTCATCGATGATGATTGGAATATTTCTCGCATCTAATGCTAGAAACTTGATAAGGATAACCATGTCGCTAGTGGTAAAACCTAGGCAATGGAATCGCAGAGGACTTATACAAGGCCTCAAAGCAGACTCATACTACTACAGGTCATTCTAACAGACTGACAAACTAATGGTTATACTGATGCTTCTGACATCAAGAATCACTTCAAACAGCATTACAAACCAAAATGCCAGAAAACATATGTGATTCCTACACAACCTACTGTTAGAACTTATGGATGTGTGGAATACATGTATGAACCAAAGTATGACACATTCAGAAGAAGACCTTATGGAGACATGCCAAGGGTCATGCTTACCATCGACCATTATGGACCCAAACAGTTTGGGTACCTAAAATGCATTAACTTTGTTTTGTAGGGTGTCCGGTACTTTGACAAGGTGGATGTTCCGGACATATGACAAAGAATAAGCACTTGTCTATCAAACTTTGTGGCAAAAGATGGTCCAAGGGTGAATTTTGGCAACAAGAGTACACTGGATATACAAGAGGATATGGCACACTTGTGAGGAATGGACTTACAATCAAGAATGTTGCATATGTGGAAGGACTGGACTACAACTTTCGAGCAACCTTTGGACAATTTCGTGACAAGGGATACAAGGTCACTTTTGACAAAAACAATTGTACTGTCATGAGTGAAAGAGGTGATCAAGTTGTACTTGTTGGTAGAAGACAACGAGAATATGTATGTTGTGGATTGGTCTCATCATAGATTCGAGAACTCGCTTGATTGTGCATACCAAATCGAACTCAATTGGTTATGGCACAAGAAGTTGAATCACTTAAACTTTGATGATATTAATCAGTTGGTGAAGAAGAAATTGGTGATTGGTTTACCTGAGATCACATTCAAGAAAGATGCTATATGTGATGCTTGTCAGCAAGGTAAACAGATAAAGTCAAGCTTCAAGTCAAAAACCAAACAATCAACTAATAGAGTGTTGGAGCTGATGCATATGGATCTTTTTGGACCAATAACTCCAACAAGTGTAACTGGAAAGAAGTACACCTTAGTGGTTGTGGATGATTATTCAAGGTACACTTGGGTGATTTTTATGAACAAGAAAAGTGAAACACTTCAAAGCATGCCTAATCTTTTGAAGAGATTACAAAATGAGAAAAGCTTAACAGTAATAAAGATAAGATCAGATCAGGGTACTGAATTTCTCAACAAAGTTATAAGAGAATATTGTGAACAGAATGGTGTACTACATCAACTTGCTGCTGCTGGTACACCTCAGCAAAATGGGGTTGCTGAAAGAAGAAACAGAACTTTAAAAGAAGCAGGAAGGACAATGATATGTGAAGCAAAGTACTACGAAAGATATTAGGTCAAGCAAAGAAATACTGAGATGCTATACACAAAAGCAGAACATCAAGAAACAAGAAGTCATGAAGACACCTTATGAGGTTTGGAATGGAAGGAAACCTAACATATCCTATTTCCATCCATTTGGAAGCAAATGTTTTATTCTAAATCATAAAGTACATTTGAAAACATTCCAACCAAAATCAGATGAAGGAATTTTCTTAGGATACTCTTCAGTCAGCAGAGCATTCAGGGTGTTGAACAAAAGGTCACTGAAGCATGAAGAAACAATTCATGTGGTGTTTGATGAACCTAAATTCTTGGTATGGAAGATGAAGATTGTGAACCTGCTGAGAATCAACAAGTCACTGATCCAGATTGTGTTGAAGTTTTGGAAAGATTCAATGACTTAAAGTTTTCGACACGCCCTCATTGAACACCGGCCGATAATGTTACCGATGCAACAATCGAAGCAATTCAAGGATCTCTTTGAACCCCCAGTAGAAGAAGCTACACAGAGACCTATCAAGATGAGGTTCTGTTAATCAAAATAACCAAAATCCACAATGGTTAAGGAATCACCCTGCCGAACAAGTTATTGGCAATGTACAGCAAGGTGTGAGGACTAGAAGACAACTGGAAGCTATGTTTACTTGTTTTCTATCTCAAATGGAACCTAAAGTTGTTGAAGAAGCAATTTCAGATCCAGATTGGATAATTTCTATGCAAGAGGAATTGAATGAATTTGAAAGAAATCAAGTTTGGACACTAGTTGATAGGCCAAATCATGCAAATATCATTGGTACTAAGTGGGTATACAGAAATAAACTTGATGAATCTGGTACCATTGTGAGGAATAAGGCCAGACTAGTTGCAAAAGGCTATTCTCAAGCTGAAGGAATAGATTTTGATGAAACTTATGCACCTGTTGCAAGATTGGAAGCTATCAGATTATTCTTGGCATATGCTGCATATAAGAACTTCAAAGTATATCAAATGGATGTCAAGAGTGCATTTTTGAATGGCATTCTAGAGGAGGAAGTGTATGTTCAACAACCTCCTGGATTTGAAGTTAAAGATCAAGAAGATAAAGTGTATAGACTCAACAAAGCACTTTATGGACTGAAACAAGCACCAAGAGCATGGTATGAGACTCTATCTCAATTCTTGGTGGACAATGGTTTTACAAAAGGAACCATCGACAAGACACTTTCGAGAATCGAGTGAAGGGAACAAAGACACCTGCTTTGGTACAAATTTATGTGGATGACATAATTTTTGGTTCTGAAAATGATTTAATGTGTGAAAAATTTGCAAATCTAATGAAGAGTAAATTCCAAATGAGTATGATGGGAGAAATGAACTACTTCTTGGGATTGCAAGTTAAACAGATGAAAGATGGAATCTTCATTCATCAAACCAAGTATACCAAGGAGTTGCTGAAGAAGTTTGGTATGGAAAGCAAAGACTAAGAGTTCAACTCCTATGAGTACAAACATCAGATTGGATGAAGATAAAGAAGGAAAAGATGTTGATCAGACCTTATACAGAAAGATGATAGGCGATCTGTCTGTACTCAACGCTGCCAGACTGATATATCCTTTGCTGTAGGTGTTTGTGCAAGATTTCAATCTAAACCTAAAGAAAGTCATTTAGGTACAGTCAAGAGAGTTCTCAAGTACATTAAAGAGACTTTGGGAGTAGGGATATGGTATTCTAAGGAAGGAAGCTTCAAAGTAATATCCTACTCAGATTCGATTATCTTGGATGCAAGATTGTGAAAAAGCACCTCGAAAACTCGCGCTTAATCGGAAATAGACTGGTTTCCCGGTTTAGCAAGAAACATAATTCTATATCAACTTCCACTCTTTGGTTTGAATACATTGTCTTTGGAAGTTCTTTGTGCACAAGTACTATGGCTAAGACAACAATTGAGGATTATGGAATTGAAGAAAAGGAAATTCCAATTATGTGTGATAACACAAGTGCAATTGCAATCACAGAAAATCCTATTTTGCACTCTAGAACCAAGCACATTGATGTGAGACATCATTTTATAAGAGATCATGTTGAAAGAAAGATGTGGTGGTTTTATACATCCCTACTGAAGATCAACTTGCTGATATTTTCACTAAGCCACTTGATAGTGAAAGATTTGCTAAATTAAGGACTGAACTTGGAATCGTAAGGTTGGTGATATTCAACAATGTCTTTGGAATTCACCAAGGGATTAGTCTTTGCTATGTTGGGTGACCTCACTTAGCAGATTAGTCATTGGTATCAACAATTCCATGTACTTATATTTGATCAATTGAGCAAATGAGGTTGCCAAGGGGATTGGTCTTTGTCTTGTTGGGTGAGCTCACTTGACAGATCAGTCATTGGTATTAAACTTCATCTTGTATTATCAATTGAACAAAACAAGAAGAAAACTAGGATCAGCAGAGTCACTTTGACAAAGAAGGTTTGAAGAATTTTATCGCCAGATCGCCGAGCCCACCTATTTGGATGAAACGTTACTCAGTCAAAGTTATTAAAGTCAAAAAGCATATTGGCGGGATATTTATTTTATCCTTTATAACCGCAGTTAACACGATCTAACGGTTATCAGACGTTATGGAACACGTGTCATGCCAGCATTTATTCAGATTAATCATGGTTGTCCTGGATGTACGTGTACTGACAGTTTCAACCACCCACTGTCTATATATTCAGGCTATCACACAGCAGAATCGTCACTTGCAAATCTGCTTTATCACTGCGATTGTTTACACTGTGTGAACACAGATTTGAGATTCAATCTTCTTCATCTCATTCTTCTCATTAAAATGGCGGAAAAAGTTGATGTACAAATTGAATCAAGCCAAAGTGTCAGAGGTTTTGTTGAAGATGCAAACAGAACTGAACAGGCCATTAACATTGGTCGAAGAATAAGGAGGTATGCCGGTCTGGAAAATGTGTTAAACATAAGACTGGACACAATTTCTTATACAAATGTTCTCGGTTTACGGAGAAACATTCGAGATAAAGGAAGGAATCAAGCATTTAAGGCTCTTGTAAATGGGCAAGAAATTGAAGTTTCCCGGTCTCTGAGAGGGAAGTTTTTGGATTTGTCGAAGTGGTGGATGGCTCTGTCAATCCTGAAGCAATGGGATTGGACAAATTGGCATTTGTAGATCAGATTAAGACAGATGCAGATATCAAATCCGTACCAGGCATCAACTGCAAACATATTGGAAGTGAATATAGTCTCTGAGCAAAGCGATTGCTAAAAACATACTTGGGTGGTTGGAAGTATGGACACTCTATCAGGACCCAAGATAGAGTTGATGATTATCATCTGTAGGAGCATGAAGTTTGATGAATTTGGTTACTTCATTCATTATATGAAGAAAGTGGCCAAGGAAGAGAAATTAGGGAAGAGGAAGTCCAAGGCGCCGCCTTAGGATTGATGGTTGAGACCACTTTGAATCATCTTGGAATCCTCGATGTAGCATCTTGAGAATGTTAATCAGTCTAGATACAAGAAGGAAATTGATTATGCTATTCTGGTCTAGATGATGATGAAGAGGTTCTTTGGAGAGGTCTGCTGCGATGATAATAATGATGATGATGATGGTGATGCTGGTGGTGAGCAGGTTCAGCAAACTAAGAAGTTATCCATCAAACCTGTTGCACCAAAGAAAGCTGCTAAGAAAAGAAAGAGTGGAGACACAAGGAAGATAACTGAAGTGTTAAAGCCTTCAAAGAAAACAAGAAAGCAAACAGCATAGACTGCTGAGTCTGCTGAGGGTCAAGTGGAGGTTACTGACCCTGCTGTTGCTGCAACAAGAAAATCTGTTGTTGAAATCCTGAGGGAACAACAGAAAGAGGACAGTAGAAAGAGAAAGTCTACTATGGTTGAGAGAGATGATGAACCCCTCTCCAAGAGAAAGAAAGAAATTGCCAAAAAGAAGAAATATGGCAAGGGGAAAGAGTTGAAAAACTTGGAAGCTCAAAGAATCCAAGAGGAAGCACCAGTAGAAGAAGAAGAAGAGGCTGTTGAGGCTGAGCCATTAACTATCATTCCGCCTGTGGTGATTAGTGACTCATCAAATGAAGAGGTTAACAAGTCTATCGATCTTTGGATGAGGTTGTTGTTGAGCAACTGTAGAGGAAATCTGACAATCGCCGACGCCGAGCCTCTTTGTAGTATCCATCGAAGAACCACAAAGAAACCACCGAACTGAACTGCTGTGTGGTAGTTGAAGAGGTAATTGAAGACTTGGTTGAAGACCCTGCAAGTGTGGCAAGAACTCGGGGAAGAAGAGTCTGCTTCGCTAACCCCCTTTGATAAGCATGTAAGTCAGGGGGAACCAAGTGTGGTATAGATGGAAGTGGTAGGTACAAATGTACAATCTCAGCAACCTACTGACTTCAGAACAACTGTTGAAGAAACCATGAGCTTACTTGTAGAAGCTTTTGGAAGTCATCAAGCTGCTGAACCTGTCATCAGGAGGCCATCTATGCCATATGAGAAGGCATCCAAAAAAGAACAAAGTAGATCCTAACTTCAAAAAGGTGCAAAACTATTTTCAGTGGAAGTTCGGATTCTACAAGAGACAGAAACCAGCTGCTGATCCAATGAGTGGATTTGAAGAATGGGCATTTGAGCGACTAGGTGTGGATGACCTATTGGATTTGATAGACACTAGCATGTTACAATCCAGGTGATGGATCTTTGGATGAAGGAAAGAAAAGTGGAGCTATTATGTTCGAGAGATCCAAAGTTCACACGAGATAGTGATTCATCGATTACGATGATGATACTCCTATGTTTCTGGGAGACCCCGGTGGAGTGGCTAGAGAAACAACAAATGAAGCCACTGGTCAAGAAGCTACTGAGACTGGTAAGTCTGCTGAGGGCCAGCAGACTGGAAAGATGGATGAGGATCTACAGGATCTCACCATGGATGATCTGGAAGCATTGATCAATGAGGGAATTACATTGAGTGCTGGTAGGCTGGTTGATGAATCTGCTACATTCCTTGTTGTAGAGCCTACTGCACAACATGAAGCTGAACAGAGTGAGGATTTTGATGGAGAGAAGGTTATTGATCTCAATGAACCAAGTGCCAGTTCCGAGGAATCTATTGAATATCAAGATGGATTTGACTTTGAAGGCACTCTTACCAAAACTGCCATAATCCTGCACAAAATTGGTCATGCTGAAGGTTTCCAAGTGGATAATACCAATATATTCAATCCACAGGAAATTGAAGAGGAGGTACAGGTTGCTGGGGTACAAACAGCACCTGGACAAAGGTTGGAACAGAGGTGCAGTGCCGAGTCTGAGTCTCAGCGACACTGGACAAAGGTTGGAACTGATTTGGGTTTGGAGAAACCCCTGTTGTTGATGAGCTCTTTGTAGTGGAGCCTCACTAGAGCCAAAGGCCTTTGTAGGGAAGGATAGTCAAGCGGTGATGTTGTTGATCAAGAAGAGCAATTTCTTTGGACTATGACTACTGATGATGAAGAATTTCAAATTTTGGAGAAGAAGAAGTTGCTGAAGAACCTGCACAAGATCCTATCATTGAAGATATTCTTGGTGCTATGGTTGAGGAAGGACCTCCCCCTGCTGGGAGAGATATGAGTAAGGCAATGGTCATCAGCAGACAACAGGCACAATATAGAGTTGAGGAGCCTGCTGATGGATCTACTGATAGTAGAATGAGGAGTGAAGTGCCAGTTGAAGTGTTCAATGAGTTGAGGACTGTAAGGCATGATATGCAACAGTTAAGGACACAACTGGACAGACAGGAACAGAGATTTGAAGAACTGATGAAGATGGTGAATGAAAACAGACAATCTGTTGATACAGTTGCTTCAAATTTTACATCCACTCAAAATGCTGTCACTGATATGATGCTAGATGTGAGAGGCATCAAGGTTGGAAACACTGCAAAAGATAAATTTCTGAAAGAACAACTTATTTCCATCCATCAGAAACTTGACAACCTTGCTGCAACATCTGAACCCACTAAGCCTCGGCTTTGCACAACAACTCTTGTGCACGATCTCAAACTCTTTGAAAGGATCACAGATTTGGAGGAGACATTGCAATCCAGGATTACTGCTCTTGATACTAGAACTGGAACTATGGAAGGTCAGTTGAATAGAGTGATAGTATCACAGGAGGGTATTCATGGCCTTATATCCCGTTTTGTTGATGATGTCACTAAGGGGGAAGAGGGCCAATCATTTGCGCAAGCAAAGGAGGCCGCAAGACTCTTTGCACGAAGAGATGGGTGATGAAACCAATGCTTTCGTGCACCTTTGCACTGGCGAGTCCAACTTCTTGATGATCTTCGAGGCAAAGTACAAGAAAGAGTATTACAACAGAGGAAACCTTATCATGACAAAGGATTTCATGAAGGTCTAGACTCTTTCTTGGGATTAAAATTTTGGGAAGCAAGGGTTAAAGCCTTAGGGCAAGCAACGAGAGGTGGAAAAGGTGGCAGAGGTGATAGGAGCTTTCCTATCACAAAAGCAAAGGATTCACTTGATGAGTTTAAAGAGTTATACATGAAGTTTGGATTTAGGGTGAATCAGATTAATCTTATCCTGCCTGAAGCTTGGAACTGGTGGAAGCAAGTCAATCCCTACATTGATTTTACAACGATTGAAAATGAATGGATGAGGATATGATAGAAGCAGATCGAGCCTATCAAGAACAAGCTGAGAAGGCTAGAAGAGAAAGAGAGAAGAGACAATAGATCAGCATACTTATTATTCTTTATCTTTCTTTGCATCTAGTTTGTAATAATTGAACAATGTTTATAATGAGAATTGACTGAATTTGTTCTGTTTTTGTGTTTTATCTTTTGCTTTCTTGATTAGGTGAGGGTAGTGGAATCATCACCAAAAAGGAAATTGTTGGACTTATTCCTTAGTTTTGATGATGAGTGCCATACTAGTTGTTATAGTGCAAAGGCAAAAGATGTCTAGATTAAATGTATAGGTTTATTAGAGTTTGATTCATAAATAGGTTTGATCAAACAAGCATTTGAAAGAGTCTGTGACTTGTTTAAGAGATTGGTCTAGGTCGATAGGGTAGATATGTCGATGAGACTAGTCTGGAACCCATCAAGATCGAAGATCAAGGCGTGAGGTTCAAACTCGATAAATGAAGGCTAAGGGATCAAAATTAGTATTTAAAGTCAAGGATATGGAATCGAGAATTTAGGCAAGTCTGTGATGACCTAAAGCGATTACATATACCTTAATGTGTAAGGTCTAAGTTCCATAAGTTGGATGTTGTTTGGAACTTAGTTATAATTAAAATGATGTAATCTAACTACACAAATAAAAGTTAGATAAAAGTAATCAGCTGCATTATATCTTATATAGAAATATGATGATCAGCAGATGATTTAAACTTTATGATGATAAGCTCTTGATATATATCTCGATTTATTCAAGATTATCTTGGAAGACTACATGGATAAGGATGACCAACTACCTCGACTTATCAAGAAAATCAAAGGTTGAGATTAAAAAGACGTTGGGATGATTAGGACTTTATCCAATGGACACAAGTCAAAGGGTGGAATGACAGATCGATTGTCAAAAGGAATTTCGGCGATTGTCGATCCTATGAATAAGACAGAATGCAGATCAGATGGGACAAATACAAGGAACGGTCACATTTGAAATTCAAATACAAGTCACGTGCATTCTAGCCTATAAATAGAAGACTTTCAACTCGAAAGAGATGATGAAAAATTTGAGATAAACTTTAAGTGATAACACTGAAGTGAAAAACACCTGCTTGAACTTGCCGAGCATAAACTCGCCGATCTAGTGAATTTCTTCAAGTGTATTACGTATTCAAGCCGCATCAAGACTACACACTTGAAGCGCGCAAGTCGCTTGATTACATCATCCTAATCAAGCTGCTTTGAATTGAATCATTTATTTGATTCAATCTTTATTTTATAAAGAACTCATGAAGACAGTGAAGCATCACATTAGTGTGAAAGACTGTTGTTTGTGGTGGAGCTGGTGAAGAGGCAATCCTACCCTTCAAGGACCAGTGGAAGACTAAGGAGCAGCAATCCTACCTGTTCCCAGTTTTCAGTTTGTGAAGCCATAGTTATTGGTGAAGGACAAGCAATCTTAGGAATCTTTGTAAAAGCTACATCTAAGATCTCTAGTGAATTTCCTCCAACATCACAGGAGAAGAGTGGACTGACAGGATTACATCACCTGGAACCACTATAAAAATCTGGCTATTTACTTTCGGCATTTACTTTACGCACTTAGTTTACTACACACATCAACTCTTGAATCTAGCAAATCGAAATCACACACTTGCACTACTGAGTATCTAATACTTAGTATCATATTTAACAACAAGTAATAAGGCTTAATTTTGATATTATTCATTGCACAAATTCAAATAAGGCTGAATCACAAGAACTCTCTGTCTATCAAAGAGCTCTATCGAGGTCTCAAAGCAGACTCTTGAAGTACCGTGCAGATTCTAAGTTGCAGAATTTGTTAACTCCAAAGTTTTAAGTGTTAAGTTTATTCACCCCCCCTCTAAACTTAACCAAAGCCTTCTCAAGGGACCAACAATTGGTATCGGAGCAGTGCTTCTGTTATGAAGAAATCCTACTTCTTGTGCTTGTGAAAATTCTTTAAAACTTTATTTCAAGTTACTGATTTTCAAGATTTGCATCATGGATAACACACAGTATGCTAGAACTATGTTGATGTGTTCTCTTGATAGATTTGATGAGTATAAGCGTTGAATGCAGGCATATCTTTCGCTACTCATGATGAGATGATGGATGTACTAAGCGATGGACCTTTGGAGATTACAAAGCGATCCACAGTGGGTGTGCGAATCGAGTACATTCCTAAGCCAAAAAGAGAATGGAATGCTGAGAGAAGGCGAGAAAAAAGGGCAAACCTCAACAACATTGCTATTGATATCATCTACATAACCCTGGATAGCAATATGTATATGAAGGTTAAAGATTGCAAGGCGCAAAGGAACTTTGGGACAAGATTCACTTGATCTGTGAAGGCACCGATGCAATAAAGAAGAATAAAATCGAGTGTGGCGAGAAAGAGGTTCCAAAAGTTCAAGATCTTCGCCAAATGAAACCATTGAGCAAATGGAATCAAGATTCAATGCAATCTGGATGAACTCACCTGCTTTGAGTGTAAGTTATTCAAAGAGAAGTAAACACCAAAATCTTGGAAGCTCTACTGCAAAAGATGTTTGGAAAATGAAGGTATTGCAATTGAAGAAATGAGAAAGTTGCATGAAGAAGACACCTTCAAATTGTTTTCGAGATCTAAAGGCTTATGAATTTAGCAAAAGCTTGTGCACGAGATCGAAAAAGAAGAGCCAAAGACCATCGCATTGGCTGCTTCACATCATGAAGAAACATCGGGAGGACAGGATGATATCTTTGGATGAGATGCAAGAACAAATTGCCCTACTGAGCAAGAGAATCAGGATGATGAAGACTGGAAAGGCCCCTGCAAGAAATTTTACAAAGAGGCCTACTGAAAGAAGGAAAGAAGAACCAAAGAAAGATAATGACTATCTGTGCTTTCATTGCAAGAAACCAGGACACTTCAAACCTGACTGTCCTGAGTTAAAACAAGGCAAGGAACGACTATCTCTGTTTCAACCGCAAGAAGCCTGGACATTTTAGACTGATTGTCGGACCTCATCAAGACCAAGAGCCAACAAAGAAGACATGGCAAGAAGGCTATGGTTCTTTGAAGATGAATCGAGGATATGACGTGGAATCGAAAAGGAAATGAATCGGATGATACAAAGATCAAGTTCTTGATATGGAGGATTATGCTTTGATGGCCAATATGGATGAAACCGAGGAGGTATACAACACTGTATATATCAATACTCCTGCTGGAAGTGATTGTGAATCAACTTGTGGTTCAAATCCTAGAAATTCTGACAACAATGAGACTTTGGATGCCATCCTTAATCAAGCGAGGATGATACAATGCTGGTTATGAGATTGTGAATTGAAAAAAGAAGCTCTTGAATTAGAAGTTGGAAGATTGAAAGCTGAATTAAGGGTTCTCAAAGGTAAAAAAAAAGATGTTGGACGAGAATCAAGCATAAGTCTGCTTGAACATCCAAAGACTTACGAATCTCTTTGAACCATCTTGTTCCACTACTGCATACAAATCAGGAAAGCCTTATGGAGATAGAACAGGACTTGGATTTGGAACTCAGCAATCCAACAAGAGTGGATCCAGTAAGGTCACTGAACCTAGTTCCAGAATTGGTCCTAAGTTTGTACCTGCACTAGATCCAACTCCCAGTAAGGTTGCTGAGGCAGTAAAACCTACTGAGAATGCTTCAAGGAAGCAAAATCAGAAGTCAAAGAAGTCAACAGCTCCTAATAAAAAGAGTAAATCTAAAAATAGGACTGATGTGCCTTCTAAGCCTGCTGATAGCAGACCTGCTACCAAGTCTGCTGGACCACAGAAGGGTAAGAAACAAAAATATTCCAAGGATAAGAATCCTAAACCCAAAAATGTTAATCATTCAAGGGATACTTATCTCAGGGGGAAAGGTAGACTGTTCCCTACTGATGATGATTGGAATATTTCTGCATCTAATGCTAGAAACAGTAAGGATAACCATGCTGCTAGGGTAAAACCTAGGCAATGGAATCAGCAGAGGACTTATACAAGGCCTCAGCAGACTCCATACTACTGTAGTACATTCTAACAGACTGACAAACTAATGGTTATCTTGATGCTTCGACATCAAGAATCACTTCAAACTTGACATTACAAACCAAAATGCCGGAAAACATATGTGATTCCTACACAACCTACTGTTAGAACTTATGGATGTGTGGAATACATGTATGAACCAAAGTATGACACATTCAGAAGAAGACCTTATGGAGACATGCCAAGGGTCATGCTTACCACTGACCATTATGGACCCAAACAGGTTTGGGTACCTAAAATGCATTAACTTTGTTTTGTAGGGTGTCTGGTACTTTGTGAGTGGATGTTCGGACATATGACAAAGAATAAGCCTCTATCTATCAAACTTTGTGGCAAAAGATGGTCCAAGGGTGAATTTTGGCAACAAGAGTACACCTGGATATACAAGAGGATATGGCACACTTGTGAGGAATGGACTTACAATCAAGAATGTTGCATATGTGGAAGGACTGGACTACAACTTTCTGAGCACTGGACAATTCTGTGACAAGGGATACAAGGTCACTTTTGACAAAAACAATTGTACTGTCATGAGTGAAAGAGGTGATCAAGTTGTACTTGCTGGTAGAAGACAACAGAATATGTATGTTGTGGATTGGTCTACTGCAGTTCCAGAAACCTGCCTGATTGTGCATACCAAATCTGAACTCAATTGGTTATGGCACAAGAAGTTGAATCACTTAAACTTTGATGATATTAATCAGTTGGTGAAGAAGAAATTGGTGATTGGTTTACCTGAGATCACATTCAAGAAAGATGCTATATGTGATGCTTGTCAGCAAGGTAAACAGATAAAGTCAAGCTTCAAGTCAAAAACCAAACAATCAACTAATAGAGTGTTGGAGCTGATTCATATGGATCATTTTGGACCAATAATTCCAACAAGTGTAACTGGAAAGAAGTACACCTTAGTGGTTGTGGATGATTATTCAAGGTACACTTGGGTGATTTTTATGAACAAGAAAAGTGAAACACTTCAAAGCATGCCTAATCTTTTGAAGAGATTACAAAATGAGAAAAGCTTAATTGAGAATAAAGATAAGATCGGATCGAGTCTTGAATTTCTCAACAAAGTTATAAGAGAATATTGTGAGCAGAATGGTGTACTACATCAACTTGTCTTCTTTGGTACACCTCAAACAAAATGGGGTTCTTTGAAAGAAGAAGCAGAACTTTAAAAGAAGCGGGAAGGACAATGATATGTGAAGCAGTGCTACGAAAGATATTGGGTGAAAGCAAGAATACTGACATGCTATACACAAAAGCAGAACATCGATAAACAAGAAGTGCTTGAAGACACCTTATGAGGTTTGGAATGGAAGGAAACCTAACATATCCTATTTCCATCCATTTGGAAGCAAATGTTTTATTCTAAATCATAAAGTACATTTGAAAACATTCCAACCAAAATCAGATGAAGGAATTTTCTTAGGATACTCTTCAGTCAGCAGAGCATTCAGGGTGCTGAACAAAAGGTCACTGAAGCATGGAGAAACAATTCATGTGGTGTTTGATGAACCTAAATTTACTGGTATGGAAGATGAAGATTGTGAACCTGCTGAGAATCAACAAGTCACTGATCCAGATTGTGTTGAAGTTTTGGAAAGATTCAATGACTTAAAAGTTTCGACATGCCCTCTGAACACCTCTGCGATAATGTTCTTGATGCAACAATCTGAAGCAATTCAAGGATCTCATTGAACCCCTGTAGAAGAAGCTACAAGCAGACCCTACATCAAGATGAGGTTCTGTTAATCAAAATAACCAAAATCCACAATGGTTAAGGAATCACCCTTTGAACAAGTTATTGGCAATGTCTGACAAGGTGTGAGGACTAGAAGACAACCTGGAAGCTATGTTTACTTGTTTTCTATCTCAAATGGAACCTAAAGTTGTTGAAGAAGCAATTTCAGATCCAGATTGGATAATTGCTATGCAAGAGGAATTGAATGAATTTGAAAGAAATCAAGTTTGGACACTAGTTGATAGGCCAAATCATGCAAATATCATTGGTACTAAGTGGGTATCTGAGAAATAAACTTGATGAATCTGGTACCATTGTGAGGAATAAGGCCAGACTAGTTGCAAAAGGCTATTCTCAAGCTGAAGGAATAGATTTTGATGAAACTTATGCACCTGTTGCAAGATTGGAAGCTATCAGATTATTCTTGGCATATGCTGCATATAAGAACTTCAAAGTATATCAAATGGATGTCAAGAGTGCATTTTTGAATGGCATTCTAGAGGAGGAAGTGTATGTTCAGCAACCTCCTGGATTTGAAGTTAAAGATCAAGAAGATAAAGTGTATAGACTCAACAAAGCACTTTATGGACTGAAACAAGCACCAAGAGCATGGTATGAGACTCTATCTCAATTCTTGGTGGACAATGGTTTTACAAAAGGAACCATCGACAAGACACTTTTCAGAATCAGTGAAAGGAATAAAGACCTACTTTGGTACAAATTTATGTGGATGACATAATTTTGGTTTCGAAAATGATTTAATGTGTGAAAAATTTGCAAATCTAATGAAGAGTAAATTCCAAATGAGTATGATGGGAGAAATGAACTACTTCTTGGGATTGCAAGTTAAAGCAGATGAAAGATGGAATCTTCATTCATCAAACCAAGTATACCAAGGAGTTTCTTGAAGAAGTTTGGTATGGAAATAAAGACTAAGAGTTCAACTCCTATGAGTACAAACATCGATTGGATGAAGATAAAGAAGGAAAAGATGTTGATCGGACCTTATACGAGAAAGATGATAGGCGATCTCATTGTACTCTCTTTGCCCGGCCAGACTGATATATCCTTTCTTTGTAGTAGTGTTTGTGCAAGATTTCAATCTAAACCTAAAGAAAGTCATTTAGGTACAGTCAAGAGAGTTCTCAAGTACATTAAAGAGACTTTGGGAGTAGGGATATGGTATTCTAAGGAAGGAAGCTTCAAAGTAATATCCTACTCAGATTCTGATTATGCTGGATGCAAGATTGACAGAAAAAGCACCTCAGAAACCTGTCAGTTAATCGGAAATAGACTGGTTTCCCGGTTTAGCAAGAAACATAATTCTATATCAACTTCCACTCTTTGAAAGTTGAATACATTGTTCTTTGGAAGTTCTTTGTGCACAAGTACTATGGCTAAGACAACAATTGAGGATTATGGAATTGAAGAAAAGGAAATTCCAATTATGTGTGATAACACAAGTGCAATTGCAATCACGAGAAAATCTGTTTTGCACTCTAGAACCAAGCACATTGATGTGAGACATCATTTTATAAGAGATCATGTTGAAAGAAAGATGTGGTGGTTTTATACATCCTCATACGAAGATCAACTTGTCGATATTTTCACTAAGCCACTTGATAGTGAAAGATTTGCTAAATTAAGGACTGAACTTGGAATCGTAAAGGTTGACTGATATTCAACAATGTACTGGAATTCACCAAGGGGATTAGTCTTTGCTATGTTGGGTGACCTCACTTAGCAGATTAGTCATTGGTATCAACAATTCCATGTACTTATATTTGATCAATTGAGCAAATGAGGTTGCCAAGGGGATTGGTCTTTGTCTTGTTGGGTGAGCTCACTTGACAGATCAGTCATTGGTATTAAACTTCATCTTGTATTATCAATTGAACAAAACAAGAAGAAAACTAGGATCAGCAGAGTCACTTTGACAGCAGGCTGCCGAAGAATTTAGTGTTCTGGACTGGTTCTTGATGCGTTGAAGTGTGTACCAATGCAGGTATTGTGTCATCTAGAAAATTTTTCCGTGGTTGAGTAACATCTTTTCCTGATACTTCTTCAAGTACTTGTGTAGAAGAGAAGGCTTGAGTCAGACTTCCTATCATTCCCCTTGCTCTGTGCTGGGAATGTTCTTTACCGGCATAGCAGCAGTAGATCCAGTATCTTTAACTGTAAGTTGGTCTGCTGGCTACTCAATTGTGTTAGCCCGAACTTGGTGAGTATCTCCAGCTATGGCATGAACTGTCTCTGTTGTTTCTTGTACACTTGGTGGAGTGACCACTTCTGGTTCACTCTGCTTCTGTTGTTGTGCTGCACACACTCAAAGAGAGTCAGATTATCATCATCAACGGCATCTTGTTCAACCATTCCTTCATCACCACCATATTTACCACCATCATCCTGGTCATCATCATCATTATCATCACCATCATCGTCATCATCATTATCATCATCATCTTCCTCCTCAGCGTGTAGCATCCTTGCCTTTGCTGCTGCAACCATTTCCTATATTTACCTCTCATCCATGAGGCCAATCAAACTGGTTATCCCTATAAAGGAGAAAAACCATGCTTCTTCATCAAACATTCTATCAGAATTTGAAAGTTGAGCATGAGAATCACCTAATTTCCAAACTAAGTAATCTCCAACTTTATCATCGATATCCCTCTCAGGGATTTCTTCAAACATTCATTTCCTTTTTCAGTATCTTGTTCTTCTTCCCTCTAAGTGGTATCTTCACTTACAGTTTATTCTACTTCTTCATCAATCAACACAAACCCTGCTTCAGTGCTTTGTTATGCTGGTGTTCTACTGAATGACCTAGTTCTCTTTCTTTGTCTAGAACTGCTATCATCAGTTTGTTTCCTTTTTGGGCCTCCCTTGCCTTTTTTGACATAGGTGAACATCACCTTGGAATTATGCAGATTGTGTAGTTGAATGGGTTGTACCTATAATTGCGTTAGAAGGTAGTGAAGAGGAATTCCAAACGATTTCTTCACCTCTGAAGGATCGGTTTTTGTTAATCCTTTCTTTGCAGCCTTCTTTCTTGCTTCAAATTCACCTTCTATTTGCTCCTTAAGCTTGTTGAAGATGTATGTTGCCCAGTCAAAGTCCAGTCCCTCATAGATTATTGCCATTAGTCTAGTTCTAACTTTTTTCATGGCATTTAATGCTCTCAACTTTCCCTCAATGCATTTTCAAATCAAATAGCTAAACTCTGCAAATGGTTGTTTTAGGGCCATTCTCAAGAAATTGAATTTCTTAATTTCTGGGATTGCATTGATGCCTATTTCCAACCAGAATGCATCAGTGTCCATTGCCACATTTTTCAATCTTATGGTGCCGCTTCTGGATAGCTTGAGATGTTTATTGAGAAGGTCGGTTGTGATTTCCAATTCGGTTTCATTAACTGTAGTGGTAATCTTGTCATGTATCAATTGAGCATCCTCAGTGATCCGTCCTTCCACAAATTTTGCATTTTTCCAGAATGAGATCAGATTCTCATAGCATAAGGCTTTAATGGGTGGGTTGAGAAAAGCTTTTAACCCTAAATTGGTACACCCATCGGCCAACCTCTGATCTTGTGGATTGCTGTCACACAGATTGAGATAATGTATGGGTCAGAAGAATGACCCAGTCTGAATGACGTCTTCATATTGCTTTGCCGTTAGAGGAAGATGAAGCCAGTGTTATACTTAGAGAAATTTGAAAATCTAATGCTTGAAAATTCTGGATAATTAGGGTTTGAAATTTATGAAAGCGTAAAGATTTATGAAAATGGTAAAGTGTTGTTTATATAGTGAAGGAATTCTAGTGTGAATGCAGATTTGCACGATTGAGTGTGGAAGGGAGTTGTACAGACGTGATGTAGTTACTAGCGTGATTTTATGAGTATAAATCACGGTAATTTAGGATAGTGGGGGAGTGTATCAAGGAAATAATGATAAATCCTGAGTTTTGAGGTGTAGCCGTCATTCCCTCTTGTCAAATAATAACTTTTGTATTTTAATCCTCGTGTCTGATTAAAATAATAATCCACGTGTGTAATCCTTGATAATAAATGCTCCATTAATATCTGATTTTCCATATGTTTATATAACTGATTTATTTCACACTTCACTTTGCTGCTATCTCCACTGAGTTTGAGTAGTTGAGTGACTTGGTTGGTCACTTAGCTGGTGGATTAGTCTGATTACTGAACTGCTTTATCAAAACAACCATTCCTAACAACCAGTTAAGTGGACTTTGGTGGTGCCGGTGCTTTATCTGCCAAGTGAGCGCACCTGAAATGGCAAAGGTTCAGTCAGCTGGTGAAGTCACTCAGCTGGTTACTCCAGTTTGCTGCTCCATGTAACTTGGTCAGTTTCAATCATTATCAACTCAGTTCTTAATTTACAAAATCATTCATAGCTGAGTGGCTTGGTAAATATATCATCAAATTGATCTCTAATGGATATATACTTCAAGAGTACATCTCTTTTTTCCACATGATATCTGATGAAATGATGTCTCACATTGATATGCTTTGTTCTTGAGTGAAGTACTGGATTAATTGAAAAAATGCACTTGTGTTGTCACACATGATAGGAATTGTCTTTTCTTCTACACCATAGTCTCTTAGTTGCTGTCTGATCCATAAAACTTGTGCACAACAGCTGTCAACTGCTATATATTCTTCTTCAGCTGTTGAAGTTGATATGGAATTCTACTTTTTACTGAACCATGATACTAGTCTGCTTCCTAGCATCTGAAAAGTTCCTGAAGTGCTTTTTATGTCAACCTTACATCCATCATAATCTGAATTTGAATAGGAAATTAACTTGAATCCGCCATCTTCTGGATACCAAATTACCACATTTACTGTATGCTTCAGATATTTGATGATTCTTTTAGTTGCTAGTAAGTGAGATTCATTTGGTTGATATTGGAATCTAGCACATACTCATACTGCAAATGCAATATCTGGTTTGCTTGCAGTTAAGTAAAGTAGTGAACCAATAATTCCTCTATACAACTTTTGATCCACATCCTTCCCATTTTCATCCTTTTCAAGAACGACTCTTGCACACATTGGTGTTTATGATGTCCCACTTGTGTCCATTCATACTTAGTTATCAAGTATTTTATGTACTTGGCTTGATTGATAAATATGCCCTCTTTCATCTATTTCATTTGTAATCCAAGAAAATAGTTGAGTTCTCACATCTTACTGATTTGGAATTTGATTTTCATCAGATTTGCAATTTTTTCACACAACTTCTTATCTTCTGATCTAGATATGATATCATTCACATATATTTGGACAAGTTGAATGTTTTATCCATCTTGTAACTTGAAAAGTGTCTTGTCAATGGCTCCTTTTCTTAATCCATTGTTGATCAAGAATTGGAAGTGTTTTATGCCAGGCTCTAGGTGCTTGTTTGAGTCCATACAATGATTTCTTGAGCTTGTATACTTTGTCTTCTTTTCCTTTGATTTGAAAACTAGGGTTTGCTCTACATATACTTCTTCTTCCAGCAGTCCATTCAGAAATGCACTTTTAACATCCATCGATAGACCTTGAAGTCTTTGTGAGCTGCAAATTCTAGGAACAGTCGGATTGCTTCCAATCTTACTACTAGTGCAAAAGTTTCATCATAGTATATTCCTTCTGCGTGTCAGTATCCCTTGGCTACCAGTCATGCCTTGTTTCTGACAAACGCTCCTTGTTCTTCCATCTTGTTTCTGAATACCCGTTTGGTTCCAATGATGTTTGCTAGGTCTGGTCTGTCTACCAGTTCCCAAACTTCATTTATTTCAAACTTATTGAGTTATTCTTGCATTTCTATGATCCAATCCACATCTTGAACTGCATCATCTATTATTTTAGGTTCAACCTATGACAAAAAACAAGTTAACATGCTTTCAAGTTGTCTTCTGGTTCTTACACCTGTATTGATATCTCCAATGACTTGTTCAGCTGGATGATCTCTGAGCCATTTGATATCAGTTTGAAGTTGTGCCTGTGCTGGTGTAATAGCTGGTGCATCAGTTGGTTCTTCTTCTTGCTCATCAACTGCTTCATCCCGTAGTGCTGTTGGTGTTTCTGCTTCTATATAAGTTGGTCCAAAAACTTGTTTTCTTGTCTCTTCTTCCTCTTGAATGTGTAGATCTGCATAACTAGTGTTAGGTTCATCAAACACTACATGAATTGACTCTTCAATCCCCAGGGTCCTTTTATTTATAACTATGAAAGATTTTCCTGTGTCTGAGTATACCATGAAGATTGCTTAATCAGCTTTTTCAACAAAAGTGTGTAGCCGATTCCTGTTTAAGTCAAAACATTTAGCTCCAAACATATGTAAGTGAGAACTGTTAGGTCTTCTTCCATTCCAAACTTCATAAGGTGTTTTGCCATGATGCTTGTTGATGATTGATCTATTATGTGTGTAACATGTTGTATTTGCTGCTTCCGCCCAAAATATTTTTAGTAATCTTGCTTCAACTATCATTGTTCTGAAACCCTCTTTGAGATTTCTGTTTCTTCTTTCTGCTACTCTATTTTCCTGTGGGGTTCCTACTGCAGAAAGTTGATGTAGTACTCTTCACAATAGGTTATGTTGCTTCATTTAAGATTTCAGTTCCTCTATCTAATCCGATCTTAATGATTTTCATTTCTTTCTCATTTTGTAGTCTTATAAGTAGATTAGGTAGTTTCTTGAGTGTTTCTCTCTTATTGTTCATGTATATGCTCCATGTGTATCTAGAAAAGTAATCAAACACCACTAGAGTGTACTTATTGCCACTTACACTTACTGGTGTGACTGGTCCAAATAGGTCCATATGCAGAAGTTGTAAAATTCTTGTTGTTGACTGATGTGGTTTTGGCTTCAATGAGATCTTGATCTGTTTTACCTTCTGACATGCATCACATAGACTTGATTTCTTGAATGTGATCTCAAGTAGG
Organism: Gentiana macrophylla; assembly: GCA_026214975.1. Lineage (NCBI taxonomy): Eukaryota > Viridiplantae > Streptophyta > Magnoliopsida > Gentianales > Gentianaceae > Gentiana > Gentiana macrophylla. The sequence goes on from JAOBSW010001125.1 coordinate 175,834, forward strand.
CCTTCCACAAGTTTGTTTTTTTTTCTATATTGTTGATAGTCTTGAAATTCAGATGGTTGAGTTATTTGTTCCATATCCGACTAAGTGATTGCTTCTGTTTGACTAGTAAGAAAGTTTCTGCTTTTGCAGTCTTCTAGTCTACCACATATATGTTGTCTTCTCTTTTTCCTGCAAGTAAAATTGTGTTGGTTTGTTTGTGAATCACTTTGCTTCCTTCTTTGATGAAGTGTACATTGTAGCCTTTGTCACGGAATTGACTAATGCTTAGGATATTGATACTCAATCCTTTGACATATGCCACATTCTGAATCTTCAAGTTGTTCTTCAACATTGTGCCTTCCCCATTAATCTTGCCAGCTTTTTCTTTGCCTTCAAATGTGACTTTAGGGCCATCAAAAGCTTTAAACTCAGTCAACCATTCTTTATTGCCAGTCATGTGTCTGGAACATCCACAATCTATGTACCAGACATCCTACAAAACAGATTAATTATTTTTAGGTACCCAACACTATTTGGTTCATGCCTGTTAGCAGTCATGCCTCCTACCCCTAGTGTGAACCCAAAAAATTCTTCTTCTAGGAGGGTTGAAATCATCAACCTCATATGTATAAGGCACGTCAGAATAACTTCTAATTGATCTACTAAAGGTATTCTGATACACTTTCTTGCTTTTTGGCATTTTTGCATTTTGTTTCATTCTTCAATACATTGCAGGTGGCCTGTTCTCAAATTGTCTCTTGTATCTAGGGCCAGGATTTTGCTGGGGTTTCCTAAATATATTTGACTGTTTTTGAGCTGGTCTCCTCTTATATATTGGAGGTGGAACATTCCAATCATCCTCTGAAGTGTAAAGTCTTCCCTTACCTTTCAGTATGCTGTTACCTCTAGTAGGCTGGTGAAAAGATGATTTACTATTTAGTTTTGATGTACTGGTCTGTGATTTGACAGGTGCAGAATGAGTGACAGACTTAATGGTTTGCCCTTTCCTGAACTTAGGACCATATTTAGTCTTGGATTAAGATTTTTTTGACCATTATGTCTTCCCTCATCTTTTCTGTTATAGCCAAGACCAGATCTGGATTCAAACCTTTTTAGGGGTATGTAAGCTGGTGCAGAAATCTTCTCAGCTGGTAAAATAGTTCCCTTAGTCATTCTGTCAACATCAGATGACCGATCATATGTTTGTTGTTGAGCAGCTAAGTTAACTTCTTTATTTGATAGATAAGATTTTTGCATATCCAGGTCTTTCTTTAATCTTTTATTTTCCTTTTTCAGATTCTCACATTCTTGTTCCGCAATTTCATAATTCATTTGAATTTCTTCAAATTTGGTTATGAGATTTTGAATCAGTGTTGCAGAATCCATAGGGGGAATAGAAGATTGTGCAGATGAGGATGCAGTAGATAGTACCTCTGTTTCTTCAATTTCTTTAGCCATCAGACATAGACAGGCTTTGTCATTGCCTGAGCTGGTGCCTTCCATGGCATATGAGTCATTGTTAGATGACTCTACTGTGCTGTCATCCTCTTCACTACTTGTCTCAGATTTTAGTGCCTTTCTACTTTGCTTCTAATCAGTTGAGTGCCTCTTCTTGTCTGAAGATTTGTGTCTTCTCTTTTCTTCATCTTTTTCTCTATTCTCTTCAGGACAATCAGCTTTAAAGTGTCATTTCTTCTTTCAATTAAAGCATCATCCTTCTTCTTTGTGTCTCTATTCGAGGTTTTGTAGTTTGATGATGAGTTGCCTTTGAACTGCTTATTCTTGAATCTATCAAATTTTCTTATCAGGAAGGCAACTTGCTTCTTCAGCTCTGGAGTCTCTTTACTGGCTAAGTCAACTGGTTGACTCTGCTGGGGTGTAATTAGTGCACTGGTATTATGTAACTCTGCTGGGGTGTAATTAGTGCACTGGTATTGTGTAACTCTGCTGGTACCCCATCTTCACTGTTTAACTCAAATTCATGAGCCTTCAGTTGTGACATTAGGGTCAAGGTGTCAGTGTTTCCAAGATCCAATGTTCCTTTTAACACTGATATGATGATTCTTCATCTTTCTGGAAAACTTCTCACGATCTTCAAGCACACTTCCTTTTGTGGATAGGTGTGTCCAAGTTGCTGTAGTTCACTAATGATGCTTGAAACTATATTATCCATTTGATCAATGGATTCACCAGTCTTCATTTTAAAGTTCTCAATTTTCTTTTTTGCAACATATAATATGTTTTCTTTGATTGCCTCTGATCCTTCATTTACAAGTGCCAATTTATCCCACATTGCTTTTGCTATTTTGCAGTCTTTAATCCTCATGAACATATTATTGTCCAGAGTCTTCAAAATAGTATCTTTTGCAACATAATCAAGATTTTCTCTTTTCCTGTCATCTTTTGTCCAATCCTTCCTAGGCTTTTCAATTGATTTCCCTTGATTTGGGCCTGTAGTCTTCACAATCATGATTTTGATAGGACGATCATTGATAAAATCCAACATCTCTTCATTAGTTGCTGGAAGATGAGACAACATTCTTATTTTATATTCCTCAAAATTTATTGACATTAAATATAGGAACTTTAGACATAAAGTTTGAAGAATCAATTATCGCAGATAAGAATATATATGTATATATACACACATATACACACATGTGTGTGTATGTGTATGTGTGTGTGTGTATCACAGTTTTGAAAAACTACGGTGAAAATATACGATCTCCTTGTTACCAAAAATCAGATCTGAATAGGTTCTAATAATAAGAACACTGCTCTGATACCAATTGTTGGTCCCAGTGAAGGGTGAGAATATAGTTAGAGGGGGGTGAATGACTATATTGGATTTTCAAAAACTTATCATGATTAAAAGCCTTTTGGCAGCGGATAAAACCCTTCTAAACTCGTTTCAAAGTAATTAACCAAGCACACACAATGAAATAAATTGCTGAAAAGAAATACTTAAAGTAAGTTGCAGAAAGTAAATGAACACAAAAACTTATAGTGGTTCAGGGTGGTGTAATCTCTTAATCCATTCTTCTTATTGATAATTGGAGGAATTCACTATTGTTTTCACCACTACAATAGTTATGATTGTCCTAGGCTACAGAAGCTTCACAATCTACCAACTGTCACTCCCTGGCTACAAAATCTTCAGTGACTCAGTCTTCCACACTGCTCCCTAGGAACAAATCCTTCAACAGCTATCAAAAATCTTCAATTCCTTCTCAGACTGACTGATTCAATTGTAGAACAGAAAGGTGTGAATTGAATTCACAAAACTTGATCATTACTCAGTTCTGGATTTGACTTTTGAGCTCTGTTTTCTAAGTTGGTCTTTTCTGGTATTGATTTGAAGTTCGGAAAGAAGGCTTATGATTTTGTAGAGTTTTGGCACTTAGGATTCTCATATATGTGTGTTTTCATTTCTATCAATGACTTCTATTTATAGCCATAAATCCCTTGATTTTAATTTTCGTCCATTGGCTATTTAATGCACAGAATAATCCTTGATTATGTCTTGATATAATCCTCCTTGATTTAAGTTATCAGGATTTTCATCAAACGTTCCTCATAAAATCCGTCCTTGATTGATTCTACATTTATTGCTTGATCTTCCATATTTTTCACATTTTGAATAAGTACAGACAACTTACTTAAATCTGCTGCCTTTTCTTTATTACACCGGCTGAGTGATTTCTTTACTTGACTGCTTCCTTAGTTACTTCACCGGTCAAGTGAATGCTTTACTTGGCTGCTTAATATTTACTCTGTTGTTGCTTTGTTTACCAGCCGATAGACATATACTTCAATGACCCTTAATTTGTGTGAGATTAGTGTACACCATATTACAGAAAATTTGAGTTATCACTTGTAATATATCTTATAATTACCCAAGGTCATCACAGACTTCCTTGGTTGTAAGTCAATCCATATGTCTTCATTTTACTGTGCTGGTCCCTTGGCTGCCTTCACTGAGCTGGTCCTATATCAGTCTAGTACAGTGCTCGTCTGACTAAACTTATACAACATGTCAGACTTCTAAGTAAAGCCTATACAAACATTTCTACTATATTTCAACTTATTTCAGGCTTGCTATAACAACTAATATGGCCATCATCAAAACAATAAAATGTTCCTTATAGAAAATAAATAAGGTAACAGATGGAATAAAAGAAAAACAACGCAAAACACTAGTCTGGTCTTCATCCAAGCTTCCAACAGACTCTTGTCCCTCTGTCCTTTATAAAGCTGACTTCTCAGCTTCAGATCTCTCAAAAGAAACTTTCCAACTTCAATCTCTGATCTTTTCTTTCTCTTTTCTGGTAGAAACAACATCTTTCTCCTTATCTTCCCCATTTTTGGCATTATCCAAAAGGGAGGCCATGAAGTCTTTGCTTAGAGAAGTTTGATTTGTTAGGAAATTAGTGAGAACAAAGGATAAGGAATTGACCATATCGTGGATATTTTGGATCCGTACATCCATCCTAGATGCACTTGTATCAACATGTGCCTTCATTTGGCCCTCTAGTCGATCGATCTTGAAGTGAGTATGGTCATGTCTGCTTCTGGATAAATTTGTGCATGTTTGTACTATTGCCAACAGTTCTTGATGTTGATCGAGCATGCCTTGATCAATCATGTAGTTCAGACTCATCCCTCAATCCAGAAGTCACTGCTTTTGATTCAGAAATCTTGTTTGTCAGGATTTTTATTGCTCTTCCATCTAAATCCTGTCTGTATTGAAGATGTGTATGGATATAGTCAACATCATACTGTATATCCCATGTGATATCCATCAGACTAGGACCATTACACTCATCTGGTTGTGGGGATGACTCTTGTTCCCCCTGTTGTTTCCTTATGCTCTTGGTTGACTTCTTTCCTTGGTTCATTTTCTCTAAGATGTTCAGTATCTTCAATGGGTTCAGTCTCTGGAGCAGGTTCAGTGATTGGTTCAGTAACATTTTTCCCAAAATTTCCATCATGACCATCATTATTATTGTTACCAGGTGCGGCATGTTCTGTACTTGGATAATTTTCATTTAATTATCTTAGAATGTTGGTAGTGGCAGTGATGAGTCTCCGTGGATCAAATAATTCCAAAAAGCTAGTTTCTGAGTGAACTTGCACTTTTCTCGTCTGAGGTCTCTAACCCATGCCTCTTCTTGTCTCATTATATCTATGTCTGTTTGATCCTGAATCTCAATTGGGCTAACTTTCCACTTCATCCGATTGACTACTCTTATCTTGTGAGCAAACAAAGGATCAGATGGATCTACATGATATGGATCAACTCTGGGAACTCTTGAGCGTAGTAAGTATCAGATCTTAGCTCTCTGGGCCTACAGATTTCTACAAAATCTTCAATACGAATGACTTGTTCTAGTAGAGCAGTTGAGGTTGATTTTGTTCAGGTTCTGATAGGGGAACAATTTCTGTTGCAATTGGTTATGGAATCTGGTCTGGTTGAGTGGCAGACTAATGAGCCACTTCTGCTGCTTTATGTCTTCCCGCATCTGGAACAAACATATTATCTTTCAGGTTTTGTGCACTCTCTTGTGTAGTAGTATCTTCGGCCTCATCATGGGTCAGTTCACCAGTTTGTTCTGTGATTATATCAACCAAACTTGGAATGTTCTTAGTAGTGATTGCAGTCATTATCACTGAGTGTTGTTGAAGTGTCTTCATTCTTTTAGAGAGAGGAATGTTATCAAGACCATTTTCCTTTTGCTACTTTGTTCTATTTGTTACCCTCTTGTTGATCTTAGTCAGTGTGAGAGTGTCCTCTTCTGAAGATGTGATCGCGTGTAAGTCACTTAATACTAGCAAGAGAACTCGGTCAATCATAGTATAGCAAGGGCGAGTCAAGATTGATCCCACAGAGACTATTCTTTAATTATGTTAAACACAACCACAATTTATAGGCCAACCGGATAGGGTGGTCTTTGACCAACATAAGAGAAAAGTAAATAAAAAAGGTGCAAATAAACCCATGGTCAATCATATATTGAAAAGGAATTAACCAAACTATTCACAAGTAATTTCCCCTTAATCCTTATCTGATCCATATTTGTAATTAAGCTATGGGTGTAGTCTCCTAGCCTTGTTTACTTCCATTGAAATGACATTAAACATCTATGCGCAGTTAACCTCCTTCATTGGTTGTATTTACCCACACGCAACAAGTTCTAGAAAGTGCCGGCTCAAGACCGAAAACCTCCCTGAGCAGCTATCACGTTATCGTCCTTCATGTTAATTTACGATGTACGAGTAACAAATTGGCCAGATCTAAATAATATTTAATTAAACTTGTCGATCAATGTAGCTGACGCTGAACCACAGAATTAGGGTTTACTAGGTATCTCGATTCGGCGATAAAGACCATTGCTGAATCGAGAGACCTAGTAAACCCCTAATTCTGCGTTTTAACATTAACGAATCGAATAATAAAGATTATGGTTCGCTTAATTAATTCATAGATGATTAAATGCAACAATAGTTTTAGATCTATCACAAGAACAATCATGAATCCAATATGCGTAATAAAATATTGGAATAGATTTTACCCATAACGAAGAATAGATCTACTCCTCAATTCTCTCTATCTCCGGCGATCATAATTGATCCATGACGAATATAAACCAAGAACAGTTCAATAATGAAAGACCCATTATTTATTTGCAAGAAAGAAAAGAAGAATTTATAACCAAAAGACTACATTGAATCTAGTTGATGGATGAATAAATAAGATGAGGAATACAAATTCGCATCCCTCTATGGCCTTATATAGGGGCAGAAACCTACCTAAGGTAAACTCTAATCCTTGGAGGACAAGAAATGCGTTATGGAAGCTTCCGGAATTCGCTGGGCTCGATGCCTCGAAAGTGGGCCTCGCTGCATCCAGCTTCCTGGGCCGCACAACTTCGGTATTTGGACCATAACTTGACCTACGTAACTTCAATTTGGATGATTCAAAGTGCGTTAGAATTCTCGTTTCAATACCTACAACTTTCATGTAGATGTACAAGCTCAATTTGGCTTGTAAGTCTTCGGAACGAGCGTTGAAAGATCACCAATCAGATTCTCAGGTCCAATATCTGCTCGAAACACTTCAACTCTCAGCTCCGTTCAATTATTTATCCATTGACTCTCATATTCAGCCCAAATGATGCTCCAAACACTCGTTCGTCTGTCAATAAAAGATTAACATGCATAGTATCTTCCAGTTATGGCAAATAAAGCAAAAAATACACGGTTAATACACATAATACCAATTTAGTCACCCGGACGCGGCTTAATCACATTTAGCTAATTAACCTATGATTTCATACATACTATCACCATTGAGAACGCAAATCCGGGGTAATTTGATGGTAAAATACGATACCAAGTTGACCATCATCAAATACCCACACTTAGCTTTTGATCGGCCCGAGCAAAAACCAAATCAAACAAACCCCGTAAACAATTACAAACTAATTAAGAACAGACTCATTCAAGAATTATGAATATGATGAGGGTTAACATATGCCATCAGTAATCCATTAAGAACTATCTCGTAGTAAAACCGACGTGTGTGTGAATAACTCTCTGACAACAGCGACGCAGACAGAATCACATTATATCAATAAAGATTTTAGGAAAAACATGTATCATGCAACAATTTGTAAGCTCCCCATTAATTAGTATCTACCAATGCCTCAATGTGTCGTGTGATAAATTATTCATGATAGTGAGTTCGTGAAAAGAATGAAGTTATAGCAACCCCACAACCTTAACTTACTCGTGTGCACACTCATTCTACTTGCGTTCAGACCCAGGAAAACAACATGAAACCTAAATCAGGCCGGGTGGACTTGGGGACCGAGTACTAATCGCTATCCTCATTTGCTTCTTTTTATGCGAGGGTCGTGGGTTTTATGCTCCGAGTTTGCTTCCCTCACTGCCACATATTTTTTCTTTTTTTATGCGAGGGCCATGCGTTTTACACTCCGGATTTGCTTCCCTCTTTTTGGCCGATTTCCTCTTTTTTCTCTCTCTCTCACAAGCTCGTTTTGTCCCATTTTACCCTTTGTGGCATTCATGGTTGCTACCATCATCCTACAATAATTAGTTAAAGTATATCCACCGGTAAGTATCGATCCCGGTCTAAGATAACTCTTCATCTTATCCAAGCACTTTTCATTCAGATTATGTGTGCAAAAATTGAATGCAAATGGCAAAATAACAATTAATAAGTCACTACTTCATGCAACATAACACATGCTCATTCTTCCATACTAAATTGAATAATGCGTCATCTATACTACATACTGAAGAAGTGATTTATACGTGCTTAAAAAGGTCGATTCCACAACAATATAGATGATTAATAAACCACTACTTCAAATAGTTGACAAACACCTTATTCATCATTAATGAATTAAGTGTGTAATTAAGCAGTTTCAACGATTTAAGGATTCCATTCCATTCAATTCATTGCATCAAAATTCACAAAAGTAAGTGTATAAGTGTCTCAATTTTTTCAAACTAAGTGTTATGCCTACCCCCACTATAAAACTCAATTGTCCCCAATGTGGAAAGTAAAGCAAGAAAAAGTAGGAAGAAGAAGAACACTTAGCTTTGGGAAATATAATAACTTGGCTAACATTCTGAAGTGAATCATATCAGTGAACTGGAACCAAAGTTGTCTCATCCCAAGGACTAATCAGCACTGGGTCAGCTAATACAAACAATTCTTGCACAAAGGGCATTAGTACCACGAGACGCGAATAAGTAACAAAATAATTATGTCATGTGGCAGTAAATAGCACAACTGGAAAAGATGTCCAATAAACAAATTAAGTCAACACATAACAAATTTATTACTTAAACACAACAAAAGGACTTGATAGATGACTCCAAATAAAAAATAAAATAAAAAGACTCAAGACTCAAATTAATAACCGAATAATCATGGGAAGGAAAAAAAACACGCATGTCCTTCGCTCGAAAGCCTTAGGAACATGGCGATGAAAAAAAACCTTCACACTTTTATTCAATTATCGAGAAAAAAACTGATAAAAAAGGTTAACCATAAATTAATGGTTATGCCTAACAACTAAATAAATAGTCCACGGAAACGGCACCAAATATTTGATCGCGTGTAAGTTGCTTAATACTAGAAAGAGGACTAGGTCAATCGTATTATAGCAAGGGCGAGTTAAGATCGATCCCTCATAGACTATTATTAAATTATGTTAAACACAACCACAATTTATAGGTCAACCGGAAAGGGTGGTCTTTGACGAACAGAAGAGAAAAGTAAATAACAGAGGTGCGAATAAACCCATGGTCAATCATACATTGAAAAGACATTAACCAAACTATTCACAACTAATTTCCCCTTAATCCTTATCTGATCCATATTTGTAATTAAGCTACGGGTGCAGTCTCTTAACCTTGTTTACTTCCATTGAAAGGACAGTAAACGTCTATGTGCAGTCAACCTCCTTAATTGGTTGTATTAACTGATGCAACCTTTCTAGGGTTCTAATATCACCGGCAGTGTACCGGGTCAATTGTAGTCTAGTACGGTGAGTCAAGGTCGTATCCACAGGGATGTGAGGTCAAACACCAATTAGTTATTATTATCTTGATCCGAATCGCAAGTTTGTTTAAGAAACTAATTATTAACTACAAAAGTTGATAAAATGATAAAAGAAACCAAACCAAGACAATGTGTAGATTAAGCTAATCTCTCGTAGTATCATGGGAATGATTTCCATCCATCCAAACATTGGTGTTCTATTGTGTGAATGCGGTGCATTCCTAAGCAAGTAGTCTCCCCTCATACGAGTGTATAAGACTACTCTATACCTCCTCCTTGGCCTAGGGCCCTAAACCTAATGAATTGGTATGATTGAATGCATAGACAATGTCAACAACCCCCGGATAAGAAATCGAATTCCAATTAAGGTCGATTTTACCTTCCGGTTCTCTTATTCCTTCTCCCACACCTAATATCTCCTTTCGGTCTCAACTAAGTGTGTGTGTGTGCTAGTGCTAGGTGATCAATCCAACACCAACAAGCAATTCATTGCAAAAAGGAAAAGATTCATCACAATTGAAACTAACAACATAAACAATCATTCACAATCAACATAAGAGATTAACTAACTATCACTACAACATCATCTTGGCTAGAGCTGTTAACTAGCCGAGCCGAGCCGAGCCGAGTATTGGTGGTTCGAACTCGAGCTCGTTAAGCTCATGAGCTCGTTCGAGCTCGTTCGTTTGTTAAACGAACAAAAAATTCTGTTCGAGCTCGGCTCGTTTAAAAGATAAAATGTTCGAGCTCGTTCGAGCTCGGCTCGTTAGACATATTTTTTGTCTTTTGGCTCGACTTCGGCTCGAGCTCGGTTCGTTAAGATATAAAACACAAAGTGCTAATGTAAAAATAACATGTTAGACATTAAAATTACATATATTATAAGCATATAAGCATGTTCGCGAACAAAATATAAGCATGTTCGCGAACATAATCGAACGTTCGCGAACCAAGCTCGAGCTTGGCTCGTTAAGCAAACGAGCCTACAATCATGTTCGAGCTCGGCTCGTTAAGCTAAACGAACAAACGATCACGAACACTAACGAGCCGAACACGAGCTTGTTCACGAGCGGCTCTGTTCGTTTAACAGCTCTATTGGCTAGTTACAAATTTAGCTACTCATTATTACAATCACTAACATGTCAAAATTAGCATTCATAATAACAAGAACAACAAAACAAGATAAAACTAGAAGATTACCAATCACAAGTGTTGAAGTTGCGGTTGGAAAGCTTGAATTCATCTCCAATGGCATCAATGGAGATTGCACACAAGGCTTGAGCTTTCTCCAATCAATTACCCAAAAGATTAAGCTAGCATTCTAAGGATTACACTTGTGGTGAAATTAGCTGAAAATGGGGTAAATTTGGCTAGGAGAGCCCCTAGGGCTGGAGGTGAGCCTTCAAGAAGAGGAAAAATGGAGAAGATGAAGTTGGGGGTGAAAAATTAGGTAAAATTCGATATAGAGTTTTTTATGCTGAATTCTGTTTTTTCCGATGTTCTTGGCGTGCGCCACAAAAGGTCTGGCGTGCGCCACGAAAGGTCCTTCACAGCAGCATGGTAAAATGATCATAACTAGAGTTGTAGAGCTCCGATTGATGTGATTCAAAGTGCGTTGGAAATATAGTTTATTGATATACAACTCTCATGAAGAAGTCTTCTCCAAAAAATGCCTTCAAGTTGGGTCAAATTTCCATTGAAGATAGTTTACGGTATAAGTGCTAACGACAATTGATCCGTTTGACTTTGATAGCTTCCGGCATACTCTTCTAGCCCTTAAAAGATGTGTTTAGGCTCAACACATGTCATCCATCGGGGTCTTGGTCAACCTATAATCTGTAATACAACACAAAAATACCAAGAGTAAACCCGACACAACGCTCCGGTTACTATAACCGGTACAAAACCTATCAAAATATGATATTTTATATAATAATTACTATCTACACATATGGATGAAACTAAGAAAATAATGACTTGAATTGATACGAAAACATCAATAAATGCATGAGAAATGGGGATAAAACATCGTAAAAGGTATCATCTATTTGACTTACATCAACCACTCCCCACTTAGCTTTTTCTCGTCCTCGAGCAAATAAAGCGAAAAAACAACTCAAGACAAGATATAGGATCATACAACATCAAGAAGTAAGAGCTCAACTAGATGATGCAACCAATCGTACATATAACAACATATTAACCGCAATCTAAGAAAGTAGTGGAGTGTGTGTGTGTGTGTGTGTGTGTGAATATTCCTCAACTTTGTTACCAAGCAATCAAATATGAAATCATGCATGCATGACATATTAGGTGCAAACCATAGGCTTAAGAATGATACCAATCTCCACTAATTTGAGGCATTCGGAGTCAAGAAGATAGGTCGGGTAGGACTTGCAAGCTTGTAACGTTTGGCTCGGGTATTGGCTAATCGAAGGGATAAAATGATATATCAAAAGAACACATGCAAGATAGCAAGAATCAACACCTTCAATTCCAATGTTTTTGAATTGGCACCTCCAACTCTCTCGCATAATTGCCAAAGACGTCTTCTCAACAATAAACATAAGAGATAAAGTACCACTTCAATTGATTTATCACCCAAACTTACATTACTTACTTGAAACACTCGTCCTTCAAAATTGCTTCAAGACTCACCATTTATTGAACTTTATTTACAACTTTTTTTTTTGGAAACAATTTTTTGATTTTTCTTTTTGACTTTTTTTTTACTTACACCAATGGACTCCGAACTTGATAAGATACCATCTCAACTTTGTGCCAATAATGTCATTCAACTCTTGCCCAACTTCTAATGACGTCACCACAACAATACATAGAAACTTGCTAATTAAGCTTGCGGGTATCAAGGGAATGTAGACCAAAATTAGGCTAAGGGTCGGAATATAATGAGGCTAATCACGAATGGCTAGTTTCGAGTGGGGTCTCACCACTCTACAAGGCTGAGATGGGGAAAGGTGGAAATATGTTCGGGAAGGCCATTTGGCTATGGTCGAGTCAAAGAAATGCCATAACCGTCATCCCTAACTTCGACTCCAAACATCTTTCTATTTCACCTCGAAAGGATATCAAGCCTAAGTTCTAGTTGCTATGGAAGCATGCTTGCATGATTACATAAAAGTTTACATGTTAACAAAAGATTGCAATATACGTACTCAAATGGTTCACATTACAATCAAGGATTCACGATTATAATGCACTTACATATCACCAAGGTTACTCACTTTGTTAAGGTACTCACTCTATCAATTGCAAAACCATAAATCATGACAAAAGATAGTTTGTTCAACTTTAAATTGCTCAAAATTTCACAAAAACTAAGTGTTTTTCAAACATTTAATGACATTGCCTTTTGTTGGACTAACTACGTTCCCGCTCCCCACTTACGAACTTGCATTGTCCTCAATGGAAAGTGAGTGGTAATGAAGTAGTTAAGGAAACAAAAGGGAATCAAAACTAGTCAAAACAAGTACCGGGATGCCATAAAAGGGTGGGTGGGTGGGTAAGAAATGAAAGACAACCAATAAAATGACAAACAATCCCATATACTAGCAAAATATCAACCAAAATGTAGACACAAAATGATCATTGGCTACATCGGGCCTTACAAAAGAGCAAAAAATATTATACTTAATTTTTACGGGCTGCCTCCCGGTAGCGCTTTTGTTTAACATCGTTTGCTCGACGGGATTATACGGTAGAAAGTGATGGAAATTATACAGATTATCGTGCATGGATTACGCTAACAATTACTCACATAAGCATGTAGCAAATAAGCACCAAGCCGACCGAAAGATAATGCTTAATGAATAATAAGAAAGATAGTACCCGTTGTTTGCTAAATTTATAGTCTATAGCTAGACTTTGCCTTACTTAGGTCTTTAATGCACCGGTGGTGGTTCATCCTCACGCACCGCATCTGTCTTTTTATCAGTACCGGTCTTCAACATATGTTAGACGAATTCCACCAATCCCAACGATTCTTGAACTTTTCCTTTGATTTTTGAGCTTTTGGTTTGAAAGCCTTCGCTTTATTGTTCGAGTCGTTTCTTCAACTACCTGTGTGTTAGTACGATCCACAAAAAGGGGACACGATGTGTCCACAAAAGAACAAGATTCTATTGTAGTGCGTGGATATTTCAATGACGTGTAAATGTTGAAGACAACGAGCTCATCATTCACTCCCAAACTAAGCTCTCCCTTATGAACATCGATCACAGCTCCCACCATTGCTAAAAATGGTCTACCAAGGATAAGGGGTGTAGTGTACCCTTCCTCTATATCCATAACAACAAAATCGACGGGGAAGTAAAACTTATCAACCTTCACTAGTACATCCTTAATGACTCCCTTTGGACGTTTAATGGACCTATCTGCAAGTTGGAGAGTCATCTACGTACGCTTAAGCTTGCCTATGCCAAGTTTCATGAAATCATTGTAGGACATGAGGTTTATGCTCGCACCGAGATCACATAGCGCCTTCTCAAACAAAAGTCCCCCAATATCACATGGGAGTGTAAATCTCCCGGGGTACTTAAGTTTAGGAGGAAGCTTATGTTGAAGCACGGCGGAACACTCCTCACTTAGACACACCGTCTCATACTTTTCCAACCGTTTCTTGTTGGAGAGTATGTCCTTAAGAAACTTACCATACGCCGGCATATTTGTGAGTGTTTCGATGAAAGGGATATTAATGGTTAAGTGCCGAAAAGTGTCAAGAAAACGTGCATATTTCTTATCCAACTTCATTTTTTTAATTTCTTCTCGGGGGGGATAGGGAAGTGATTCAAAATCAATTAAAGTAGGGTTAGAATGTATACCTCCCTTACCCTTGTCGATTGATGAAGATGGTGAAGCTTCTTTGAATGTTTGTGCAATTTTTGGGCGCCATGTGTCATCATCTTGCACCATTTTCCTTGAAAGACGCTTAGAATTTTTTTTAACACTTCTGGCGTGTGCCGGATTGTCATCAACAGTTTCTTCTCCAACATGTTCATTGAATAAAGTCCTCGGATCACTCAATCTTGGATTTTTCAAAATCTTGGGACTTTTATCCTTTCTTCTTCTTTGTCCATCTCAACATAGCCATCATTTCACAAGAAACCATCAACAATCTCTTCCTCTTCTTCACTCAACTCTTGTTCTTCCAATTCCTTGTCCAAGTCATCTTCGACTTTATTTTTTCCATGAATTGCCACTCCATTACTTCCACAAACTCTCCCACTTCGAGTGATAATGGCATTGACTTTTCTTGGGTTTCTCTCGGTGTTGCTTGGTAATCTACCCGGTGGTCTACTACTATTTCACTCACCTTCCCTAGCCATATGCTCTTCAATACCTCTCATTGATGCTTCCACCATTCTCATTCTTGTATATAGTCCCACAATGGATGTTTTCAAATTGCCAACATCTTGGTACATCACACCAATAGAAGTCATCACTGTTTGCATATTGGCAGCTTGAGTAGCCACAACTCCCATCAAGTTTTCCAATAAATTTCTTAAATTGGCCACATCCTCATTTGTTTGGTTCGGGGCTTGTTGTGCTATAAGTGGTGGATCAAAAACATTGGTGTGAGTGTTGTTCAAATCCCGATGTTGTCCCATCAAACTCATTTCTTCTTGTGTAGATACATCGGAGTTTGATAATTCTTCAATATGAAAAACACCAAATGTCACATCATCACATTTTCTATGCTTCAACTCTCTCTTCCCCGATTGTAATTCATCCATCTTCTTATTCATCACCGCCATTTCTCTCAAAATTTCTTCCTCATTTGAAATCTTCTCATCCCCAATGGCAACTTCCGTTTCACTTGGACCGGGATCCCACAATTTCTAATTTCTTGTCACTCTTTCAATAGCCTCATAAACATCTTGGGCCGTGCTCATCATAAGTGATCCATGGCATGCCAAATCAATTTTTTTTCTTGACAATTTATGCAAGACACTACAAAATAATTGGACTTGCATTTCCAAAGTATATTCTTGATTTGGACACGCCCTCAAAAGCTTCTTAAAATGGTCCCAAGCATTGTCGAAAGATTCAATTAAATCTTGTTTGAAATTAGCAACTCTTACCTTCAACTTCAAATATCTACCCGGTGGAAAGTATTGCTTCAAAAACTCGGTTTGTATATCATCCCATGATTGCAAGTGATGGTGGGGAAGTGACATAAGCCATTCCTTTGCTTGACCTTTCAGTGAAAAAGGAAATAATGCAAGATGGGCAAATTCTTGACAAGCACTATTTTGGAATCCCGTATTGAATATTTCATCAAGGTTATAAAGATGTGAGTGCGGGTCATCATGGGCCTCTCCATGGAATTGAGCTCTACTCTCCACTAGACCGAACATATGAGACTTGATTGAAAAGTTTTTAGCATCAATGTGAGGTAGCCGAATAGGATTATGAACTTGATTTTTTCTTTGAGTGGCTTGCTCACAAAGCGGTCTATATTGGTAGGGTGGATTCAGAGGTGGATCATATGGATATGGTTCTTCGGGTGGTGGAGGAATTGGTGGAGGTGGTTCAAGTGGAGGTGGTGGACTTTGTGGATATGGTTCGAAAGGAAGTGGGGAGTTGTTGAGGTTTTGGTTGTGGAGTGGTGGAAGTGGTTTATTTGGTGGTGGTGGATTGTTGTTGTGTGGATTAGGATTTGGATTTTGAGGGATTGGGTTTTGTTCAACTTGGGCATTCCCATGTTCTTGCCCGTCTTGTGCGTCTACAAAGTCCTCATCCATCTCTACTTCTTGATTAGATGACTCTTGTGAAGAGCTTTCACCTCGATTAGGCTCTTGGCTTGCTTGAATACCTTTATTTTTGGCTCTCAAACTTCAAATGTAAGTGTTGATATCCGAAAAATATGGATTGAGCGGTGCCTTGCCTTGTCAAGAATGGGTCATCACCTACAAGATAGAAACAACAAGAAAACAATAAAACACATTTTGTGACTTACCAAGAGGTAAGCACCAAAGAAACAAAATAGAAATTAGGTTAGAAAAAAGTTTTGACTCATTCTCAAGAATTTTGAACTAATACAAGTATCAACCGTTACACATCTTCGGCAACGGCGTCAAAAACTTGATGCAACCTTTCTAGGGTTCTAATATCACCAGCAGTGTACCGGGTCAATTGTAGTCTAGTACGGTGAGTCAAGGTCGTATCCACAGGGATGTGAGGTCAAACACCAATTAGTTATTATTATCTTGATCCGAATCGCAAGTTTGTTTAAGAAACTAATTATTAACTACAAAAGTTGATAAAATGATAAAAGAAACCTAACCAAGACAATGTGTAGATTAAGCTAATCGCTCGTAGTATCATGGGAATGATTTCCATCCATCCAAACATTGGTGTTCTATTGTGTGAATGCGGTGCATTCCTAAGCAAGTAGTCTCCCCTCATACGAGTGTATGAGACTACTCTATACCTCCTCCTTGGCCTAGGGCCCTAAACCTAATGAATTGGTATGATAAGCACTTGAATGCATAGACAATGTCAACAACCCCCGGATAAGAAATCGAATTCCAGTTAAGGTCGATTATACCTTCCGGTTCTCTTATTCCTTCTCCCACACCTAATATCTCCTTTCGGTCTCAACTAAGTGTGTGTGTGCTAGTGCTAGGTGATCAATCCAACACCAACAAGCAATTCATTGCAAAAAGGAAAAGATTCATCACAATTGAAACTAACAACATAAACAATCATTCACAATCAATATAAGAGATTAACTAACTATCACTACAACGTCATCTTGGCTAGTTACAAATTTAGCTACTCATTATTACAATCACTAACATGTCAAAATTAGCATTCGTAATAACAAGAACAACAAAACAAGATAAAACTAGAAGATTACCAATCACAAGTGCTGAAGTTGCGGTTGAAAAGCTTGAATTCATCTCCAATGGCATCAATGGAGATTGCACGCAAGGCTTGAGCTTTCTAAAATCAATTACCCAAAAGATTAAGCTAGCATTCTAAGGATTACACTTGTGGTGAAATTAGCTAAAAATGGGGTAAATTTGGCTAGGAGAGCCCCTAGGGCCGGAGGTGAGCCTACAAGAAGAGGAAAAATGGAGAAGATGAAGTTGGGGGTGAAGAATTAGGTAAAATTCGATCCTGATAGAGTTTTTTAATGCTGAATTCTGTTTTTCCCACGTTCGTGGCGTGCGCCACGAAAGGTCCTTCACAGCAGCATGGTAAAATGATCATAACTATAGTTGTAGAGCTCCTATTGATGTGATTTAAAGTGTGTTGGAAAGATCGTTTATTGATCTAAAACTCTCATGAAGAAGTCTTCTCAACATGCCTTCAAGTTGGGTCAAATTTCCGTTGAAGATAGTTTACGGTAGAAGTGCTAACGACAATTGATCCGTTTGACTTTGATAGCTTCCGGCATACTCTTCTAGCCCTCAAAAGATGTGTTTAGGCTCAACACGTGTCATCCATCGGGGTCTTGGTCAACCTATAATCTGTAATACAACACAAAAATACCAAGAGTAAGCCCGACACGACGCTCCGGTTACTATAACCGGTACAAAAACTATCAAAATATGATATTTTATACAATAATTACTATCTACACATATGTATGAAACTAAGCAAATAATGACTTGAATTGATACGAAAACATCAATAAATGCATGAGAAATGGGGATAAAACATCGTGAAAGGTATCATCTACTTGACTTACATCATTAACCCATATGCAATAAGTTCTAGAAAGTTCCGGCTCAAGACCGTGAACCTCCCTGAGCAGCTATCGTGGATTGACTAGCACGTTCCAAGGGATTGATCCAAACTATGTCCTAATTATCACTTCACTTTATCGTCCTTCATGTTAATTTATGATGTACGAGTATTAGATTGGATAGATCTAAATAATCGTGAATTAAACATGTAGATCAACGTAGCTGATGCAGAACCACGGAATTAGGGTTTACTAGGTATCTCGATTCGGCGATAAAGACCGTCGCTGAATCGAGAGAACGCAAACCATAATTCTGAGTTTTAACATTAATGAATCGAATAATAAAGATTGTTCACTTAATTAATTCATAGATGATTAAATACAGGCATAGTTTAGATCTATCATAAGAACAATCATGAATCTAAGATACAAAATAAAATATTGTAATAGATTTTACCCATAACAAAGAATAGATCCACTCCACAATTCTCTCTCTCTCTTCGGCGATCATAATTGATCCTCGATGAATATAAAACAAGCACAATTCAATAATGAAAGACTCATAATTTATTTGCAAGAAAGGAGAGAAAAATTTATAACCAAAAGACTACATTGTATCTAGCTGATGGATGAATGAATAAGATGAGGAATACAAATTCACAGCCCTCTATGGCCTTATATAGGTTTAGAAACCGACCTAAGGTAAACCCCAATCCTTGGAGGACAAGAAAATGCATTCTGGAAGCTTCTGGAATTCGCTGGGCCCGATGCCTCGAGAGTGGGCCTCGCTGCATCCAACTTCCTGGGCCGCACAACTTAGGTATTTGGACTATAACTTGAGCTATGTAACTCCTATTTGGATGATTCAAATTGAGTTGAAATCCTAGTTTCAAGACCTACTACTTTAATGAAGATGTCCAAGCCCAATTTGTCTTTTAATGCTTCGTAAAGAGTGTTGAAAGATCACCAATCAGATTCTCAAGTCCAATATCTGCTCAAAACATTTCAACCTTCAGCCCCATTCAGTTCTTTATTAATTGACCCTCATATTCAGCCCAAATGATGCTTCAAACACTCATTCATCTGTCGATAAAACCATTACATGCATAGTAGCTTCCATTTATGGTAAATAACGCATAAAATACACGGATAATACACATAATACCAATTTAGTCACCCCGGATGTGGCTTAATCAAATTTAGCTAATTAACCTATGATTTCATACATATTATCACCATTGAGAACACAAATTTCGGGTAAGTTGATGGTAAACTATGTGTTAGAGTACACATATGTAACGGTTATAATTAATTAGATAGAATTAATTATGCAGTCAAATACATAGCTAGTCTTTAGCCATATTTACTCATAGCTAGTCTTTAGCCACATTATTAGCTAGAGGTTATGGTTGTATTGCGTGTATATATTTTACACAAACATAATGAAAGAATCACGGAATTATCTTCTTACATGGTATCAGATTAATTTCGATCCTCTCTTCCGCATTTTTTTTCTTCCTTCAATTTTCTTTTTCCGGCGCCCCCCTCCTTTCCGTCATCTTCTCCGGCGCCACTATGGTGGATTCATCAAAATCCCACCCAGCCTTGTCAATCTCTAATGTCAAAGCACTCATACCCATCACCCTGGACTTAGACTCAAGCCAATACCGTTCGTGGGCTGCGCTGTTCAAAGTTCAAGCTCGGGTCCATGATGTGTTGGAACACATTATTCCTCCTACTGAGGACACTGCCAAGGCCGAGTATGAAAAAAAGAAGGCTGAGAATTTACCTCTCTGGAAACGGCTTGATGCAGCTGTTCTCCAATGGATTTATGCCACGGTCAACTTCGACATAATCACATCCATTCTCAAGGATGATGACTCAGCCGAAAATGTGTGGAAAAGTGTGGCTGCCTTGTTCCACGACAACAAGAATTCCAGGGCGATGTATCTGAATAAGGAATTCACAAACACCACCCTAGCTGATTTCTCCTCTACCAATGCATATTGCAACCAATTGAAAGTATTGGCTGACCAACTGCTCAATGTAGGAGCACCTGTGCCTGACCATGCTCTCGTACTCAAAATGCTACAAGGTTTGACTGAACCGTATGCGAATTTCGTTACCGTTATGCAAAATAAGAAGACATTACCGAGTTTTGCGACGGCTCGTTCGAAGCTCGCATTGGAAGAAACCACCATCATTGAATGAGCCAAATCTGAATCTGCATCGGCTCTAATGGTGACTCAGCAAACCTCCGGCACCAATTCTTCTCCTCCTCGCCCACACAATCGGGAAAGCCACCAACACGGTAACAATTCCGGTGGCAGGGGGAAGAACAATCAGCGGCATGGTGGTAAGAATGGCGGCGGTAAGCAGGGTTCAGGTCATGGTGGCCGCAACAATCAACGGAGAGGCTCTGGTTCTGCATCCGGGCAACAATCCGGCGGATATTCCGGTCCCCGTCCTCAATGGCAGCAACCACCACCATGGTGGATGTACCAAAATCCATGGGGTTTTCCTCCATCGCACTACCCGACCCAGGTCTGGCAGCAACGCCCAGATCCATCGCCGCCTCAGCCAGGGGTGCTGGGACCACGACCACAGCAGCATGCTTTTGCAGCAGGGCTGAATTGGGGAGCACCACCGGCGGGAGAAAATTGGGGCTCTCCATCCCAAAATTGGACACCTACTGATTGTGATGCAGCCTTTCAAGCTATGTCACTCAACCCACCCGACCCCAATTGGTATATGGATACTGGGGCGACGTCTCATATGACATCCACACCAGGTAATCTCAATTCCTATTTTAATTTGGGGGTCAATAATTCTATTGTTGTCGGTAGTGGTCAATCAATCCCGATTCACGGTCATGGTAATGCCTCCCTATCCCCCCCACACCCACCTTTGTCTCTCACTCGTGTTCTTCACGTCCCACAACTCATTAAGAATTTGGTCTCGGTTCGTAAATTTACCACAGATAATAATGTTAGCGTGAGTTTTGACCCATTTGGCTTTTCTGTGTTTGACATACAGACGGGGACTCGTCTAATGAGGTGTGACAGCTCGAGTGACCTATATCCCGTTCTGCCTGCTCGTTTGCCTCGGCAATCTTCCCAGGCTCTTTTAGCTTCCGATCTATGGCATGATCGTTTGGGCCATCCCGGCCACTCCATTTTACATTCTCTTTCACGAAATAAATTTATTGAATGTATTTTGCCTAAAAAGACTCGCGTTTGTTCATCTTGTGTTGTTGGTAAACATGTTAAATTGCCATTTCATGCTTCTCATTCGGTGACGTATTTTCCCTTTGATATAATTCATAGTGATTTATGGACATCCCCCGTTGTGAGCACTTTAGGACATCGTTATTATGTTCTTTTCCTCGACGAATATTCCAATTTTTTATGGACCTTTCCCATAGCCAAGAAATCTCAAGTTTTTTCCATTTTCACAACCTTATGTGCCCATATCCATACTCAATTTGGTGTTACTATAAAAAATCTTCAGTGTGATAATGGTCGTGAATTTGATAACAACTCATTTCATAAGCTTTGCGAGTCCAATGGAATGTCGTTTCGTTTTTCGTGTCCGCATACCTCCTCACAAAATGGTAAAGCCAAGAGAAAAATACGGTCCATTAATAATATTATGAGAACTATTTTACTTCATGCCTCCGTCCCCCCCAATTTTTGGCATCATGCTTTACAAATGGCTACCTACTTACTCAATATCCTTCCGAGCAAGGTATTGAACAACGCGTCTCCTCATCGGATCCTATATAATCGGGATCCCTCCTATTCCCACATTCGTACTTTCGGGTGTTTGTGTTATCCTTTATTTCCGTCAAATACTATTCACAAACTCCAAGCCCGATCCGCCCCATGTGTTTTTTTGGGATTTCCTTCGCATCATCGAGGTTACAAATGCTACGAGTTGTCGAGTAATAAAATTATTATTTTTTGTCATGTTATTTTTGATGAGACGAAATTTCCTTTTTCATCTCTACATACACCGCAACCTGACACTTATAATTATTTAAATCACTCCCTCCCAGCCATTTATTCCCAAATCCAGGCCATCCAAACAGCCCACTTACCTCCACAAAATATACCGGCCCAGTCCCCCCCTTTACATTCGGACCCAGCCTCCCCCACATCTCCGGCCCACTCGGTGAACCAGCCTACCGATTTATCCTCCAATATGTCATCAGCAAACCAGCCCACACCATCTCCATCACCCTCACCTGGACCACATCCCATACCTCAAGCCCAACCAGTTGGTCCTGTTACCCGAAGCCAGCTTGGGGTCTTTCGGCCCAACACCAAATACACTTCCGATCATGTCTTTCTCTCTCAAGGCCAACTTTCCCAGAGGCATTCCGTGACCCGAATTGGAAATTGGCCATGAATGACGAGTTTGACGCCCTAATTAAAAATGGAACTTGGGATTTGGTACCCCGGCCCCCTGGAGTTAATATTATTCGGTCAATGTGGGTATTTGCTCATAAATTTAAATCTGATGGCACTTTTGAAAGGTATAAAGCTCGTCTTGTAGGTGATGGTAAAACCCAACAGGTCGGCGTGGATTGTGGTGAGACTTTTAGTCCGGTGGTCAAACCGGCTACAATTCGGATTGTATTGAGTTTGGCCTTATCTCGTAAATGGGCTATTCATCAGTTAGACGTTAAAAATGCATTTTTGAATGGGGAGCTCAATGAGACGGTCTACATGCACCAGCCCATGGGTTTTCGGGATCCTACTCATCCGGATTATGTGTGTCACCTCCGCAGGTCGTTATATGGCCTTAAGCAAGCCCCTCGTGCGTGGTATAAACGGTTTGCGGATTTTGTTTGCGGGATTGGTTTCACAAACAGTAAGTGCGATGCTTCTTTATTTGTTTTACGTCGGGGACAGGACATGGCATATCTTCTCTTATACGTAGATGACATCATCCTCGCCGCCTCTTCCGACCAGCTCCGCCGGTCAATTATGCAACAACTTGACTCCGAGTTTGCTATGAAGGACTTGGGCGTTCTGAATTATTTTTTGGGTATCCGGGTTTCTCATCATCATGGTGGCTTATTTTTATCTCAACAAAAATATGCCGCACAAATTATCTCCCAGGCCGGTATGACAAACTGCAAACCATCTCGTACGCCCGTCGACACCAAGCCCAAGCTTAGCACTTCTGATGGTGAACCATATTCTGATCCTGCTTTCTACAGGAGTCTGGCTGGGGCTCTTCAGTATCTCACCTTTACGCGCCCAGATATCTCCTATGCGGTACAACAAGTTTGTCTACACATGCATGATCCCAGGACTACGCATATGAATGCCTTGAAACGTATTTTACGCTATATACAGGGCACGCTTCGGTTTGGCTTACATTTATCACCTTCCTCGGCCCATTCACTTGTCTCATATACTGATGCTGATTGGGGAGGGTGTCCCGACACTCGTCGCTCTACTTCAGGGTATTGTGTTTTTCTCGGCGACAATTTAATAACTTGGACTTTGTTCTCGGTGAAATTTATGGTTTTTATCGCATTATTAGAGAACAATATCTTTCGTATTTTATTAATTTTTAGAGAAAATTATATGTTTAAGGCGTGAATTTGAATAATGGGTTTAGAAGTGTCAAAAGTGTAATTTGGGCGCTTTTATGTGTTAAATTTATTGAATTATTATTATTTGGGGATGACTACATGTTTTCCATGTTTTATCTATTATGTAGATGCTTAATTTCGAGTGCATAAAGAGGATAAATGAGGCTCAATTCGAATTATAAGAGATAAATATGGAATTGGCTTGAAGAAGAATGGATAACTATGAAGAAATCCGATCCTCAGCATATTGGACGGGCGCCCTTTGGTCGAGGCAGCGTCGAGAGTGAATCAAGCGTCCATGAAGGCGTCGAGTCATATTTTACATCTGAGTCTCCAGACGTAAGTGAACAGCGGCTCGAATCTCCGTCCAAATAAATGAAGCAGCGTCCATGACCTTGGGCGGCGCGTCGATGCCGACTTAACCTAGCCGACCTAAAATCCTATAAATAGCAGCGTGTATTAGACCCTAGGGGACATCTCATACGCATTATTCACTCATAACGAACCCTAGCAGCGGCGCGTTATTCAAAGAGGAGAGTCAAAGATGTATCTCTCCATTCCAATGATTATGTCTAACAACATGATTGTTGGCTAAACGCATAGCAGTGGAACAACCAGAGGATATCACATCAACGTCATCGCAACCATGATTTGTTAGTTTATCTTTAGTTATGATTTTGAATACGCTGTTTTATTTATCGTTTGAATCCTGATTTAATCGTTGCGAGTTTCATTAGATAGGAATGTCAATGAACTTCTATGTTGTTTGAATTTTTATGGAAATATAATTCAACAATAGGTTTAATTCAATCGATACGATTAATGTTATTTTGAGGAATCATATATCGTTAGTTGGGTATTACAATTTGGGAGCAATTGTTGATCTTGTGATGAATGTTATTTGTTTTTCTTGGAAAAGTAAACAAACCCTAGAAATTGATCTAAAGGAATTTAGTCGGTTTCGTGATTGATCATACCAATAAAAGCGTATTGAATCATAAATCGTTGTTTGATTGTTGAGTGATAGATTCTAGGTGTTCTCTTTGTCTCCCTTTATAATTTGATACAAAAATCGTTTGCTTCAACGTTAGTTTTAAGTTCTAGTTTTACAAACCCTAGTTTTCTCGCACTTTTTATTTGTTGTTCATAGTCGACGCTTTCGTCCGCAATAGCGACGCCGTCCATCTTCTTTGTTTTCTTATTTTACGCTTGCTTTTTTATTTCATTTTGTTTTAGTTCTTAGATTCGTGACATAACCGACTTAGGAGTTATATCTTAATCTGACAACTGTACGATTCCCTTAGGACGACTCGGCAACACCTTATACTACGTACCTTATACTTGGGGTGTTCCGATAATATAAATTTAAAACACGTTTTCAACGAACAAGTTTTTGGCGCCGTTGCCGGGGAATCGGTAACGGTTGTCGGATTCTATTTAGGACAATTTTCTGTGTCAAAAAGGGGTCGTTAGGGCACGTGGTAGTATTTTGACCATAACTTTCGGCTCGAGTGTCCGTTTGGAACGCAGGACCCCAATTCGGAAAGCTCGTTCCGACGCCGACGACGTGGTGAACCGCCGTAGGCCGTTCAGTGCGTTTTCGAGGTCAAAATCCACTGTTTTCCCCTCCTTTTTGGCCCTAGAAGATTTCAACAAGTTTTTTTTTTACCGTCTTAGTGTTTTTCTTGTTTTTTAAATTTTTCGTAGGTATAGTTTCTCTAGTTAGTAACTTTCTTAGGTTTTGGATTAGTTTTGTTTTCCTTAGTCTCAGTTTGTTTATCCTCTGTTTCCTGTTGTTTTTCTGCTCTGATCCTCGTTTTTTTCAGCTTTTGAACGAACGTCCAATCATACAGACGCTCGTCCATTCTGAAAAATTTCCTTTTATCATTTCTTGGTCAAACGAGCGTCTGGTCATCCAAACGCCCGTTTGTTTAGTAAAAACGCCTCTGAACTGCTTTTAGTATACCAGACGAGCGTCTATTGAATCAGACGCCCGTCCTGGAACTTCCCTAGACAGACGCTCGTTCACGATTCTGAACGCCCGTCCGTCTATCTTTCTTGTTCTTTTCTTTTCATCTCTCAGCTTGTACTCCAAGGTTAACTCTTCTGTCAACCTGACTTTTAGTCAGTGTTGACCTCTCTGGTTGTCCTCCTGGTTTATGCAAACCAGGAGCAAGAAGGGACCTCTCCTCTTTGATCCAGAACCGGAACGGTCCATCCTAAGAAGAAGGCTTTTTCCCGATCTAGACATCATGGCTGACCCAGTTCAAAATCCGAATCTAGTTCCTCCTAATCCAGCCCTCCCAAATCAAAATCCAGACCCTCAAGCTCAGCTGAATCAGCTCCTTCAACAAATACAGTTGTTACAACAACAAAGAATCGACAAGTCGGGCTACAAAACCAATTGCAACAACTCCATCAAGCCCAGCCAAGCCCGGCTAAATCAAGACCCTATGCCCCTTATCTTAACCAAGACTTCGGAGGGCATAGACCTATTCGACCTCCGGATATGGGCCAAGTGCATTTCGATCGAAAAATGGAGTGGTTGGTGGTCCAAAATAGCTCTTTTCATGGCTTTGCTCAAGAAGATCCTCATGACTTCTTGTCCACTTTTGTTCAAATTTGCGAAGCGAGCCACTATCCGGTGTTGATTACGAGATTGTTAAGTGAAACTTTTCCCGTTTGCTTTAAAAGGTGAAGCAAGCAGATGGTTCAAATCCTTACCCCATCACTCTCTCCATACGGGCCGATGTTAAAAGAGCCTTCGCTCAAATTGCTTCACCTGGAGCGATAATGGGCCTTAAACGTGATATAGCTAATTTTGAGCAATTAGAAGGAGAAAGCGTAGGAAAGGCACAGGGAAAGGTTGAATTTGTTAATGAGGAAATGCCCTAACCATGGATACACTCGACATGAGCTCCTAGAATTATTCTATCGGTGTTACTCAACCCAATAGAGATTATCTAGACTCACACGGCTCATGGATCTTTTTTCAGGCGGAGGAGATGATCTTTGCCTATAGGGTAGTGAAACAATTGCCAAGAACAACATGTGGTCAACCTCAGGAAGACCCATGTTGAGGAAGATAAGAGGAAATCATTGCAAGCGATCCTGTGACACGAAGTTGGTTGCTCAAGTGGAAATGATAAACCAACAGATGGCTAATTTACAAATGCACGAATGTGAAGGGATCGGCGGATATGAGTCTTCCGGGAACGCAGCGAGCAATGAGAACGGAGATGAAGTAAATGCGATAGGCAAACGAGAATCAAACTTTTCGTAATTTCAATCAAAATTCGGTCAATCAAGCTATAATCCAAACCGTAACTTTCCCGAAATCCATAAACAGCTTATTATATCGCCACTGGCGCATCCAATTCCAACCGGTCCTTCAACTCCAACAATCAAAAGCCCCAAGGCAATTGGGCTCAAACACAAAATCCTGACCCACCTCTATCTCTCAAAAGAAATTCGATGAGCTAGTAGATATGGTGCAAGCACTAGCCACCGGTCAAAAAGGCGATAGAGGCAGATTGGCCGGATGGGTGATCAACAAGCAAGCAGGCCCCAAGGAAGACTGCCGAGTTACACAGATAAAAATCCTAAGGCAGAAGTAAGTGCCTGTAATGCCATCACACCGCAGTGGAATTATGGACAAGAGGAGGAGTTGAATGCAGTTACACTTAGAAGCGGAAAGAAAGTTGGACCCGAGAAGCTGTCGGGAAACGAGTAGCCCCTCCTGACGCCATGAGTTCAGGAGGGGATAAGCAGCAGACAAATACCGAAGAAAGCGACGGTGAGCGAGAGCTGAATGATAATGATTCTTCGGGGGAAAGTGATGAGGATGTTGAAAAGAGTAGTCAGATGGCCGAACCCCTGACTAAAAAGAAAGCTGAAAAGTTTGTCAGATGGAAGGATAAGGAGGATGAAGCCATTAAAAATCAAATTCCAATCAATCATCCGAAAACCCTTCCTTATCCAGCAAAGAAAAATGAGAATACTTTGAACTCGGATAAAACTTACGATGGAGTGAGGAAGTCGCCAGAGAAACCATGGTGACTATGCCTCTTGCCGAAGTGTTAACTGAGATGCCTAAATGCTCCAAGTTTCTTAAGGACGCCTGTGGAAGTAAGAAGAAGCTGAAAGGAATGGCAGATGAAGTGCTAAACGAAGAATGCTCGGCAATTTCTCAGAGCATTGCAATAAAACGTGGTGACCCCGGACGACCTTCGATCTCTTGCATGATCGAAGGCGCGACGTTCCACAATGTCTTATGCGACTCTGGTGCCTCTGTTAATGTGATGCCTTTGAACATCTGCAAAAGTCTCGGGTTGGACAAAAGGCTAAGGGAGCGCCCCGTCTCTCTTCAGTTGGTGGACAAATCTAGCCGTTTAGCAGCCGGTTGCGTTAACAATGTCCTTACCCATGTTAAACAATTGGTGTTTCCAACCGACTGGGTTATATTGGACTACCAATCTGACAAGGAAATGCCCCTGATCCTAGGCCGGCCTTTCTTGGACACCGCTGCCACCATTGACTTCCACATCGCCAAATTACCTTGAGAATAGGAGACACTTCCATTTCCATCGAGCAAGGTAAAAGTTCAAGAATCCCCAATTCAGGGAATTTCATTCATTGAGGCAATTTATGGGGATGAATCGACCACGATGAAGAGCTCACAGAGACGAAGCCCTGGATGTCATAAATCACGAAGAAGAGGAAAACAAGCTGTTTCAAGAAGTGTAGTCCTTTGTAGAGCTGTCTCAACAACTTGCGCATACTGAGCCTATAAGTGAACAGAAAATTTGGGACATTCCAGGAATGAGCAGTAGTGATCTGAAGGAGCTCAATCAGGCAGACTTTAACCTTGCAGAAGAGGAAGTTTTAATGGGAAGTTGGGATGAAATCGAGTTCTGGAGAGAAGCTACCCATTGGGAGATGGATGATTGGGAGCGACTTGCCGATGAACTTGAAGAAGAAGAGCTTAAGAAGGTGATTGCCCATCGCAAAGAAAAAACGGAAGCGGACAGGGAGATTCCTTTTGATGACGTGATTCAATACCTTTCTGGGATTACACCCCAGGAAGATGAAGTGTTTTTCAGTCAACCGGTCCAAACTCAAATAGAAAAAGGTGGTCCGTTAAAATCGAGTATCGACCAACCACCTGCTGACTTAGAGTTGAAACCACTGCCGCAGCATCTAAAATACATCTTTCTTAAAGACGGTGATAAGTTGCCCCTAATCATCTCATCTAAGCTCGAGCCTGAGCAAGAGGCAAAATTGATCAAAGTGCTGGAGAAACATATCCTCGCGTTCGGATGGCAGGTGGGCGATATCAGAGGAATCAGCCCAGATGTATGCATGCATAAGATCCGAACGGAGGAAGGAGCGAAAAAGGTCAGACAACCGCAAAGAAGGCTGAATCCGCATATGCAGGAGGTTGTCAAAAAGGAGATCATCAAATGGCTTGATATGGGGATTATTTATGCCATCGCCGACAGTGAGTGGGTTAGCCCTACTCAAGTTGTGCCAAAGAAGGGGGGTATTACCGTAGAAAAAAATGAAAAAGGGGAGGAAATTGCTTTACGCCTTGTGACTGGTTATAGGGTCTGCATTGATTATCGCAGATTGAACGAAGTCACTGCAAAAGATCATTTCCCCTTACCCTTCATTGACCAGCTAATTGAAAGACTGAGTGGTCACAAATATTATTGTTTTCTCGATGGATATTCTGGGTACTTCCAGATAGCCATCGATCCTAATGACCAGGAAAAGACCACGTTTACGTGTCCATCGGCACTTTTGCCTTCCATGAGAATGCCATTCGGCCTATGCAATGCACCCGCGACTTTTCAACGGTGCATGTTAGCCATTTTGATGGACTAGTGGAACAATGCATGGAGGTCTTCATGGATGACTTCTCGATCTATGGCGGCAGTTTTGATGAGATCTTAAAGAATCTAGATATGGTACTCGATGTGTTGAGAAAAATTTGGTGCTTAAGCCGGGAGAAATGCCATTTTCTAGTTGATTTGAAGGGATTGTTTTGGGACACAAGTTGTCCAGTGAAGGTATTCAGGTGGATAGG
Source organism: Gentiana macrophylla (assembly GCA_026214975.1). Classification (NCBI taxonomy): domain Eukaryota; kingdom Viridiplantae; phylum Streptophyta; class Magnoliopsida; order Gentianales; family Gentianaceae; genus Gentiana; species Gentiana macrophylla. Next base: position 205,820 of record JAOBSW010001125.1, read on the forward strand.
GCTAAAGTAGAGGCCATTGAGAAAATGTCATATCCAAAGGCGATTAAGGAGGTACGAGGATTCTGGGACATGTAGGCTTCTATCGGCGTTTTATTAAAGATTTTTCGACTATAGCAAAGCCGCTATCCAACTCTTGAAAGAGGAAGTAGAGTTCGTTTTGATGATGCGTGTAAGGAAGCTTTCAAATGCTTAAAGGATAAGTTAACCAAAGGTGCCCCATTTTGATCGCGCCGATGGACTAAACCTTTCGAACTCATGTGCGATGCCTCTAACTACGCTATATAGCGCAGATTCTAGGGCAAAGGATTGATAAGAAGTTGAGACCAATCTACTATGCGAGCGAACTTTGAACCCGGCTCGGTGTAACTACACTACTACTGAGAGAAAGAATTCCTACCGGTCGTTTCGCTTATGGATAAGTTTCGAAGTTACCTTCTTGGGTCTCGAGTTGTGGTTTGGACAGATCATGCAGCGTTACGCTACCTTATGGAAAAAACAGATGCTAAACCAAGGTTACTGAGATGGATTCTGATTCTACAGGAATTCGACCTTGAAATTAAGGATAAGAAGGGTAGCGAAAATGTTGTAGCTGATCACTTATCTCGCCTAGTGCACGAGGGTGACGAAAATCCTAAGGAAATAGGCATTGACTTTCCGACTGAGCAATTAATGAGACTAGAGAATGTGAGGCCGTGGTATGCTGATTACGTCAATTACTTAGCGACTGGGCATTTAGAAGAGATGACGTATCAGGAAAAGAAGAAGTTTTTCAGTGACTTGAAGTATCTCGTATGGGAGGATCCACATTTGTTTAAAGTCTGCAAAGACGGGTTGCTTAGAAGGTGTGTTCGGAACATGAACAACTGGATATCTTAGAGCAATGTCATAGTGGTCCTATTTGGTGGACACTACGGAGCACCAAAGATTGCTTGCGTAAAATCCTTCAAGTTGGATTTCTACCGGCCGACTCTGTTCAAAGACTTTGAAACCTTTTGCAAAGGCCGTGATGGATGTCAAAGAGTAGGAGGCTCGATAATAGGATGGAGATGCCTTTGAGGCCTATCTTGGAATGTGAAGTCTTCGACGTGTGGGGCATCGATTTCATGGGACCTTTCCCATCATCGATGCGGTAATAAATATATCCTAGTCTGCGTTGACTATGTTTCCAAGTGGGTAGAGGCTATAGCCACCCAAACCAATGATCACAAAGTTGTAAAGAAATTCTTGCAAAGAATATCTTTACTAGATTTGGTCGTCCTAGAGCCCTTATCGGTGATGAAGGATCGCATTTTTGTAATGCATTGGATAAAATTCTTGAAAGATATGGTGTCAAGCATAAGATTGGTACACCATACCACCCCAAACCAGTGGCCAAGTCGAGGTAAGCAAAAGAAGTCTAAAGCGGATTTTGGAGAAAGCGGTGAATTCTAATAGATCCAATTGGAGTCGAAGTTGGACGACGACTCTGGGCTTATCGTACTACGTTCAAGACCCCTATGGGACGTTGCCTTTTCAAATGGTTTATGGCAAGGCATGCCATCTACCCGTCGAGTGGAGCACAAAGCTTCTTGGGCTATTAAATACTTAAACTTCGATAGCGGCTCTGTGGCGAGAAAAGATTATCTGAATCGCATGAGCTCGATGAATTCGGACTCGGGGCCTACGAGAATGCCAAAGTCGAGCAAGGAAAGAACGAAAGCGCTCCATGATGCTAAAATAAAGGACAGAGATTTCAAGGTAGGAGAGATGGCTTTACTTTACAACACCAGATTACATCTGTTTGCTGGCAAGCTTAAGTCCAGATGGTCCGGACCCTTTGAAATTGTCGAAGTTCATCCGGGAGGAGCGATTTCCTTGAAAGGGTACAGCGGTCAACCTTTTAAAGTGAACGGTCACAGATTGAAAAAGTATTTTGGCCAACCTTATGAAGTACCTGAGGTCATATACTTTCAAAAGTTGGTTAGCGTGCTCGATGTCTTTGAATTGTGACGAGATTCCATCCGAATTCTTTGCTTCGAATGATGACATTCTTACCCTTAAAGAAGCTTCTACCACGATTCCTGAACCTATCATTCCGCTGGTGCCACATGTAGGAAAAGTTGAGACAAAGACGAAAGTCAGTGCTGTCTGGAGAGCCAAGTTAAAAAACTTGGTAGGGCATTTCACTTGTGGAGGTTGTGGTAAAACCTCGGTCCTTCACTCTGATTCTGATGATGAGGTGGTCGCGTTTAAGCCAAAGTGGCCCGACCCGGGTTGACTTTGAAGAGTATGTCAAGCTAATGACATAAAAAGAGCGCTTCTAGGAGGCAACCTAGCTTTGTTTCTTTTCTCTTTAAGTAAGCTATTTCTGTTTCAGTTGTAGGAGTAGTACCTTGGTTGTTTGAGTAAGATGTTGTGTTCCTACGAGTTGGTGAATGTTTCGTTTATGTTTATTCATATACCCCTTGTACCCGAGATTATATGGTATGTCGAGTGTTGCGAGATATTTTTGAGCGAGTTCAAGCTTTTATGTCCAGTGTTGTCCATTCAAGTTGTAGCGGTCCATTCATGCTCGGCTGACCTCTCCGCCAACTTTCATCGACAAACCTTTGTTGAAACAAACTAAGTTTTTATTATTATTTTTATTTGCACATTCCGAGGACATAATGTGATTTAAGTGTGGGGGGTAACATGGGTATGTTTTCATGCTATATCGGTAATATGAGTTAATTTTGAGCAAATTTAAATAATTTAAATTTTTGTGAATCTCGAGCATGTGATTGAAACTAAATGCTTGCTAGTTGTAGTTTTCTAACGATGATAGTATGTGACTTAGTGAGATAATTATAGCGTGTCTTTACTTTTATGGAGATAGTATTCGTTTTTCACGTTCACGAGAGCCATTGATTTTGAAACAAGATTTTTGAACTATATCCTTTCATTATTTTGATGATTTATCTTAGGAAGGCCAGTATAGTGACACCTTAGTTAGACCATGTGCTGTGAATATCATAAAGTTTGAATGTGATAAGTGAGATGTAACTTATGTCTGGAAAAAATGAATAAGTAGTGAATCATAATAAATACGTTTGTCGAAAAAGTGGTTAATGATTTGAGTGAGGTAGGGTATACCACGTATGTCCTATACCACTATGATGACCAGAAGCTCACGACAGTCAGTTTATAGCTACCTTATGATTTGAGTAGGTAGGGGATTATCGCGAAATGTCCTGCTCTACTATGATGGGTAAAAGCTTACTCTGATTTGCGTTAATTTGAAAATTTTGAAAAATGATGAATAAGAATAAAAATAGAGTGAAGCCTTTGTTATCATGGATCTTATACCCAGTAGAACCGCATGATATATTTGTAGGGATTATCCTCTTGAGCGCGTGGGAAGGCTTAGTGTGAAGTCACATTCGCATGCTGTACCTAGGATAGTCATTGAAATTTTTGAGAGGATATTCTTTTGAAAGGCTTGTTAAATTTGAGAAGGGCTTGTCACACATACACCGAATCTATCTCTGTGATGGTGTTGTTGGCTATAGTTGTTGTATCTTTTGTTACGTGAGTTAGAGATCTATGTGGAGTGCATGAAAGTTGAGCTATAGTTTTGATTGTTTTTCGGGACGAACAAAAGTTCAAGTGTGGGGAGTTGTTCTCGGTGAAATTTATGGTTTTATCGCATTATTAGAGAACAATATCTTTTCGTATTTTATTAATTTTTAGAAAATTATATGTTTAAGGCGTGAATTTGAATAATGGGTTTAGAAGTGTCAAAAGTGTAATTTGGGCGCTTTTATGTGTTAAATTTATTGAATTATTATTATTTGGGGATGACTACATGTTTTCCATGTTTTATCTATTATGTAGATGCTTAATTTGAGTGCATAAAGAGGATAAATGAGGCTCAATTCGAATTATAAGAGATAAATATGGAATTGGCTTGAAGAAGAATGGATAACTATGAAGAAATCCGATCCTCAAGCATATTGGACGGGCGCCCACTCGATCGCACAGCGCCCAGGAGTGAATCTGGCGTCCATGAAGCGTCGAGTCATATTTTACATCTGAGTCTCCAGGGCGTAAAACGAGCAGCGTCTCGAATCTCCGCCCAAATAAATGAACGAGCGTCCATGACTTGGGCGGGCGTCCCAGTGCCGACTTTAACCCTAGCCGACCTAAAATCCTATAAATAGCGGCGTGTATTAGACCCTGGGGACATCTCATACGCATTATTCACTCATAACGAACCCTAGCAGGCGCGTTATTCAAAGAGGAGAGTCAAAGATGTATCTCTCCATTCCAATGATTATGTCTAACAACATGATTGTTGGCTAAACGCATAGCAGTGGAACAACCAGAGGATATCACATCAACGTCATCGCAACCATGATTTGTTAGTTTATCTTTAGTTATGATTTTGAATACGCATTTGTTTTATTTATCGTTTGAATCCTGATTTAATCGTTGCGAGTTTCATTAGATAGGAATGTCAATGAACTTCTATGTTGTTTGAATTTTTATGGAAATATAATTCAACAATAGGTTTAATTCAATCGATACGATTAATGTTATTTTGAGGAATCATATATCGTTAGTTGGGTATTACAATTTGGGAACAATTGTTGATCTTGTGATGAATGTTATTTGTTTTTCTTGGAAAAGTAAACAAACCCTAGAAATTGATCTAAAGGAATTTAGTCGGTTTAAGTGATTGATCATACCAATAAAAGCGTATTCGAATCATAAATGGTTGTTTGATTGTTGAGTGATAGATTCTAGGTGTTCTACTGTCTCCCCTTTATAATTTGATACAAAAATCGTTTGCTTCAACGTTAGTTTTAAGTTCTAGTTTTACAAACCCTAGTTTTCTACACTTTTCTGTTGCTGTTCATAGTCAGACGCTCGTCCGCAATAGCAGACGCTCGTCCATCTTCTTTATTTTCTTATTTTACGCTTGTTTTTATTTCGCATTTTTCGTTTTAGTTCTTAGCTTCGTGACATAACTGACTTAGGAGTTATATCTTAATCTGACAACTGTACGATTCCCTTAGGACGACTCGGCAACACCTTATACTACGTACCTTATACTTGGGGTGTTCCGATAATATAAATTTAAAACACGTTTTCAACGAACAGTCTTCCAAAAGGCAACCAACTCTGTCTCGCTCTAGTGCCGAAGTTGAATATCGTGGTGTGGCCAACGTGGTATCTGAGTCATGTTGGGTCCGCAATCTTCTCCTAGAGCTCCATTGCCCGGTTAGCAAAGCGACATTAGTTTACTGTGATAACTTTAGTGCCATCTATTTATCTGGTAACCCCGTTCAACATCAGCGTACCAAACACATCGAGATGGATATCCACTTTGTTCGAGAAAAGGTTGCGCGGGGTGAGGTTCGGGTTCATCATGTCCCTTCACAATATCAGATTGCCGACATTTTCACGAAGGGACTACCCTTGATTCCTTTTGATTTTTTTTCGATCGTCTCAGCGTTCGTGATCCTCCCGTTTCAATCAATGCTGGAGTGTTAGAGTACACATATGTAACGGTTATAATTAATTAGATAGAATTAATTATGCAGTCAAATACATAGCTAGTCTTTAGCCATATTTACTCATAGCTAGTCTTTAGCCACATTATTAGCTAGAGGTTATGATTGTATTGAGTGTATATATTTTACACAAACATAATGAAAGAATCACGGAATTATCTTCTTACACTATGATACCAAGTTGACCGTCAACAAAGTGGTATGTCATTAAGATTAATTTAAGGAGAATCAGTAGGTACCTGTTGCTCATTCACATGAGTGGAAGCAGTGGTATGAGCAACATTTGATGTAGAGATTCCCTCAGCATGGTCGTTTTAGTTCGTTGTTCATCAACTTTCTTCTTCTTCTTGATTGGTCTTTGCTTGTTGACCTAGTTGCTACCACAATGATTTTTCCTCTCTTTTGGCTCTTAGTTATTGTTAGGAACATTCTATTGTTTTGATGATGGCCATATTAGATGTTATAGCAAGCCTGAAATAAGTTGAAGTATTGTAGAAAAGTTAGTATAGGCTTTACATAGAAATCTGACATGTTTTATAGGATTAGTCAGACAAGCACGGTAATAGGTTGGTAGGCCGGCTCAGTAAAGATAGAGGACCAGCTCAATGAAGACAGCCAAGGCGCCAGCACAGTGAAGTGAAGACCTATGGACTGACTTACAACCAAGGAAGTCTGTGATAACCTTGCGTAAGTCTAAGATATATTACAAGTGAAGAAACTTAAATTTTATATAATATGGTGTACACTGATCTCACACAAATTAAGAATCAGTGAAGTATATGTCTATTGGCTGATAAACAAAGCAACATCAGAGTAAATATCAAGCAGCCAAGTAAAGCAGTCACTTGACCGGTAAAGTAACTAAGGAAGCAGTCCAGTAAAGAAATCACTCAGCTGGTGCAGTAATGAAAAGGTAGCAGAGTTAAGTAAGATGTCTGTACTTATTCAAAATGTGGAAAATATGGAAGATTTAACAATAAATACAGAATCATTCAAAGACGGATTTTATGAGGAACGTTTGATGAAAATCCGGGTCACTGAAATTAATGAGGATTAAATCAAAACAGAATCAAGGATTATTCTGTGCATTAAATAGCTAATGGACGGAATTTCAAAATCATGGAATCATGGCTATAAATAAAAGGCTTTTACAGACAAGGACAAAAACAATAATCAAAATCAAGAATTCTAAGTGCTGAAACTCTGTCAATTTCATAAGCCTTCTAATTGTTCTTACAAGATATATCCAGAAAATCAATCTCATAATTCAAAAGCTGAAAATTTACAATCCAGTCTGAATATGGATCAATCTTGTGGATCCTAAATTCACAACAACCTAAAGGATCTTTTTGGATCAGCAATTGAATCAGATTGTCTGAGAAGGAATTGCAAAAGTGTGATAGTTGCTAAAGGATTTGTTCATAAGGAGCAGTGTATGGAGGACTGAGTCACTGAAGCTTTTATAGCCAGGGAGTGATAGTCTGTAGATTGGGAAGTTTGGGTAGCCAAGGAAAATCATAACTATCGTATTGGTGAAAGAAATAGTGAATTCCTCCAATCATCAAAGGAGAATAGTGGATTAAGGAATTACACCACCCTAAACCACTATAAGCTTTTGTGTTCATTTATATTCTGCACTTTACTTTACAGCATTTACATTCTACAATTTACTTTACTCGTGTATGTTTAAATTACTTTGAAATAACTACTATGAATGCTTTTAATATTCCACTGCACAAAATCTTTTCATCAAGAAATTTTTTTGAAACTCCAATATAGTCATTCACCCCCTGACTATATTTTCATCCTTCTCTGGGACCAATAGTTCTTGCTTTTCTTTCTTCTTTCGAAAGGAATTTGATTTAGAGGCGTTGACGTCTTGTGGATTTGTCATTGGAAAAATTCAATCTTGTTAGCAAGGATTGAATGATGAATCCCATGGAATTTCCTTCATAGAAGAAACCATCTTCCTCATACATGGCAAAAACTTGGCGATTACCCTAAGCGATCGGCGGCATCCCTAATCGATCGGCGGCTTTGCTTTATCTTCGTCGTTTTTCCAGCGATCGCGAGCCCTTCCTAGCGTTACGAAGCTTTGGTCCGGTGTGCTCGGTCGTAGGTAGGCTTTCGGGTTCGGTGGTGGTTGCTTGGCTGCTGCAGCGCTATCCCTGGTTTGCGCTGGGCTTCTTTCACCTTTGGGTCGATCGGCGTTGTTCAGCGTGGTTGTCAGGCTACTCCGGTACCTAGGCTTCTCCGGCGATCTTCACCTTCATTGATTGGCTGTCCTCTGCTCTTCAACTTCATTGACTGGCTGCTCTTCTTCTTCAAGTTGACACACTGTTTTTCAGTCATGGCGGACCCACCGGGGGTCCTCCCTGTGTCCGACCTAAGCATGACAATACCATGCAGCCACCCAAGACGTACGCAACCGCAACTAGCGGAAATAAGGTAGACATCCCTGACTTTGGTGTTTATGGTACATGTAAGGGAGAACCATCTTTTTTCATTTCGAGAGCTGAACTTGAAATTCTTGCACGGCCTTTTGAAAATGCTTTAGTTGCTCGTTTTCCTGATTATCGGCCGAGAATTGATGACATCCGTAAATTTTTTGTTCGACTAGACTTAAAAGCTACTTGTAAAATTGGTTTACTTGATGCGAAACATGTTCTTGTTCACCCTGGTTGTCAAGAGGACTATAATCGTCTCTTTACGAGACGAGAGTGGAATATGGGCCCTAATAGATTTGTCATCTCCAAGTGGACGGTAGATTTTCATTGTAACACAGACTGTTCTATGGTCCCTATTTGGTTTGAATTCCCTGGATTGCCGTTACCGTATTTTAACCCGAAATACGTGAGTAAAATTGGGGGTCTTATTGGAAGACCGTTGCAAACGGATGCAGCTACTTCAGATATGAGACGACCATCTGTTGCTAGGGCTCTTGTTGAAGTCGATATTCAGAAACCCCGTTGCACTAGAATCTGGCTAGGTGAAGATGTTCATAAGGGACATTGGCAAGAAGTCCATGCAGAATACTGGCCCGAATATTGCACTTTCTGTCATAGGATTGGTCACTCAGAGGAAAAATGTTTACGTAAGAACCCACCACCAGAAAGCACTCGCAAGAAACCCAACCCAGGTGGTGGGGCGTCGACTTCCAATGGGAAAGGGGGTAGTGGCCCCACTCACAGACAGCCCCAACAAGTTTACCAGGTTAAGCAGATTAGTACTCTGCCCGTCACTGAACCAACTTTGAATACTGGGAGGGATTTGACTAATACTAGTGTTCCTACTGCAACTAACAATACTCCAACTCAGGCATCGAGCCCTAGACCCACAACAACCAAAGATACTCAAAACTCTTTTCATGTTCTACAGGAGCTTAATGATGATGATATTCTTGAGATTGCGCATCAATCGCTTATGAAAGAAGACAGGGTCAGACAGGTGGAAAATAGGCCCAGGTCAGCTGGGTATGATACCGAGCGCACTATACCGTTGCCAGATTTGATGGACTTTCATTCCTCGTTAGATCAACGGTTGCTTAATTCTGGTATTGTTATGGACTTGGAGAAAGCGGAGGAAAATCCATCGCGCAAAAGTAGCGGGGATATGCAGGAAGGTTTGGTTGAGGAATCGCATCAACACGGTCTTTTGGATGACAGAGGTGATAAGGAAAAGGAACCGCTCATCGAAGGCAGCGAGCTGGTATCAGATGATCTCATGTTGCAGCGAGATAATGACTTGGCCGAGGTGACCACTGTTCAGGATAAAATGACATCGAATACATCCGTGGCCCAGGAGGAGACCAATGACAAAGCAGATGGCTCTTCCAACCCCCCTGGCACTTCCAACTACTCTACACATAAAAAAGGGAGGAAAAAAGGAAAGCTCAAACTCGTCACACAGGAAACGGTACCTTCTCAAACTTACCATTTACGCTCTACCGATGTTTAGCCCGATAAATATTTTGTTTTGGAATGTGCGCGGTGTTGGCAATGATAATACTCAAACTTGCATTAAGAATATGTGTAAACAAAATAATGTTAAAATACTTGTTCTTATTGAACGTCTTTGTTCTGAAAAGTTCACTACATGTGTCCGTCTTAAACTGGGGTTTGAGTACTGTGAATCTGTTTTGCGAGGGAAAATTTGGTTCTTATGGTCGGGGGTCGACTGTTCGCTGGCTATGGATTGTGATCAAATGTGTACGGCTGGCATTACGGATCAGAATGGAGATAATTTTTATGTATCGGGGATATATGCTAAACACAGTAGGCTTGCTAGAGACTCGTTATAGCATGCGATACAGGCTCGGGCCCTGATTAACAACAGCCCCTGGATACTGGGTGGTGATTTTAACATTATTCGTCAGGCTGAAGAGCGGAAAGGAGGCGGCCCCCCTAGGGTCAACGACATGCAAGACTTCAATGACTGTGTTCAAAGGGCTAGTCTTACTGAAGCTCCTTTTGAGGGTTCTCAATTTACATGGTACAATCGCAAGATATGGCAACGTTTGGATAGGGTTTTCTTTAATGATATGTGGATGGAACAATTTGATGTCACGAAAGTTTCTCATCTGCCCAGGGTCCACTCAGACCATTGCCGCATCCTAACTATATGTGGTTCGAAGAATCCGGGTAAGTCCTCTTTTCGCTTTGTCAATGTTTGGACTGAAGATGCTACGTTCCTTGACCTTGTGAAATTAGTTTGGGAGGAACCTGAAGAAGGCCAGGGTATGCGTCTTCTGGCTGGGAAGCTTAAGAAGCTGGCTTTTAAATTAACTGAATGGAATCATGAAGTGTTCGGGAATATTTTTGAAAATACTAAGAAAGCGTTGTTAGCAGTTAATGAGAAGACCATTCGTCATGATCAAGATGGGTCGAAAACAGCTAAGGAAGAACTTGATCAAGCCATCTTTGAGTATAAGAGGTGTAATAATGTTGAGACTCGGTTCCTCAAGCAGAGAGTGTCTGTGAAGTGGATTGAAGCTGGGGATGCTAACAGTAAATTTTTCCATGCTATTTGTAAACAGAGAAGGAATCAAAACTACATTCATAGGATTAAGACGGAGGACGGCAGTTTGATTGACAATCAGGAAGATATTCGGGCTTCCTCTGCGTCTTTCTATGAGAAACTTTTCTCCGCGGATAGGGAAGGGATGGGCACTCCTCTTGTTAACTTCTCCCTCCCTCAAATATCTCAAGCGCAGAACGTGGTCCTCATGGATAATCCTACGTTGGAAGAGATTTTTGATACGGTGTCATCTATGAGCTCTGATAGTGCGGCAGGCCCTGATGGTTACACGTCGCACTTCTTTAAAGTTTGCTGGCAGATTATTAAGCAGGATATGCTTAACGCGGTTATTGATTTCTTCTAGGGGGGACACCTTTCTCGCTATTTCTCCACCTCCACGATTATTTTGTTGCCCAAGAAGAAAGGGGCTGACAACTGGAAGGACTTCCGGCCTATTAGTCTTTGCACGGTGTTCTCCAAAATTATCACCAAGATTATTACACAGCGTTTGAATCCTTTTCTACCCATGCTCGTGGCTGATCAACAGACTGGCTTTGTCCCTGGTAGATGCATCACTGACAATATCCTTCTTGCCCAGGAGTTATGCAAAGATGTTAATAAAAAACTCCGACACCCTAATATTATGCTTAAATTAGATATGGAAAAAGCGTATGATCGCATGAACTGGGGTTTTATTATGAAGATGTTGAGGATGTTTGGATTTCAAGAGCCTTTTGTTGATCTTATTTTCAGAACTCTGGCTGATAACTGGTTTTGCATCCTGCTCAATGGTGTGCCTTCTACACACTTTCACGCGACTCGCGGAGTTAAGCAAGGAGTCCCTCTTTCTCCTGCTCTTTTTGTTTTGGCGGCTGAGTATTTTGGATGGCTGATTAACGATTTTATGTCTCAGAATCCTGGCATGCAGTTTCAGTTGAAACTAAAGGGTATCCACTATCTTGCCTTTGCGGACGACACGATCTTATTTACCAGCTGTAATAGGAAAGGGTTGCGGGCCCTCAAAGAGCTTTTCAACCATTATGAATTAGTTTCGGGGCAGCGTATTAACTCCACTAAAAGTACGTTCATTGGGCATAATTTGACGTCTACTAAGTCGGGTTGGGTGCACAATATTCTGGGCTTTCTGCGTGAGAACATGCCTTTTCGTTACTTGGGAGCTCCACTTTTTCGGGGCCGTAATCGCATCCTCTACTACCAGGACATTATTGATAAGGTTCAACGGAAGCTTCATCATTGGGGGAACAGTCTTCTTTCTTTTGGCGGGAAACTCATTCTTCTCAGACATGTTTTGACGTCCATTCCTATATTTATACTTCAAGTACTGGTGCCCCCCAAAGAAGTTATTCATCGAATCCATCGTGTTTTTAATAAATTCTTGTGGGATAGTGGGCCGGATGGGAATCATATACACTGGAGATCGTGGGATAAACTGTGTACACCGACTGAGGAAGGTGGGCTGGGCGTTCGGAACCTCTTCGATGTTGTTGATACATTTGCGATCAAGCTGTGGGTTCGTTTGCGGCAGAAACATGGTATATGGGCTAAGGCCATCTTCAATACCTACATAGTTGATAAGTCTCCGCTGGATGTCCCTGAGCCCAGGGTCGCTACTCCGATGTTACGCGGAGTGTGGAAGATGAGAGACAAAGTTGAACGATTCATATCTTGGAAAGTAAATGCGGGGAACATTGACTTCTGGAGAGACAAGTGGACGGAGGCAAATCTGGGAGATTCTCCGGACGGTCTGTTTTGGAAGGTTAAGGATTTTTGGATGAATGATCAGTGGAATACCCATCTTCTGTATTCTTATTTACCCAGTCACATTGTGGAAGAGATCATTCTGATCCCCTTCTCACGAGAGAAGGAAGATGAGCTTATTTGGACCATTAGCCCTGATGGGAGGTTTAGCACACGGTCCGCGTGGAACATGGTTCGCACTACTCACCCCTCCAACCCTTTATTTTAGATTATTTGGAACAGCCTCCTCCCTCTCAATATTTCATTCTTCTGTTGGAGGTTACTTCATAACATTCTACCCACTGACCCGAACATCCAGCGACGTGGTATAACTCTAGTTTCTAAATGCTTTGCGTGTCATCATGGGGAGGATCTGCGTCACATGTTTATTGATTTTCATTTTGCCAGGTCCGTTTGGAATTACTTTATGAATCACTTCGGGTTACGGTTTACTTCTACGTTAGGGATTGTGCCTATGCTACACTTCTGGAAGAATTCAGCCCCTAGTATCTCCAGCCTTCGCCTAATTTTTGTTGGGGTATTTGGGCTGAGAGCAATAGATGCAGGCATGACGAGGTCCATCCTTCTATTCCTCGTACCATCATTCAAATTGAGCGGGCTATTAGGCAACTTGCTTTTCGGAAGGAGCTGGAACCCAAATTCTTGGGATCCGATAGAGGCACTCCTTTCTTCCAACCCTTCAAGCTCAAATCGACCCCTAAGAGGAAAGTGACTTACCTGAGATGGGCGCCCCCACGGTCTGGCAATATCAAACTGAATGTGGATGGGAGTGTCGGGAATGGAATTGCTTATGGTGGAGGTATCCTCAGAGACTCTGATGGAGGGTTCATAATGGCTTTTCATTCGTGTTTTGGGCAGGGGACGGTGGTGGATGCTGAGGTTAAAGCTCTATTGTTTGGTCTTCGCATGCGCACTTATGCATGCAGTTGTGGATATCGAATCGGACTCTCTTTATGTATATCGTATGGTGTCTGGAGCTAGTGATGGGGGATGGCCCCTGTGCCTCTCAGTCACTCAGATTTTTGCCATCCTTAGACCGCTGCCATTTACCATTTCTCACGTCTATAGGGAGTGCAACAGGGTCGCTGACGCCCTAGCAGCGTTGCAAGGGGATGATCATATTTTTGTTCGCCAGAGGGATGTCCCACCCCACATTTTGAATTTAATTCACGATGATTTGCATGGCCCAGATCATATCAGATACATCACTGATACCCCGGGAAGTACTCTTCACTTGTGAAGGGTGCAAACCAGGTCGTACTGTTCATTTCACCTACTTTTTCATTTTCACCAATTTGTACCCATATACTGCGTATCACACTTTGTGCAGATCGATGAAGGTCACTAAAGATTATAACCGTGCAGTTTTCCTGACGTTTTCTCATGGACATGGCGTGCATGAATGTGCCTACCTTTGGACGCACCCCTACCGCATTGCTAGGGGTGCAATCCAGGTGTCTTTGTTGCTTTTGTTGTCAAACGATGTGCTCATACTTTTCCTAGTATTTCATCTACCCCTTTATTTACTTGGTACAGCTTCTGACATGGGTGTTGCTGCTCACTTTACGGACCGGTCATGTCGAAAATTTGCCGGGAAGGACCACAATTCTCTGCTGCTCATGCAAGTTCAGATGAGGGTGCAAAGCGACCCTCGACTTTATCTCCTTCGATCGTACACACAAGGCAGACGACAACGTTACAACATTTATTCCACTTTGGTTTCCACTGATGTAATTATTTATGGGGCAGGGATTTTATTGGGAGTGCATAGAGCGAGTACTCTTCCCTATGTGATGGATTTTCCCACTCTGGGTTTGCCACACATAGGGTTTAAGGAGGCCATGCTATGCACTCTATCACGTAAATTTGGGGCGGGCAGGGATATGGCAATGAACTATGTAGCTCTTTATTTGGTTTCTCAATAAAAAAAAAATGTTTTCTTCAAAAAAAAAAAAAAAACAAAAACAAAAAAAGAAACCATCTTCCTTCTCCCTATTTTTCTTGACATTTTCTTGCTCAGATGTCAACATATTCACCATTTTTCTGAATAGAAATTCACTCCAGTTGAATTTCTCCTGTTTATTGATGATGTACATCAGACGTAATCTTTCATTAGTGATGTTGTTCTTGTTCCCTCTTCCAGCCGAGAGATTTTTTATGATCATATCCAGAATGTAGACGAAGGGTTGCTTCAATTTGTTGGAGTTACAGCCCACTTTAATATCTTCTCTGTTATTGAGTGCAATCATATCAAGGAATTGGTTTCTGCCTTCCATGAATACATACTTGGATACATGAGTGTTGGAAATAAAATTTATGTTTGATGATGATTCATCACTTATTTAGTTATTGTTTTAGACCTCTTTGATGAAATGCCATAACTAGCTGTTATAGTGCAAAGCAAAAAGATGTCTAGATATAAATGTATAGGATTTAATAGAGTCTGATATTTGTATAAGAAGTCAGACAAGCACTGTAATAATGTAAGGCTTAGAACTGAGAAACCAAGAAACTGACTTGATGAGCTTACAAATGTGGAACACTCAGAACAAGAAACTGACCTTAAAAAGAGAACTGAGTACACATACAGAAACTAAAGAAGGTAAGTTCGTTAAGGAATACAAACTCAGTTGTCTTATCTAGAAGCTAAAAGCTGAGGGGACAAACTTAGTTAAGAAGGCTGAGGGACACATACTCGGTTATTGAAGATTGAAGAACTGAGGGTTCAACTTAGTTTATGAAGACTAAAATCTCAGACTATAAAGTTAGAATTCAGGTAAGTCTGTGATGACCTGAATTGACTTTATTGATCTTGTATGAAGACTTAAGATATATAAGGACAATGATATCCTAGATGACTTAAGTGTTATGGTGTACTTGTTGAAATAGTGTCCAAAACCCAATCGGGTTGGACTGGATCCGACCGGGTCGGATCATTTCTACTATTTCTTTGGGTTTATACATATATTAAATGGCTTTTCTGTTGTCATATATACGTTCTTTTAAGGAACCAATTGTGAATTGTTACATGATAACGTCCTTAGTATTAAACTGTGATAGAGAAACCATGATAGGCGATTATGGTTGATGAGATCTCTAAGCACTTTAATAAGTTTGATACTTAAATGTCTCTAGGCTGATGTACTATTAAACAGGGCATCGATAGTATGAACAGGCTAGCACGTATTAGATGTCTTCTATCTTTAAGGGCAGGGATAGATCTCATCTATCGAAGTGTAGAGACACTTGGACTCTACGTGGACGTGTATTAGAGAATGCATATGTTAGACTGACTCACTTACACGGATAAGTGTCACACTATGTGACGGTTGTGTAATTATCCTTTGGACCGGAGTCTTTATGGCATCATGGTGTGGATTGCCATGCTTTGACACTATTGAGGTTTCCCCTAGCCACGGGGCGATCATGCAGTAGTGATTGGGTGTGATGCTGAAGCATGCGAGTATACATGTTTAATCGTCTGGGAATCACGTACCCTATCAGTAGGGGTGAATATCCTAAAGGGCCTTCTTATAAGTAATGTCTTACTCTCGTGAATCTTTACAAAGTGGAAGTAAATGAGTTACTTCGAGAGAGCATGATATCCATATTATAAGATACGGTCGTTGATGTTTTGACACTCGACTGACGACTGTATGGATATTATTACAGCGATAGGATTGTAATTTACACGGTAACTGTTTCACATGAAAGGTAGTAGTCATTGCATTTGACTCTTCCGATGATTTGGGGTCACGGTGTGTTACTAGACGCTATCCCGTGATCGTTAGGCATGAAGGACATTTTCATAATTGGTGGTATTTATTTATTATGAATAATTATAATACAAGATATTGATTATATTAATCAATTAAAGAATATTTCGGAAGCCAATTTGTTGGCTAAGGGGCGCAGACTGTAGTGTATTAAGATACACTTGGACTGTGCAATTTAATTAATGGTATTACCATATATTAATATTAGATATTAATATATGTTTGTGCGTGACTTGCACATATGATGTGCAAGTGCACATTTTGTAGTAAAATAAATATATATGGATTTATATGTGTAATATATATATATGTGATATATACACATGTGTGAATTGATTTATGGTAATAAGTTAAATATAGTCGATATAAGATTTTGACAATATAATGGAAATATTTAATATAAGATATTGAATATTAATGAGATAAATCAATCAAATATATTTTCCTTATTTTACTAGTAAAATGTTTTCTTTCTCCTCAATCTACTAGGAAGCTAATCCCAATCAGATTGGGAATCAAAAGTGGGGCCCCAACACCTATATAGAAAAGGGGTTGACTAGCTCTTTTGTACATCACAATTCCAAGAGCTAATAGTTCTTGTGAAAAATAGAGAGATTCTTATGAGAGATTTTGATAGAAAGAAAAAGTCGGTCTAGCAACCGAATTTTTCTAGTAGCAATCCAATGGTGGATTCCGGCGGGTTGTTCGTGTGGACTAGCTTTAGAGGCCGAATGCTTCAGCGGCTCTATGCAGAACTACTCTCCTTAGACGGTCAAAGCGTCGATCTTTTAGATCAAGCAAGGTAACCACCGTCTTTAGCTTATTTTTTATTGCTTAAACGAAATCGATCTTGGGTCGATAGGAAATAAATTTTTGAATACCGTTGCGTTCCTCCGTAGATTTCCTAACAGTGGTAGCAGAGCGAGCTTCGAGCTTAAGCAATAAGCATGTTATTTGCATAGTTAATTTTATGGTTTAAATCATGTAATTATAAGATGAAATTTTTTTTGATACGCAAAACGATACATGAAAAAATGGGGTGGCTTTTGGGGTGCTCGGCGGATCGGCGGCGGCAACCCCACCGGAAATTGTTCCGGCGGCTGCGACTCCCCCCCGGGGCAGTCGACGTCGGCTGGTGCATCATTTTGGTGGATCCCTAAATTTTGTTTTGTGTATTTTGTGCTTCAATATGGTTCATAGTTGTGATTGATAATTCATCCTTTGTTTAGTTCTGTCATGTGGCTAACCAATGGTTCAAATAGTTTAGGCCATTGGGATGCCACATGGCATTAAAATAATAATGGCATTTCCAAACTTTGTTTGGAATAGGCCTAAGCCCTTTCCAAATATTTGATTTGGGAAAAGGCCTAGGCCTAAGCCACTTTCAAAATTTTGATTTTGGAAAGTGGCCAGGCATATTATCCAAAATATTGGCCTTTCCAAATTTTGTTTGGAATAAGCCTAGGCCCTTTTCAAAATATTTGATTTTAGAAAATGCCTAGGCCTAGGCTCTTTTCAAAATTTTGATTTTGGAAGGGCCAGGGAGATGCCTTTTGGTTTAGGAAACCAAAGACATCCCTTTTGATTAGGAATCAAAAGGAAAGAAACAAAAGAGACTTAATTTTAATTTCGATTTATTTTTAGAATAGTTCTAATTAATTAAAATTAAAATTAAAATCGTTTAAAATTAATTGTCAATTTTATTTCGATTAAAATCATTAATTAATTAATTAATTAAATGTTAATTAGTTAATTGATTGGATAAAATTATTTAATAGATTAAATGTTAATTGATTAATTAAGATGCAAGTAGTCAAATTTTAAATTTATCTTTTTCATAAGATGTTATTGTATGGATTAGATATAGTAGATATAATATGATTATATGGACCCCGATTGATCATGGACTCGACCGATAGGATATATGTGAATGATTTAATTTTCTGTTGGTTTAAAAATTGTCCTAGGCCGTTATGAAGAACGTGACCAGTTTATTTCTGCATTTATCCCATTCCCGTTAGCTCCCCCCGTGTGCGGCGGGTGTATTTATTTTATTAGATAGAATTAAATGTAACAAGAATGGAGCAGAAGATGGAGACCAAAGAAAGAAGAATAAAGATCCCATGAAGATGGCGCATTAAAGATCCTATTGGTGGTTGCAGCTACCCTTAGATTGTGACCCCGGTTTCGTCAGTTTATATTCGAAACCGCATCTAGGAAATGTCCATGATCATACCGGTTACTTTACGCATTCATTTATTTTGTGCTTGTATTTAATTTATATGATACGATAGATGCATGACTAGGCACGATCTAGATAAATGTGTAGGATGTATGTCTATAGAGATAGATATATTTGATGAGACCGTAATTAAATTAATTAAGTGAATTAATTTACGAAAATACTTCCACAACAAAAATCAAGTCGAAATATTGTCTCCCAATATTATAGCGACGGTGAAGAGCCCTTGTTCGGAGCCAACTGATCGGCCCTCGTCGGGAGTTGTCCTACCATGGGTATATCATTGTTATTGAGATATGATCGTATGAGATCTCACGAATATTGGGTTATGACTTGACTAGAGTATTGCGGTGATTGGCCCTCATCAGAACCGTCTTATTCTAGAGGCAAGGGGTTGACTACCACATAAAGATGTGAATTGTCAACGAGTTGACTAGTCAACCACCAAGAGTCACATAGAGATGTGATTGGTAAGTGTTACATGCCTTTCGAATTATTCCGGTTGATCGGCCCTCGACGGGAATCGGGGTAACCCGATGGGATCTTGGCCACTAAAGGATTTTGAAAGATTCTTGAAAGTCAATTGGAAGTAGTTGACAAGTGGGAGCAAAATCATAAACCAAAAGACCATTTTTTTTATTTTGCATGTATAAAAAACAACACTCTTTTATTTTCATTTTTATGTTGTAGTTTTACCAAACTTTTATATTTATTTTTTATTCTCGATTAGTAAAACCAAATTATGACTGTTACCTTTTGAGAAACGTTCTCAAATATGGTTAAGTAATTTTAATCCTTTTAAAATAAACAATGACACGAGCAATCCCGTTATAGTAGTTAGAGACAAGAAGACTACATATTTGATGCAACACTCCAAGGCTTTAATTATTAATGAAAGAGGAAGCTCTTGATATGATTGAATCATTTGAAATAAGTTTCAACGAATTAATCATATATTGGATACGATCCAAGATAATCATTCAGTCGATGACAAATAATTCAAACGTTGGATAAGAATGACCACATCTAATTTTGGAAAGGTTGTTTTCAAAATTGTAAGATTTAAGTATCGACTTAATTCTATCATTGCTTAAAGGTTAATTAAATAGTCAATGTTTTGAATACTATTCAAAAGGTTAAATAAACTATTTAATAAACTTTAGATTTTCTTTACGAAAGGAAATTAAAGACACGACTCTTGTGATATTTCTTAAGTCTTATGAAGACTACAATAAGAAACATTTTTCAAGTGCTTAAAGGATTAAAAAGGAAAGTTAGGGCATGTGCTTAAATAGAGAACTTATTGAAGTTTCTATTCTAGGCAAGTGAGTTGAGATAAATCTATCTAAGTTCAAAGTCGACTCTGAGATATATGATATCTTACGAGTGTGATTAAATTAGAAAGATTAAATGCGAGATATGGAAGGTGAAGCAAGCGTTGTGACACTTACCATATTCTCGGATCTAGTAAAGCGATAAAGGGAACTAAATAAATGTTATTATGTTCGGTTCTTATGAAGAACATGTTTTGATTACTTGTTAGGATTTAGTAGACATATTCAATTATAAAGAATAAATGTTATTCCGATAAAGTTGAAAGGTCACTGAATCTAACATACTAGATTTTTGTCACTATATAGTTGATATAAGTGATGAAATCTCAACTAAATATTTGTATGGTTGTTATCCTTAATATTTGGTGGTCGTTCTAGACATAGTCTCTATGGAAGGGAATCGTGTGATCGTATGTCATTATGTTGACGTCTGAACCATGTGATTATGAATCATGTGGGTTATACGTATCTTATGCAAAGAAGACTATAATACCCTTTTATAAAAATGGTTACAAAATGAGCTTCTGATATGGGTGTCGCTCCTCACTTTACGGACAGGTCATGTGTAAATTTCACCAGGATGGACCACAATTTTTTGTTGCTCATGCAAGTTCAGATGAGGGTGCGAAGCGATCTTCGTCTTTATCTCCTTCGATCGTATACACTAGGCAGACGACAAACTTACAAAATTTATTCCACTTTGATTTCCACTGATGTAATTTTTTATGGGGCAGGGATTTTATTGGGAGTGCATAGAGCGAGTACTCTTCCCTATGTGATGGATTTTCCTACTCTGGGTTTGCCACAAATAGGGTTTAAGGAGGCCATTCTATGCACTCTATCACGTAAACTTGGGCCGGCCCGGGATATGGCAATGAACTTTGTAGCTCTTTATTTGGTTTATCAATAAAAATAAAGTTGCTTTATAAAAAATGGTTACAAAATCTAGAAAGTTGCCTGAAGCCTAAACATACCGATGTTTGATGGCTTATGAAAATTAATGCCATAAATAATTATTTATCTCTCTCTTGGACTATTTTTTTAAAAAATAGTTGAATGTACTTATTGAAGTACGATAATTCGGAAAGCCTGAAAAGTTCGAGCTAGTACGAATATGAGATTGAGCTACTCAGGAACTAATCTTCAATTAGATTGAAGCAATTAATACCTGAAGGGTGTTTCAGAAGTTGTCTGAAATAGAATCAGATTCTCCCTTGAAGGATACCATCTTTGGGATACGCAATTAGATTATGTTCCTAAAATGGAAACAACACTTTATATGATAAAGGTGTGACGCAAGCCATGCGAAGTATCCCTTACCCATTTCGGGATAGTGCCCTTATACTTAACCGAGTTCCAAAGAATAAAGGTTGAATAAATTCCGTATTAGATATGGAAGAGGATAATGTCGAATCTATCTTAACCGATGATTTGAAATTGTCATAGGCAAAGTCAGAATGGCTTGGAGCCTAGTACGACGTATGCAACTTTGTGGAATGTCTTAGCAAGTACGCTGGATATTATTTACTTATCCATGGAGCAAAATGTTTGTCTCCAAACATGCTGTCTTCTAGAGGAAGTCTTTCTTCCAAAATAAATAGTGGGAGTGAATAAGATCTCAAAAGAGTTTGAGAACCACAAAGATATATTCAACCATTGGAATGTGAGCAGATACCACATGGAGATGAGGTGCAGAACACTGCTCAGTGCACATAAAAGTTCTGTAAGTCTGAGGATGACCTCAAGCCTGAAAAGGCTGCTACATGTTCATCTTGAAGAATGGACATCTCACGACTTATGAAGGAATGTTTAAAAGGCAATATTGAGAGATATGGTCAGGAGCCATAATATCTGAATTAGATTCCATCAGTGACAACCAGGTTGTGAACCTAGTCTGTCTTACCTAGAGGGAATGTCCCTGAAAGGGTGACATGGATGGTAATATGATTACCATAAGGCTATAGTGATTTGAAAGTGCAGGGTGTACACATTGTAATTATCTTTATCGCCACCGGTGAGCCCGATTCTATTCAGATGATGCTTGTTATAACTTGATATCATGGATATATGATAGTGTTGAAGACGTTGGGCAAACAGCTCGATGTTCATAGACGATAACATGATATGTGAGCCCATGAGATCCATTTATGGACCCAAACAAGTTTCTCTAGACGATTTCTTTGTTTGATAAGCAAAGGAGTTTGATCTAGTCAAAAGAAGGATATGCCCAATGTGCAAGATGGATAGTTGGAGTGTGTTACAATTTTGGAGTAAGGTACTGGATATCTCTCTCGAGAATTATCACCTCATGTCACAGTCAATTAATGTTTGGTAGTTCAAGGTCTTTACGAGAGCACTTGAATTAGCAGTTCTTATTTTTAGAAATAAGAATCTATAGTGATAGATTTAACTGCTGTTAGATTATAGTTTATCTATATAGATATGATGCTAAAAGAGTTTAGCATACATATCTAAGGATATGATGCTAGATGGTATTCTCAAGATCAATCTATGTTAGGACGTTGGTCCTAGAGATAAGGTGAAAGATGATGCTTATGGAAGGTTTCCTTTCCTACTGCGATAGGAACCATCATAAAGGTAATGCCGGATGTTCATAGACCATGAAGAGTCATGGGCAAGTATGAAAGTAAATCTGGTAAATGTCAAGAATATCCTTAAACAAGTTAAGGAAGAGTTCTTAGTTTATCGAAACTTGAAAGCGAATAAATATAGTTACACAGACGTTTATCCTTATGAAGGCGAGTGGGAGCTGTAGTCTGGGTTTGCAGTCACTTTGATTAAGTGATACAGTGAGCTGGAAATGTTCTAGCCTATAGGTCACTGTAAACTCTACAACTTACCCAAAACACCGTAGTCCCTTGGAGACGCAGCGGGAGCAGTACATGGATTTAGAAGGTTCATTCCTGAACTTTGTGCAGTTCTTCCTCCTTTTCCATATAGCTGATCTAATAAGTTGATTCATTGCTTGAAGCAAGGACTAGGGTCTCATCAAAGATTCATGTGTGTGTTGAGGCGGTTCCTTTGACTTGATCATTTGGAGCATGGTATGAAGATAGTCTGAGTCCCCACGGATAGCGATTCGTTCATAGCTAGGGCTAGTTGTGAGTATTGCATGAGATTCTTGTGGTTTAACTTGGTCTTGTGTGTGCGAGTGAATGGTTTTAGGCCAAGTGGGAGATTGTTGGAATAGTGTCCTAAACCCAATCGGGTTGGACCAAATCCAACCGGGTCGGATCATTTCTACTATTTCTTTGTGTTTATACATATATTAAATGGCTTTTCTGTTGTCATAAATACGTTCTTTTAAAGAACCAATTGTGAATTGTAACATGATAACGTTCTTAGTATTAAACTGTGATAGAGAAACCATGATAGGCGATTATGGTTGATGAGATCTCTAAACACTTTAATAAGTTTGATACTTAAATGTCTCTAGGCTGATGTACTATTAAACAGGGCATTGATATGATGAACAGGCTAGCACGTATTAGATGTCTTTTGTCTTTAAGGGTAGGGATAGATCTCATCTATCGAAGTATAGAGACACTTGGACTGTACGTGGACGTGTATTAGAGAATGCGTACGTTAGACTGACCCACTTACACGGATATGTGTCACACTATGTGACGGTTGTGTAATTATCCTTTGGACCGGAGTCTTCATGGCATCACGGTGTGGATTGTCATTCTTTGACACTATTGAGGTTTGGCGATCATGCGGCAGTGATTGGGTGTGATACTGAAGCATGCGGAGTATACATGTTTGGTCGTCTGGAAATCGCGTACCCTATCAGTAGGGGTGAATATCCGAAATGGCCTTCTTATAAGGAATGTCGTACTCTCGTGAATCTTTACAAAGTGGAAGTTAATGAGTTACTTCGAGAGATCTTGATATCCAGATTATAAGATACGGTCGTTGATGTTTTGACACTCGACTAACGACTGTGTGGATATTATTACAGAGATAGGATTGTAATTTACACGGTAACTGTTTCACATGAAAGGTAGTAGCCATTGCATTTGACTCTTCCGATGATTGGGGGTCACGGTGTGTTGCTAGACGCTATCCCGTGATCGTTAGGCATGAAGGGTATTTTCGTAATTTTCACTTTGTGTCTACTGCCAACATATTCGGAAGCCTATCAGGTCACACACAAATGAATATTTAGCCGGATTGAAATGTGGTTATAGATGATAACAAAATAAAGAAAGTTTTATCACACGACTATAAAGGTATAGTGGTAAATTAATATGGTGGTATTTATTTATTATGAATAAATATAATACAAGATATTAATTATATTAATTAATTAAAGAATATTCCGAAAGCCAATTTATTGGCTAAGGGGCGCAGACTGAAGTGTATTAAGATACACTTAGATTGTGCAATTTAATTAATCGTATTACCATATATTAATATTACATATTAATATTTATATTTATATATGTTTGTGTGTGACTTGCACATATGATGTGCATGTGCACATTTTGTAGTAAAATAAATATATATGGATTTATATGTGTAATATATATATGTGATATATACACTTGTGTAAATTGATTTATAGTAATAAGATGAATATAGTCAATATAAGATATTGACAATATATTGGAAATATTTAATATAAGATATTGAATATTATTGATATAAATCAATCAAATATATTTTCCTTATTTTACTAGTAAAAAGGTTTTCTTTCTCCTCAATCTACTAGGAAGCTAATCCCAATCAGATTGGGAATCAAAGTGGGTCGATAGGACATAAATTATTGAAATCCGCTGCGTTCCCGCATAGATTTTCTAACAGTACTCTGATCAAGTCAATAAAGATCAGATGAATATAGAGTACTATGTTTTGAAGAAGAGTAAAAACTTAGTTACTGCTCTTAAAACTGAAACACTCAGTTATACCAGCTGGAAACTGATAAACCCCAAAAGCTCAGTTTTAAGCTGAAGTCACTCAATCTGAAGAAGAATCAGAATGTTTGTAAAGTAGCAATTCGATTGGTTGAAGAAATTTTAGAAAGGACACTGACATTCAACAAACACTAGCAGGGCCATCAATGGCTACAAGAATTCAAATTGAATCAAGATGAACATTGGAAAAACCCCTATAAATAGATCATTTTTACTTGAAGAAGAAGTGCGTAGTTCTAAGGAATAAACATATCAAGAAAATATTTTAGTAAGGGGAAAGTGAAATGAAAGAACTCCTGTGCTATTTTATATTGCAAATTTCAGATCAAGAAAT
This sequence comes from Gentiana macrophylla, assembly GCA_026214975.1. Lineage (NCBI taxonomy): Eukaryota > Viridiplantae > Streptophyta > Magnoliopsida > Gentianales > Gentianaceae > Gentiana > Gentiana macrophylla. The sequence continues at coordinate 230,772 of JAOBSW010001125.1, forward strand.
CTTCAAAGTGTTTTAAGCATTCAAAGAATTAAATCAATCCATACTTGAAGAAATCTGAGCTGTGCTAATCGTAAACATTCAGAAGAAGAAGCTCATATCACAGGTTGAATCATAGTTACTGATTCAAGTCTCAACTTTGATTTTATCAAAGGTTTAGACTGTGAAACACCAAGAAGGTGTGAAGGACAGTTGAGGTGCAGTCAGGAAGACTGTGTTTGTGATGAGCTGGTGAAGAGGCAATCCAACCCTTCAAGGACCAGTGGAGCACACTTAGTGAAACAACAATTCAACCTGTTAAGGAATAAGGCTTGAAGATTGTGAATCTAGGGAATAGTCAAGGACAATCAGTGTTTAAATTTACTTCGTGCCTTATAACTGTAAAACTCAAGAACATAGTGAATTTCTTCCAACATCACAGGAGAAGAGATGACTGACAGGATTACACCACTTGGAACCTCTATAATATCTATCACATTTACTTATTTACTTTAAGCATTTATTTACAGCATCTTAGCAAATATCTCATTAGATCACAAACTCAGCAAACATCAAAAACTAAGCTAGCACTGCATACAAACTGATAACTCATGCATAAATCAAAAGGCTTCAGTATTCATCCGCTGCCGGTTAACTTAATTTGAGCATAAGTCAGTCTGACTTATACTCAGCTCAGTTAGCTTAACTCCACACAAGTTTAAACCAGAATCTAATTTGTTTTTAAGTATCAAGTTTTGGTGACAAGTTTATTCACCCCCCATCTAAACTTGTGTCAGCCTTTTCAAGGGACCAACATACATGAGAATCTCCAGTTTCTTGCTGCATTATTTCTTTGAAAGCATATTTAGTGATTATAAGATCTCTTCCTTGCGCCTGCTTCTGATGTGATCATCTGATTCGTTGCAGGTGGCATTTTTCCAGAATGACCTAATATCCTTGTAACTATACGTTGGATTTTTGTAATCTAATATTAAATCCAATTTGGTCCTTCTCATATAATCAACCACTCTTTGAGCTATGGGACAGTTTTCCGAAGCGGCCAGATATCCATCTAGATGGTATGAGAGTCCGGTAAGAACTTGACTTTCATACGCCATTTTGCTTTCTGAAGTGTGTAAGAGAGATGAAGAATATGAATAGTTGTTCAAGAAGAGGGTTGTGGATGGGGGTTTCAAATTTTGAAAGTGGTAATGTGAAAAGGTTTGGAATGGGGGTTATATAGAAAATGGACGGTGAAGATTAAATGATCTGGGGATTGTGTGTATCAATACCCCACCAAAGGTTTTCTAGCCGTAATGATGGTTCTGATCTTCGAAGATCATGTAATGACTATAACTTCTCCACTTATGGCAGTTTGGAGACGCAAAACGTCTGTTCATTGCTATCAGAATTGCAATCACCAAACGTCTGGCCAATGCACGTGTACCACATGTCTGTTTTCCTTAGAACTCCACAAATACGTCCGTATCCCCTCGCATTACGTGATATAATGAGCCAAGTTGTCACTTGTAACAAGTCTTTGTAGCATTTGATTAAATAATTTGCTCATTAAATTTGTAGCACTTTTCATCTTCAATGCAATTTGATTTATCATGGTACCTCTTTATGAAAATATATTCCCTTTGTCTGATTGAATTGCTTTATGGCCATGAGTAGTCTGATTTGAGAGTCCATAGTCTGCGTCCATTAGTTGCCTGGATTGTCTTTAGACTAGTCTTGATCATCAAAACTAATATGGGGACCTAACAAATGTTTGATAGCCAGATGCTTTGGAATCTAATATTTATGTAAGAAATCTTTAAACATAGTGGTTGATCCATCAAGTGAGCTCACCCAAAAAGATAAAGGTCAAATACACTAGCTAATTTCATGTGATCATATGGACTATGAAAGATTCATTAGTCCAAGAAGACTTTTCAATTTGGTAAATATGTTCTCACAAAGTGGTTTGGTGAAGATGTCGGCCAATTGATCGCCTATTTTGATGTAGACCAATATCACATCACCCTTTTCCACATGATCACGTATAAAATGATGCCTGATATCAATATGCTTTGTCTTGGAATGTTGAACTGGATTTTCTGATATTGATATAGCACTTGTGTTGTCATACATTGGAATTCCCTTTTCTTCAATTCCATATTCTCTGAGTTGTTCTCTTATCCATAATACTTGTTGATAGGAGTCAACTTTACGTGACTCTGGTGCAATAATTAACCCCGTTTACCACACTTTCAGCACAATTTTGGGTGAATTAGACCGTTTTCGGGGTGTTATCATGAGCTTATGGCACGGGGAATGAATCCGTTGCTATGATGGATTATTACTCCCTTTTTGTTGAGATTAACCCCATTCCCGAGCACTTTTACCCTCCAGAATTGTTTGGATGTTTTTGGTTGTTGATGATGTTGAAGGGTATTGGTGTCTAGAGGACTCGGAAGATGACAATTTGTGGTGAAAAGCATGATCGAGGCAAGAAGAGGGGTCAAAAAGGAAGAAAAGTGAAGATTTGGGGAGACAGGGGCCCAAACGCGTGTTTAAACCATCCAAACGCGCATTTCAGAAGTCCAGAAATGATTCAGAGTTGAAGCCTCCCAAACGTGCATTTGAAACCACCTTAAACGTGCGTTCCAAGTCACCCAAACGCGCGTTTGAACCTTCTAAACGCGCGTTCCAGACGAAGAACAGTCAAGTTCCTGCCCAGAAATGATGTGTAACGTGCAAGCGTTTCAACTATATATGCTTAAGCGCGCGTTTGAAGATTCCAAACGCCCGTTCCAGCCTCCAAACATGTGTTTGGACCGATTTTTCTGCAGATTTTTCTCCCACCTATAAATACCCCCCTTGGACTATTTCTTGATATCTCTGGTTTCCTTAGCAAAACTCTACCCATTTCTAGCTTGATTTTTGTAATAGATTAGAATACTTTCTCTTAGTGTACATCAACATTATCTTAGCTTAATCTTTCTATTTCTTAGCTTAGATTTCCATTCCAAACAGTAAGAGACCACCTTTTAATTACTTCTCTATTTTGTACTTTTTGGATCTCAACTCGAATTTCTACAAATTAATGGTATATTTCTCTTCTCTTTTACATGTTATGGTTTTCATTTACTGTCTTGAGTATGTTTTAACTAGTATAATGAGTAGCTAAACACCTACATAGTCGAATCATGTGAAAATTAGTGAAATCACCCTTTGGGTGATGAAATTGGGAGTGGGTAGTGCTTTTTATTGTTGTATTTTGCATATTTCACGTCTTAGAACTTGTTATAACGGATTTGGGCTAGATTGATCACCTAGGTCAAAATCACACACATCAACCTTGAGAGTTGTTGAGATAGGAGATGTGGGAAAAGGGTTCTAAGATCGCATCGTAGTCTTGAGGTTACTCGTTTTAACGTTTAAACGGCTCTCGTGCATAAATTGTCTTGTGAATGAATCTCTCTTAGGAAAGGTTAGTTGACTTGGCATAAGGTGTTGGGGAAGAGTTGTTCAGACCTTAGCACCGGGATTAGGAGTACGTACCCGTGAAATTGAATGTAAGAGTTCGTCGTTATTGCACACTCCCGATTTTGTCATTCCTTTGGGTGAAACTAGCTATTTTGATCATGGCTCGGCTATGTCTCTTTATCTATCTTTAAAGCCTAGTAGTTTAATCTTCTTTCTTTCTATCTTATCTGCAAACTTGGTAGTATATATCACTTTAGTGTCGTTGTAGTTACAGATAATTTAAAATCATTGTTCATCTAGACTAAGCAATACGTTCACTTTGGTACTTGCAAACACGATTCCTTTGGGTTCGACCTCGTACTCCTGTAGCTATTCTAACAATCGACCTGGTACACTACCGGTTAGAGAGTTAGTTTACCCACGGTTTCGAGTCTTTATAAATTGTTTTTGTTGGGGTGAATTTTAGCTCAATCAAAATGGCGCCGTTGCCGGGGAATTGTGTGCTATTTGTGATATCTTGTAAGTGAACCAAGGCTTGGGCCTAGGTTTTATTTTACTGTTTTCTTGTTGTTTGCTTTTTGTAGTGCATGACCCGGAGATCTCAAACACCACTCGAACCTTACATAGACGGGATTGAGGCTTACGCAAGGCGTAGAAATAGTCAGAGGAGAAGGAATCGTCATGTAGAGGAGTCGAATCCGGTCTTTGAAGAGAATAGTTTGGGTGAGTTGGGAGAAGGATCCGACATGGCACAAAATGGTGGACAAGGTTTGGAAGGAAATTTGGGGAACGATAATGGAATTCCGAATCAAAACCCACCTCTTGTCAATGACAATGCACAAGGAGGTGGGAATGGACAAGGAAATAACCATGTGAACGCGAATGGGCCTATTCCTCAACACGTTCAACAAGAGGTCCAAGGGAATCAAATGGATCCCGTTCTTATGCAACAATTCAACGCATGGATGTTGAATCAACTTCAACAGAACCAAAATCAGGCTCATAATCAAGGTGCAAATGCGATGCCTAACTGGTTTAATGGTCAACAAGAGCAAAATCAAGGTGGGTTGACTTGTAGAGACTTTGTGTTAGCTCACACGGAAAACATGGGGCATAGTCCAATTCGAATGCCCCCGGTGACCGCCAAAAATTTGGAACTGAACAGAAATATCATACATTTGTTGGGAGACAATGCTATATTCAAGGGAACCGCTTTAGAAAATCCTCACTTGTTCATTGATCACTTTCTCCAAATAGTGAACTCGACTAAGATCAATGGAGTGAGCGATGAGGCACTCAAACTTATGCTTTTTCCGTTCGCCTTGAAAGAGCAAGCTAAGCGGTGGTATGATTCTTTTCCTAATGATTCTTTCCACACATGGGAAGAAGTGGTTAAGACTTTTCTACTCAAGCATTACCCCCATCGAAGACCATGGATATGAAAGAAGCTATAATGTCGTTCAATGCTTATGAAGGAGAAGAGCTACATGAGTCATGTGATCGGTTTAAAGCTTTGTTGAGGGAGTGCCCGGGGCACGGTTTGAGATCTTATGAGGTAGTTCATGCTTTCTTCCGGGGTTTGGACCAAGTACATCAAAGTACCTTGCATGCTTCATGCAATGGGGATATTATGAGTATGGTACCCGAAGTAGCCATGAACCAAATTGAGAAAATTTCTGAGACCTCGAGGCAATACATATCGTCAAGTAGAAAGGGGACAAGAAGCAAGAAGCCCGGTTTGGTTGAAGTGAAAGAAGTTGAGGCGAATGATCAATATCATGCCCAAGTACAAGCTATAGAGCAACAGTTGGGGAGATTGAAAAAGGAGAATGAGAGTGCTAAAATTTGCCAAATTTGTAGTGGACCACACTCGGCAAAGGATTGTAGGATGACAACCAAAGCTCAAAATATGGCTTACCCTCAATCCTCAACTCATGGGCAACCTAGTACTCTATCTCAAGATAACATAAATGAGTTAGCTAAGCGGATGATGAGTATTTGTTCGATGGAGCAATGGAATACGGGGCCCCAATATCAAAATCAATTGCAAAGCCCCTATCAAGGCCAATATATGGGGGAGCAACAAGGTGGGCAACCGTATGAAGAATCCCAAGATATAAACTATGTGGGACAAGGTCAAGGAGGGAATTATGGAAATCAAGGTGATGGTTCTTGGAGGAATAACAACAATCAAGGTTGGAACCGAAATCAAAACCAAGGCCAAAACCAAGGTTATAGACAAGGCCAAAATCAAAGCCAATCTTCAAAAGGGCAAGTCTATCAACCTCCACACCAAAGGCAACAACAAGGAGGGTATAATCAACAAGGTTCTAACAATTATCAAAACCCTCCTCCTTTGGCTCCTATACCTCAAAAGAGTTCAACCGATGTCATATTGGAGCAAATGAACAAAAACTTTGCGGAGATAAAGAAGGACATGGTTGAGATGAACTACAAGCATGGTTCCGCCATAAAAAATCTGAAACTCAATTTGGTCAAGTGGTGGAACATGTTCAGTTGAAAGGCGGCTTACCGAGTAACACTGAAAAGAATCCAAGAAATGTAAGCGCCATCTTAACTCGAAGTGGTAAGGTGTTGAGGACAAGTGGAGAAAAGAAAGTCCTATGGGAGGACAAAGCTAGAAAAGCTCCTATTGAGACCGAAGCGGGGGCCATGGATGGTGATATTGATGAGATTGAAGATGATGAAGACCACGGAGAATATGTCAAGAAGAAGGAAGTCGAGAGGAAAGAAGCTCAAGCTAGGGGAGATTATGTGGTTATCGATGTGAAAGAAGAGGAGTCAACTAGAAGAGAAGGGAAAGAGCCAATGAAAGAGCCGTCCTCCCCACGCACCAAAGGTAATAAAGGTATGATCCCTCCTCCTTCTAAAGATTTTTATTTGAGTACTCTCCCATATCCCCCTAAGAATCATAGACAAAGTTGCTTGAATAAAGCACAAACCCGATTTATTGAGATTTTGCGGAAAATTGATTTGAGCATTCCTTTTCTTGAAGCACTTGCAAACATGCCCTCTTATTGTAAGTTCCTAAAAGAGTTGCTAACTAAAAAGGGTAAAATGCAAGAAGTTGTGTGTTTAAATGAAGAGTGTTCCGCTATTTTTGATGGAAAGTCTAGGATTCCCCCGAAGATTAGAGACAAGGGTAGTTTTACTATTCCGGTTACTATTGGTACAACTCATTTTCCTAGTGTTTTATGTGACTTAGGGGCTAGTGTAAGCTTAATGCCCCGTGCTATATATGAGAGTCTTGACCTAGGAGAGTTGAAGCCAACGGGGATGACCCTTCAAATGGCGGATAGGTCTATTAGGGAGCCTATGGGAGTGATAGAGGATGTCATTGTCAAAGTGGATAAGTTTGCCTTCCCGGTAGATTTTGTGGTACTAGATATGGAGATGGACTCCAAAACACCTTTGTTGTTAGGACGTCCCTTTTTGAACACCGGAAGGACCTTGATAGATGTCGCGAGTGGTGAGATTATTTTGAGAGTTGGAGATGAGAACGTCGCGGTCAATGTTTATAAGGCCATGAAACATCCTAAGGAGAGCACCGAGGATTGTTTTTCTGTTGATGCTATCTACTCTTGCGTTTCGGAACATGTTGACATGCAGGAATATAAAGATAAGTCCGATGAATGCATGGTAAAAGTAAGCACGGAACTTGATGAAGAAGAAGAGTTGGAAGAGGAAGCAATAGAGCTAGAAGAGGCGGCTTTCGTGGGTGAAAAGTGGACCGAGAAGATTGATCTTGGGCTTGAAGGAGAGCTAGAGAAGCCATCAATAGAGGACCCACCGAGATATTTGAAAATGAAGCCGCTTCCACCCCATTTGATGTATGTTTTTCTTGAAAATGATGATTTACTTCCTTTGATTATTTCTGCTACACTAACGGCTTTGCAGGAAGATGAGTTAGTGAAGATGCTTAAGAGGCACAAACGCGCTTTTGGGTGGAAGATGTGTGATCTCAAGGGCATAAGTCCCACCATCTGTCAACACAATATTATTCTAGAAGATGGAGCAAAACCGGTGAGGCAACCTCAAAGAAGGCTCAATCCACACCTCCAAGAGGTTGTGAGGAAAGATGTGGTCACGATGTTAAAGCTTGGAATCATCTATGCCATCTCGGATAGCAAATGGGTGAGCCCCACCCAAGTTGTGCCGAAGAAGGGAGGTATGACCTTTGAGATCAATGAGAAAGGCGAGGAGGTGCCTAAGCGTTTGGTAAGTGGTCATAGAATTTGTATTGATTATCGTAAGCTAAATGATCAAACCCGTAAAGATCATTTTCCCCTCCCTTTTATTGATCAAATGTTGGAAAGATTGAGTGGTCATGCTTTATATTGTTTTCTTGATGGGTTTAGTGGTTATTACCAAATACATGTGGCCTTAGAGGACCAAGAGAAGACTACCTACACTTGTCCCTATGGTACCTTTGCTTTTCATAGAATGCCTTTTGGGTTGTGTAACGCACCCACGACATTCCAACGGTGCATGGTTTCCATCTTTGCGGATATGATTGAAAAGTTTTTAGAAGTCTTTATGGATGATTTTAGTGTATTTGGTGATTCTTTTGAGGATTGTCTAGATAACCTTGAGAAGGTGTTGAGTAGATGTGAGGAGACGAATTTGGTGCTAAATTGGGAAAAGTGTCATTTGATGGTTACGGAAGGGATAGTCTTAGGGCATAAGATATCGAGTAAGGGTATAGAGGTAGACAAGGCTAAGGTAGAAGCGATAGCTAAGCTTCCTATGCCCATCAACCTAAAGACTCTTAGGGGTTTTCTAGGCCATGTGGGGTTCTATCGTAGGTTCATTAAGGATTTCTCGAAAATAGCCCGTCCTCTTACCCTTCTTCTTGGAAAGGATGTCCCGTTTGATTTCGACCAAGCTTGCGTTGAAGCATTCTCGATGCTCAAGCAATTGCTTGTGTCCGCTCCTATCTTAGTTGCTCCGAAGTGGGATCAAGAATTTGAGCTCATGTGTGATGCGAGTGACACCGCGGTTGGTGCGGTCCTCGGTCAAAAGATCGACAAAATCTTCAAGCCTATTGCTTATGCCAGTCACACCTTGAATCTGGCCCAACAAAACTACACCACCACTGAAAAAGAGCTTTTAGCGGTCGTCTTTGCATTTGATAAGTTTCGGTCTCATCTCGTAGGTTCTCGGGTAGTTGTCCACACGGATCACGCTGCTTTGCGTTATCTCTTTGCCAAGCAAGATGCCAAGCCTCGTCTCTCGAGGTGGATCTTGCTCTTGCAAGAGTTTGATCTAGAGATCCGTGATAGGAAAGGTTGTGAGAATGTCGTAGCCGACCACTTAAGTCGTATGGAGCTTAGTGAGGAGTTGATTAAAGCACAAAGTGAGATAAATGACTCTTTCCCTCATGAGCAACTTTATGCACTTGGCACCCTTCTTCCGGTTAAGAAAGGCAACTTTCTAAAAGTCGGTAAGGAAGGTAGTCCTTGGTTCGCTCCTTTTCTCAACTACCACGAGTGCGGTTTTGTAGATCCCGACCTTGACTCAAACTAAAGGCGTAAATTCCTTAGTGAGGTTGGTAAGTATGTGTGGGAGGATCCTTGCTTATATAGGTTGTGTTCGGATGGCATTTTGAGGAGATGCATCCCGGAAAGTGAAATTTTGAGTGCGCTTTCTTTTTGTCACGACAAAGAGGCCGGGGGCCATTTCTCGGGGCAAAGAACCGCTTTGAAAGTGTTGCAAAGTGGACTATATTGGCCCACTCTTTTTCGAGACGCACATGCTTATGTGAAATCTTGTGACGCTTGTCAAAGGTCCGGTCGTATATCTAGGAGAAGTGAGATGCCTCAAAAGCCCATCATAGTTTGTGAGATTTTTTATGTTTGGGGCATTGACTTCATGGGCCCCTACCCTTATTCGTGTGGTAACAAATATATCCTAGTCGCTTGTGATTATGTGTCCAAATGGGTCGAAGCCTTAGCCTCACCCATCAATGATAGGAATGTTGTTATCCGTTTTCTTAGAAGGAACATCTTTTGTCGGTTTGGGGTGCCTCGTGCTATAATCAGTGATAATGGAAACCATTTTGCCAACAAGCCGTTTGATAAACTTTTAGAGAAGTATAGAGTGAAACACAAGCTAGGTACCGCTTACCATCCCCAAACGAGAGGTCAAGTTGAAGTCACGAATAGGGGTATTAAGCGTATCTTAGAGAGGACGGTAGACACGAATGTCAAGAGTTGGTCTTTAAAGTTAGATGATGCTTTGTGGGCACATAGGACAGCCTTTAAGACACCCCTAGGCATGTCACCTTACATGATAGTCTATGGTAAATCTTGTCATCTTCCCGTAGAAATCGAACACAAGGCTTATTGGGCCATCAAAATGCTAAACCTCGATGACACCTTAATTGGTGAGAAGCGTATGGCCCAATTGAATGAACTGGATGAGTTCCGCCTTTGTGCTTATGACCTTTCCACGAAGTATAAAGAGAAGACTAAGTTACTCCATGATAAGTTGATCAAACCTCGTGTTTTCAATGAGGGTGACGAAGTCTTATTCTACAACACTCGTTTGCATCTTTTTCAAGGGAAGTTGAAGTCTAGGTGGTCCGGTCCCTCTGTTGTGTCGAAGGTCTATCCGTCCGGTGCCATTGAAATCACCCATCCTAAGTTCGGCACGTTTACCACTAATGGCTTGCGGTTGAAAAGGTATGAGAGGTTGCCTTACGATGAAGCACTAGAAATAGTGCACCTTGAAGACCCCATACCTTGTGATGAATCTTGTAAGTCTTGTCATGGACTTTAAACCTTGACTCGTATAATTCTTAATCCACCATTTCATCTCTCTTTCTACCCTTTCTCGCCTTGTGCCAACGGTATAACTTGAAAAAGTTGGCACTGTATAATCCATCTTGTCGAGCCAACGACGTAAAACAAAGGCGCTTGGGGGGAGGCAACCCACCATTTCGTAGTTTGTTGAGTAAGTTTGGTGTTTCAAGTGGTCTTGGGGCGGTTTAAATCAAGTGTGGGGTAGAAATCTTGTGTTATCATAGTTTCTAATCCAAACGCCCGTTTAGCCCTTGCAAACGTGCGTTTAAAACTTTTCCCTGCCAAACGCGCGTTTAGAACCATTTCAAACGCGCGTTTGAAGCCTCAACTCTCTGTTCTTGTTTTCTCGTCCCAAACACACGTTTCACTTCTCAAACGCGCGTTTGAGCATGCGAAATGCGCGTTCCACCTATTCCAAACGCGCGTTTGGTCTCTCCACCTTTAAATACCCTGCACTCAAACTGACGTTTCAGATCGCGTTTCTCCTAAACCTAACCGACGTCCGGCGACCATTCTTACGCCTTTTTACTCGATATTACTCAATTTTCCTCCATTTTTGGCGATTTAAACACCAAACAACACCCCTCAATCTCTTCTTTTGATTTCACCAAGCCATTCCACCAACAAATCCCCCAAATTCTCGATTCGATTGGCAGTTTTTGGCAACTTTTTGCCTAAGTCAAATTTGACCAATTTTGACGTTTCGAGGCTCGTTCTTCGCTCCAAATCATTTGTATCTTCTCATTTAAGCATAGAATAGGTACATTTTGGTTTTACGTTTAAGTTTCGGTTAGGGTTAGTTTTTGCCTATTTTGGTTTAACACCCCTATCCTGTTATTTATTGATTATTGATTTTGTATCCTGTTTCTGTTTGTTTTGCTTTGTTTTGTTGATCGATGATGAATGGTGTGGCTCTCGTGGGGTTTTGTTTCGGTTGGTTGGTTTGTTTTGAAATCCCGGTTGGATGATAACCGGGTCGGTTTTGTTTGTTGATTTGGTTGTTTGGTGGTGTTTGGGTGCATTCAGAGACAATGAGGGAGACTAAGCGTAAGGAAACCGAGGATAAGGGGAAAGGAAAACAGCCGGTAACAAAGCATATGCCCAAGAAACAAAAAACCCTAGTTTATCCTCGGATACCTAAGGGTGGCATTAGAATCAGTGATACGGGACGTGTAGGGAGTAGGAATCCTCGAGCCCTTAGGCCTGCGGGACAGTTGAGAGATGAGACCTCAGACGAGGATTTTGAGCCAGACACTGAGGGGAGAAATTCTAGTAGTGACAGTGAGGAGACAACGGACCTCGAGAGTGATGTGCCCTTGGCACGGTTGCTAGCCAAAACTGTTACGGCACCTGCTCCACCTCCTCCACAAACTACCCCTCCACAGAGTGCCCCCGAGCAAGACCCTCCACTAGCTCCTCCTCCTAATGACCCTATCCCTTTCGAACAGCGTTTTAACTCGCCGGTTGCTTTCTCTAATTATAATGAGTACATCGCTGTGAATAATATGTGTTATGAGAGGGGGCTAGACCTCAAGACTGTTCCGAAATCTTTCATTGATGACTTGAGGAAGAGAGGGTGGAACAATCTGATTTATGAGCCGGAGGGGAATCTCAATCTTTCACTAGTCCGGGAATGGTACGCGAACTTCAGTGTGGCCAATCTAGAGTCAGGGTTCATCAAGGTTAGAGGGGTCAATGTCCCGTGGTCTGTGAAGGCCACTAATGACTACTACCGGATACCGGCTTTCGAGGGTCAAGACTATGTCAGTTGGTTTGCGGAGAGATCGCATTGGGGTAATACTGAGACTGAGGATCCACTAGAGAAAATGAGGAGTAATTTGCAAAGTCAATTGGTGACGACAACTTGGCCCGATGAGTGGAAAGTAAAGGCAAAGTTTTCTCAGAACCGTCTGCTACCGAAGGACAACATCACGCATTTCCACACCAAGGATTTGCAGTTTTTGTATGCTCTGCACTATAATCTCAAGGTAGACGTCGGGAAAACTATTTTCGAGGAGTTCAGAGAGAACCAGAAGGTCAGGCGTCGTATGATCATGTGTCCTTACCTCATTTATGGTTTGTGCAAGAAAGTGCATGTAGATGAGTATTCCGATGATCAAATCTTAAGGAAGAAGAATCTCCCCTTGATGCCTAAGCCGTTCAATGCCCGCACCGCTTCCAAACCCCCTAGGCCCACCCCACGACCTATTCACACCGTCCTCCGCCCCACCACCTCTGCTACATCTTCCACCACACCTATACCTCCACCTGTCACCACCACCACCTCCACTTCTATACCTTCACCTCCACCTTTCACTGCTGGACCTTCCACCACACCCTTACCTCCACCTTCTACACCCTCGACCGGGGGGCCTTGGCTTAGTGAGCGGCAGGGGCTTCTCATTGCCTATAAATAGAGGGATTGGATGGACAGTCTGAGGGTGACACTGAATGGCATAGTGGAGAATCAGCGGGAATTCGCTCAGGAGAGGCAGATTGAGCTTCCTGAATTTAATTTGGATGTCTCACCGTTCCAGTATACTCCAGAGATTGAGGAGGACTTGCAGAGGGTCATAGAGGATTCGTTTGTTGATGAGCCTGAAGAGGGATTTGATGATATTGCTTTAGACGATCTGATTGGCACAGATAGGGCTGGGACAGAGGCGGTTAGGACATGTGATGCACGACCTACACAGACTGAGAGTGCAGCTGCTGTGGTTGCACCATCATCGAGCACACCTGACTCCACTACTGATGGACAGGGCACTGGAGCAGACTAGCCGTTTTCTTGCACTTTACTGCTTACATTTATTATGCTAGTTCTGTTTCAGCTACTTTTGAGATTTCTTTTCTATTATTCTGACTGATTCACTTCACTTTTGCATGCACGTGCACTCACTTTTGAGCCCCTGAGGCCTGCTTGACCGTGTATGCTTTGCTTTTCATTGACTAATACTTTGGGATGATGTGGATATTATTATTGGTTTATCTCTATTGCATGGATGTTCTATTTTTATTTGATTCTATTGTATCCTTCCATTTCATATCCCGCATTCCCCCCCCCCCCCCTTTTATGATTTGATCTCGTCGCTGTGGCATGGACTCGTTATTTTATGCACCCGCTTACCCTATTGTTTGCTTTTTAGCATGCGGATTCCGTCCCGTGCATGCGCTGTCTTTGTTTCTGTTGATCTCGCTCTAGGTTACGGGATGGATTCACACGAGGTTATCACGAGTTTCGAGTCACGGTTGATCCTTTCTGTTGGGTCTTTTTGGTCAAACAGCTAAGTCTTTTACTCTTTTCATCTCTCACACACTGAGGACAGTGTTTCGTTTAAGTGTGGGGTGGGGGACTTAGCCGTTTTCTTGTTTTTGTTGTTAAATGTGCTATATATGTGGTATGCTTAGCCTATGACCGGGCTCGAGTCGATTTTTGGGTAATTTTTAAAAATTTCAAGGGTTTTTAACACCGTTTTGTTTGTGTTATTTTCACATTCAAGTGATAACCACCTTAGTAGAGCCCCGAACGTGTACACTGCGGTTTGATATTATCTTGAGAATGGAGTCTATTAATTTCACGTAAGCTACACTTTGTACCCAATTTGATTACTACCACATCTCATATCACGGGTCTCGAGATGAAATAAAAAGGTTTACCTAAGTAGGACACGGGATGACGGTTATGGCGTCTCTTTGACCAACCAGAGCCAAATAAGCCTTATCCCGAAACGCTAGACCTTCGTAGCCCCTCTCAGCCTTGATAGAATGGTCTGACCACCATTCGTTTTATAGACGTTTTGTTACTTAGTCAGAAACCTACTTTGAGCCTTAATTATGGTCACATTTCCTTCATTTACACCTTACGAGTGGACTTAGTCTTTTGTTAGGCCACACTTGCCAAGGCAAGTGTGGGGTGGGGGAAAATGATGTTTTGATGGGTTGGTGTTTTCTTGGTTTGGAGCTATAAGGAGAAGAGGAGCTAAGTTGGCCTTAGTGTTTGGGTTGGCCCAAAAAGAAAAGAAAATTATACAAAATTCCTTCTTTCTTTCAAAAAAAAAAAATCAAGATCAAAGCTCAAAATAATCTGAAAAGCCCTCAAAGAATAAGAGTTTGAAGTGTATATAAATAAAGGGTTGGAAACAAAGGGATGAGCTCAAAAGTTATAGTTATGATGATTAAGGGTTGGGATAGTGAGATAGGTGCTAATGTATTCGATCTCGCCTCATGATACTTGAAACATAGTTGAGTGTGGCAATGAGTTCGGGTATGTTGGTATCCTATGGTTCCCAAAGTGTTTAATTAATCAAAAAGGAGTTTGGATGGTTTGTATGCTAGAAATAAGGTGGTACACTTGTTGATTAAGTTCACTCGTACTTCTTTTTCTCCAGTTCCCAAAATATCCTTTTCGATTAACCGGAATTACCCTAGCCTAACGTTATAACCTTTCAAGTCCTACCCGATTGTGTCCAAACTTAGTGACCTTGATTAGTGGAGAGGGTGGTTAGTATGAGACGGTTGGTAGGCTTTTGGTCGGGATTCAAGCCCCGACAATCATTTTGAGCACTTGGCTTTGGCTTGGCACCACACACACTCCATTTTCTTAATAATGTTATACCGGTGTGTATATGTTCGTGTGTCTTATTTTGTGGTTACCTCGAGAGTGTGAGTAGTAGCACCTACATCACAACGTTGAATCCCTTGGTTGGTTTTAAAACGCCTAATTTACGCGAGGGCGAGCAAAGGCTAAGTGTGGGGTGGTTGATGGGAGTCAACTTTACGTGACTCCGGTGCATTAATTACCCCCGTTTACCACACTTTCAGCACAATTTTAGGTGAATTAGACCATTTTCGGGGTGTTATCGTGAGCTTATGGCACGGGGAATGAATCCGTTGCTCTGATGGATTATTACCCCCTTTTTGTTGAGATTAACCCCATTCCCGAGCACTTTTACCCTCCGGAATTGTTTGGATGTTTTTGGTTGTTGATGATGTTGAAGGGTATTGGTGTCTCGAGGACTCGGAAGGTGACAATTTGTGGTGAAAAGCATGATCGAGGCAAGAAGAGGGGTCAAAAAGGAAGAAAAGTGAAGATTTGGGGAGACAGGGGCCCAAACGCGCGTTTAAACCATCCAAACGCGCATTTCAGAAGTCCAGAAATGATTCAGAGTTGAAGCCTCCCAAACGCGCGTTTGAAACCACCTTAAACGCTCGTTCCAAGTCACCCAAACGCGCGTTTGAACCTTCTAAACGGCGTTCCCTGCATTTAAGAACCGTCAAGTTCCTGCCCAGAAATGATGTGTAACGCGCGTTTCAACTATGCGAAGCGCGCGTTTGAAGATTCCAAACGCCCGTTCCAGCCTCCAAACGTGCGTTTGGACCGATTTTTCTGCAGATTTTTCTCCCACCTATAAATACCCCCCTTGGACTATTTCTTGATATCTCTGGTATCCTTAGCAAAACTCTACCCATTTCTAGCTCGATTTTTGTAATAGATTAGAATACTTTCTCTTAGTGTACATCAACATTATCTTAGCTTAATCTTTCTATTTTAGCTTAGATTTCCATTCCAAACACTAAGAGACCACCTTTTAATTACTTCTCTATTTTGTATTTTTTGGATCTCAACTCGAATTTCTGCAAATTAATGGTATATTTCTCTTCTCTTTTACTTGTTATGGCTTTCATTTACTGACTTGAGTATGTTTTAACTAGTATAATGAGTAGCTAAACACCTACATAGTCGAATCATGTGAAAATTAGTGAAATCACCCTTTGGGTGATGAAATTGGGAGTGGGTAGTGCTTTTTATTGTTGTATTTTGCATATTTCACGTCTTAGAACTTGTTATAACGGATTTGGGCTAGATTGATCACCTAGGTCAAAATCATACACATCAACCTTGAGAGTTGTTCAGATAGGGAGATGTGGGAAAAGGGTTCTAAGATCGCATCGTAGTGCGAGGTTACTCGTTTTAACGTTTAAACGGCTCTCGTGCATAAATTGTCTTGTGAATGAATCTCTCTTAGGAACGGTTAGTTGACTTGGCATAAGGTGTTGGGGAAGAGTTGTTCAGACCTTAGCACCGGGATTAGAGTACGTACCGTGAAATTGAATGTAAAGAGTTAAATCGTTATTGCACACTCCCGATTTGTCATTCCTTTGGGTGAAACTAGCTATTTTGATCATGGTTCGGCTATGTCTCTTTATCTATCTTTAAAGCCTAGTAGTTTAATCTTCTTTCTTTCTATCTTATCTGCAAACTTGGTAGTATAGATCACTTTAGTGTCGTTGTAGTTACAGATAATTTAAAATCATTGTTCATCTAGACTAAGCAATACGTTCACTTTGGTACTTGCAAACACGATTCCTTTGGGTTCGACCTCGTACTCCTGTAGCTATTCTAACAATCGACCAGGTACACTGCCGGTTAGAGAGTTAGTTTACCTACGGTTTCGAGTCTTTATAAATTGTTTTTGTTGGGGTGAATTTTAGCTCAATCACTTGTGCACAACAACTTCATGTAGCAACATACTCTGCTTCTGCTATGGATGTTGCAATAGATGTATGTTTCTTGCTAAACCAAGATACTAGTCTGTTCCCTAGCATTTGGCAAGTACCATATGTACTCTTCTTGTCTACTTTGCAACCTGCATAGTCTGCATATGTGTATCGAACTAGCGTAAAATCACCTTCTCTTGGATAGAATAATCCCAAGTCAACTGTATCCTTGAGATATTTTAACATCCTTTTAGCAGCAGCTAGGTGAATTTCTTTTGGATATGATTAAAATCTTTCACATACTCCAACATCAAATTATATGTATGGTCTTCTTACAGTAAGATATAGTTGTGAAACTATCAGACCTACGTATTTGGTTTGATCCACGCTTTTACCATTAATATCTTTGTCTAAGTGTAAGTTTGCTGACATATGAGTTGCAGCCTTTGCACTTGATTCCATTCCATACTTCTTGATGAGATCTTTGATATATTTGCTCTGGTTGATGAAGATCCCATTCTTCATCTGTTTGACTTGAAGTCAAATGAAGTAATTGAGTTTTCCCATCACACTCTTTTGGAATTTGCTCTTCATCAGATTGGCAAATTGTTCACATAACTTGGAATTTGACATCCGAAGATTATGTCATTCACATAGATCTGTACCAGCAGTTTGCAGTCTTTATGTTGGATTCTGAACAATGTCTTGTCTATTGTGCCCTTCTTGAATCCATTTTCCACAAGAAACTTTGACAAGGTTTCATACCAAGCTTTGAGTGCTTGTTTCAAACCATAGAGTGCTTTGTTGAGCTTGTATACTTTATTTTTCTGTCCTTTGATTTCAAATCCAGGTGGCTGTTGCACAAAAACTTCTTCTTAATGTAGTCCATTTAAGAAGGCTGATTTGACATCAATTTGGTATACCTTGAATTTCTGATGAGCAGCATGTGCTAGGAATAATCTGATTGCTTCTAATCTTACAACTGGTGCATATGTATCATCAAAGTCGATGCCGGCAGCTTGTAAGTAACCCTTGGCTACGAGTCTTGCCTTGTTTCTGATAATAGCTCCATTGTCATCCATCTTATTCCTATAAACTCACTTTGTTCCAATGACATTTGAGTGGTCTGGTCTGTTTGTGAGTTCCCAGACTTGATTTCTCTCAAATTCATTCAGCTCTTCTTGCATTGCAATTATCCAATCAGCATCTTCGCATGCATCTTCAATAGTTTTGGGTTCGATATCTGATAGAAAACATTTGAGTATGGTTTCCAGTTGTCTTTTAGTTCTAACACCAATGTTTGGATCTCCTAGAACTCGTTCTGCTGGATGATCTCTTAACCAATTCAGATTTGGCTCAGTGATTTGTTTGGTTTGAACATCATTTGGTGTTGTGCCTTGCTCAATTGTGGGATGAAAATCATCAGGTTCTGTTGAATTGATTTGTCTTACTTCAATGTCAACATAGATTGGCCCTTCTGTAGTTTGATCATTTTCTAGTAATTGCATATCAGTGTTGCAGTTAGGTTCATCAAAGACGACTGCACTGATTTTTCTATAGATAGTGTCCTCTTATTTAGAATCCTGAAGGCTTTGCTTATGTTTGAATATCCCAAGAATATTCATGCATCTGCTTTAGCATCAAAAGTCTTTAGTTGATCCTTTCCATTGTTGTGGATAAAACACTTCTTTCCAAAGATATGAAAGTAGGAGATGTTGGTTTTCTCCCACTCCATAGTTCAAAAAGTGTTTTTCCTCTGAGTTTGTTGATGATTGATCTGTTCTGAGTGTGACAAGCAATGTTGACAACTTCTGCCCAGTATCCTTTTGAAATGTTTGCTTATGCTATCATTGTTCTGGCAGCTTCTTTTAAAGTTATGTTGCTTATTTCAGCTACTCCATTGTGTTGTGGAGTTCTTGTAGTAGCAAGTTGATGTTTCATGCCATTTTCTCCACGGTAACTTCCAATGACTTGATTCAAGAATTCTGTGCCTCTGTCAGATCTGATTTTGATTACTGTCAGATCCTTTTCATTCTAAAGTCTTTTCAGCAGGTCTGGCAGCTTCTTGAGAGTTTCTCTTTTCTTGTTGAGAAAGATAGGCATGTGTACTTAGATAAATCATCCACTATTACCAATGTGTACATCTTTATTTTTCTAGTTAAGATCATTTGTCTTGTTTCTTCATTGATAACTTTGCATTTCTTCTTGTTGAATAGGACTACATATCCTTTGTCATAGAACTTATTTGCACTGTGAAGATTTTACTTCAATCCTTCAAAAAATTTGACATCACAGATTTCTAGATCATTCTTGACGAGACTTCTAATTCCTTTTGTGATTCCAGGCTTCTCATTTATATCAAATGTAACTCCGGGTCTATCCTTGTTTTGATACTTCACCAAACAGTTTTTGTTGCCCGCAATGTGTCTGAAACATCCATTATCTATGTACCAGACATCCTACAAAACATATTATGCAATTTAGGTACCCAAATATGTTTGGGTCCAACAGTGTTAGTGCCAGATGATGTAAGGCCTAGTTTGTATTTGAATGAGGGGACTCTCATGCATTTACAAAACTGTTGAGAATAATCAAATGGAATTTCGTAAAACTTCTTTTTCCCATCTGAGATCCTTTCTCTACCTTTGTATGATTGAACAGGGTTGGTCTAAAAGGTAGACTTGGCAGTTGTCTCAGATTTCTTTTTATACACTTGTCTAGTCCTGTTAAGAACCTTTTTGTGTGTAGAAGGAAATCTGGAACATTCCACTTTTCTACTCTTAGGTTGCCATTATGACATTGGGTTTCTTGTTGTGCATGGGAAGACCAATGTTCCAGTCATTATCAGAGAGGTATAATTTGTTATTCCCTCTGACCTTATGATTCCTTGTTTTGCTAACCCTTTGAGATTCCTAAGTGACTGGATGTTCATGTCTTTGATTTTCAATCACAAATTTAACAAACTTGACTTGCTTGACCGGTTGGACTTTTGTTTATGATTCGAAAACAGCCTTATAAGGAGTACCATTTCTAGATCTAGACTTTAAGTTAGACCTGTCAAGTGTCGTCTATTCTGAGTATCCCAGACCAGGCTTGTGACAGACCTAAACCTAACCTTGGAAACGGCGCCAGAAAGCTGACGGACATTACCTAGGCTATACAGATCCTAACCGGCAGTGTACCGGGTCAAATTGTAGTTCTAGTCTGGTGAGTCAGGTCGTATTCCTCAGGGAAAACATGGTAATTCTTTTAAGTGCTCGATCTAAGTCGTAGGTTTATAACATTTTCCTCGGGTTAGATAGTTAGATCAGTTAGATGTTAGAGTAAACAGTAAATAAAATTAAACTATACTAATATAATATATATAAATATATAAATATATATAGATGTACATAGATTGTAAAATATATATATATATATATATATATATATATATATATATATATATATATATATATATATATATAGTACCAAAATATAATATATAAACCAAACTAGCCAAAGTATATGTAATCAATTTACTCGATCTTTTCAATTAACGAAATGTGTTCGATCTTCCTTTTAGGTCCAATTGAGTAAATGAAACGATGTACTCCTAAACTAGACAACTCCTCCTCACACGGCGTATGAAATTGTCATATGTCCATTGTCATCACCCAAGGTCCACAATCATTACGGTTTTTTCCGAGCAGTCCCGAGTGCGATTCTACCTTTGGATAAAAGGAGTCACTCCGTTCGTTAAGCGGTCAATTTTATTTAAAAGGCTCCGGTTGTCAAAGCCGGACGATTCAACTTTCCGGTTTAAGTTTCAATTAAAATGATGATTTAACATTATTACGATCTCGAGTACAAATTATAATAAGATTCATTTCTCCCAAAACAAATCTACCCCCGGGTAGGAAATCGGATTCCGTTGTCACGTTATTAACACGACCAATTTTACCCTCCGGTTTTTCTATCTTTTATCTCATATCCTGATTACGAGGCGTCAATTCATAATTAGATTATGAATTCCTCAGATCGATTTAAATACGTCAATACGAATACGATCAAAATAGAAAAAGATTCAATTAACTCAATTTTAATCATTTTAACTTAACAACATTTCTTTAACGAAAAGATCGAATTAAAACGATTACATAACTTTGGCTAGTTATTAGATCTAGCCTAATAACATTATAAAAGATAAAAGATGAAAATAACAAAGAAAAACATAAACATAAATACTATAGAAAATTACCCGATTACAACCACGACTCGAAATCGTCTTTTTTCGGGCATTACAACGACTTCAAAACAACACCGATCTTCCGGGAATTTCCCGAGCATTACTACCGTAATACTACTACTAAATTTATTTCGGCATAAGGCCGATTTACAAACTACAAAATAAAAAGGGAGAAAGAGATATATATATATAGTATATGGTATATATATATATTTTAGGTACACCCGATTGCAAAGCTGATGGATCCATATATATAGGCAATTTCCCCTTCCCGGATCGATCCGGAATGGGTGCCGGATCGATCCGGTATCCATCATTACTAATGATTACTCCATGTTCTGCATTTTACCGGTGATATAAATTATATATAATTACATAATTAACTTCTAAAAATCATAACTTAATCTCCCGAACTCCAAACATTGCAAACGAAATGCCAAAATTAAGATCTCGAGAAACTCTACAACTTTCATGAAGGACTCTTCTTCATAAAACACCTTCTTGATTACCTCGTGTTCCTCCAAAGATATTTGGGATTTTTATTAATTGAAATCAAATGACCACTTGATCACCATTTGAGTTGTAGACCGCCATTCTTCATAATTCAATTTGCATCAGAAAGCTTATACAAAGATCTTCAACTTCCGTGAAGAACACTTTCTCTGAAAACGTCGTTTTGACGAGCCATTCCCAATACGTGTCGTTTTCGGGATTGACCACTTGATCTAGTGACGTTTCATATCTTGAGTTCTATAAGTCCAATTGACGTGATTCAAAGTGCATCGGAACGTTTATATGAAGATCTACGACTTTCATTAAGGCCACTTCTTCAGAAAATACCGTTTTGATAGGCAATTCCCATCGATACTCGGGATTTTCATTCTTAAGAAACGATTAACCCTTTGATCATTTGACTTAGTGACGCTTTATAATTTCCTTCCAATGAATCGAATTGACTTCAAAAAGTGTCTATACTCGGGATTTCAGTTCATCTTAGGATTCTGCAAAGAAACAAACAGAAAATACCCGCGTAAAACAGACACGATACTCCGGTCACTAAAACCGGTACAAAACTAACAAAAACTTATAAAAATACGATAATTTATATAATAACTACCACTTACATATTTAGATAAAACTTAGTATTTATGACTTGATTTGATATAATAATGTTCAAAATGGTATCAGAAATGGGGCGAAATATCATAAAAACGATCATAAATTTATCTCTCATCACAACCCCCTACTTAGCTTTTGGTCGTCCTCGATCAAAACAAGCGATAAAACAAAATGAATAAGAGATAAATTCATGAAGATAGAAATATAAGAGACAACTAGATGTTGCAACCGTATAGAATTACAACCAGGCGTTAACCTCAATATAAATGTATAACAGAGTGTGTGTGTGACAAGCCTTTTCAATTTCCACTATCCTCTCTTGAATAATTCAAGCAAACTAACAAATATCCATTCAGACAGTCCTAATGACTTTCCTAGGTATAGTAGTAACAGTTCCACACAAAGTTCTCCCGTGTACTTATTAGGATAATCCTTAAAGCATATCATTCAGTTTATACTTTGGGGATAGTCGAGAAGATAACTAAGTTTTCAACCATGCTCTGTTCTTATTATTTTTTCATAGAATACTAACATATCCGAACTTATTGCCAAAATCGACTATCTTGCAAGCGTCATGAGGTGAGATCGAATACATTAATACCTATCTAACTTTTTTTCTTTTTTTCTTTTTCTTTTTCACATTTGTAGCATATGCCTTCATTCCCGGCCAATAGGGCGTTTCGTGATAACACCCTAGTGGACTACTATCATCGAGCAATGGGGCTTTTAAACCTCATAGTGATATAGGACGTTTCGTGATAACGCCCTACTGCACTCAAATCATTGGTAGCTACAACCAACATATAGATAGTTCATCTTAATTTGGTATTTTTCTTTTTATTCCACTTAACTTATATCCTTTCTATCACATTCAAACCTTCAGATATTCACAGTACACGTTCAAAAGTTAGGTACTAAGTTACTGCAATTATCTATAGAATAACCACTAGGATACTGAATGGATACAGTTTAAAATTTTCCGCTTCAATATCAAAGGCTTACGTGAACAATGAATTCATGTTACACAAATATATTTGGAATTACAATGCACTTACGGTTCACGTTGGTTATACACATCCAAATTGTTCATTATATCTTCAAATCCATGAAATATATACCTTATACAGTTTATTTTAATCAACTAAATAATGCTCGAAAAAGATCGAAAACTAAGGGATTTATTGATACAAAATAAACATTAATGCCATTGCTAGACCAACGACTCCACTCCCCACTTACGAACTAACATTGTCCTCAATGTAAAGTGAGTGTAAATAAGTTGTTGGGAAAGCAATGGTGCACTAAAACAAGTCAAAACAAATACTCGGATGATAAAAAAGGGTGGGTGGGTGGGTCAAAGTTATGACCGTTGTGTGTGCAAATGAAATAAAAGTGTGTGGAGTGTGACGAGTGTAATGCAAAAGGGTAGATAAACACACCACATAAACTTTTATTGATTTAAAACACACAATATTCCACAGTAGTTGAACTAATACATGTCACACATTATTTTTGAAATTTAAAACAGACTAGATCATGATATGAAATATGTGACAAGTATTAACTCTGAGTCTTTTATACCCAGATCCTCAAGGGTTATTTCAAATTGTTCTAACAACCTAAGTCTAAGAAATGATGCATTTGAATTTTATCTTTGTTATCCATCAGGATTTTCGGATAACCACCTAATCGTTCCCGTTTAATGTCATTCAAACATTCATCCTAAGACTTGGTGAAACAAAATGAAAATCAATCCGAAGTATTACCAAAGTATCATCCAAAGTATGAGTAATTATTATATTTAACATTTTTGCGGGCTGCCTCCCGGTAGCGCTTTTGGTTAACGTCGTTTGCTCGACCAAAATGATAATGATTAACTAATATAATATACTAAACAAAACGGGATACTTCTAACAATTACTCACAAAAACACGTAACAATTAAGCACATAATCCACTAAAAATAAATGCTTAAGGAGTAAAAGGAAGGATAGTACCCGTCATTGACTACATTTATAGTCTATAGCCGGACTTTATCGTGCTTTAGTTTTCTAATGTCTTTGGTGGTGGGTCATCCTCACGCACCGCATCCTTCTTCAATCTTGGTTTCCAACAGAGGTTAGACAATTTCCACCAATCCACACGATTCTTGAACTTTTCCTTTGATTTTCGAGCTTTCGGTTTGCGAGCCTTCATATTATTGCTAAAGTCATCTTCTTCAATTACTGCGTGTTAGTACAATCCACAACAAGGGGACACAAAGTGTCTACACAAGAACTAGATTCTAGTGTAATGCATGGATATTTCAATGAAATGTAAATGTTGAAGACAACGCTCTCATGATTAACTCCCAAACTAAACTCTCCTTGCAAACATCGATGAAAGGGATATTAATATTTAAGCACCGAAAAGTGTCGAGAAAACATGCATACTTCTCATCGTTAAGCGAAGATGGTAAAGCTTCCTTGAATGATTGTGCCTTTTGAGGACATTGTGTGTCATCATTCAGTGACTTTTTCTTCAAAATATGCACTTTGGATATGGTGTTGTCCTATCTGGTTGAACCGAGATGAATTTGGATTGAGCCGGATAAGGTTTGGTTTGAATTGGCCCTTCCAAACTTGATTCATTCTCAACATGATCATTGGTCAAGGTCCTACTCATTCTTGGATTTTTCAATATTCTAGGAATCTTGACCCATTCCTCATTTTCAGGTTCAATATATCTGTTCTGTCTTAGGAAATCTTCAATAATGTCCTCTTCCTCTTTAGTGAATTCCAGTTTATTTTCCATATCCTTTTCAAATTTACCATCTAAATCATCCTCTACTTCATTAATTCTCATGTTTTCTAATCCATTACTTCCACAGATTCTTCTACTTCTAGTAATAACAGCATTTACCTCTCCCGGGTTTCTTTCGGTATTACTTGGCAGCTCTCCTGGAGGTTTACTGTTTTTACGTTCCTCTTCTCTACTCAAATGATATTCCAAATTCCATAATGAAGCTTCTACAATTCTCATTCTGGTATCATGTCCACTTATAGATGTTTTCAACGTACTCATATCCTTAGTGACTGTACCTATAGAAGTCATCATGGTTTCCATATTTTGAGCTTGAGTTGACATCATACCCATCAGATTTTCGATTAATTTCTCTCATTTATCAACTCCTTCAGGTTGAGTTGAACTTTGGGTGACTGGTATGCTTTGAGTGGTATATTGTGGATACGATCTAGGTAATGATTGTAGATTCTGATTCGAGGTATCTCCTTGATAAACTAGATTTGGATTCTTATATTGGATTGGATACGGTGGTTGTCCTTGCTTACTAGGGGTTTCAGACCAATGAAAAGTAGGGTGATCTCTTCTACTAGCATTAAACGAGTTTGAATACGCGTTGTTCAAATTCCTATGCTGTAAAAAACTCACCTTTTCCCTTGAATATCCTTTTGGTTCTTCCATCCCTAATGACACATTATCATGATTTGAGTAGTCATTTGGTATGATATTTTCTGAGTTTACATTTTTACTGGCTAATAAGCCGTCAAATTTCCTACTCAAATTCTCCAAGTGTGCAAGAACTTCTGCATTCGATGTACATTCTCCTACAAAGGCTACTTTTCTTGTGCTAGAACCGGTTTCCCACATACGATTATTTTTGGAAATCTTTTCTATAGCATCGTAAACTATTTGGGCTTCACTCATCATTAACGAACCACCACATGCATGATCTACATCCGCAGACGTGAGTCTTTCCTTAATTTACTGACGAGAAAAGTTGGATTTGCATATCTAAGGAATAACCATGATCGGGACAAGCTCTTAATAATTTTTTAAATCTTTCCCAAGCATTCCCAAGCGTTTCTTCAGATCCTTGTTTAAAGTTGGCAATTTCGACTATTAATTCCAATTTTCTACCAGGAGTAAAATACTGCTTTAAAAACTCGGTTTGAATATCCTCCCAACTTGTCAATGAATGATGTGGGAGTGACAAAAACCAATCTCGTGCTCTTCCTTTTAAAGAAAAAGGAAACATAGAAATCCTCGTTAATTCCCGATGAGCACCATGACTTTTGGCTGTATTACACAATTCTTCGAAAAGATAGAGGTGATGATGTGGATCCTCATCATCTTCTCCTAGAAATTGGGCTCTTGTGTCAATTAAACCAAAAGATGAGATTTTATTTCAAATTATTTGCTCCTTTATTGGGTAAACGAATTGGATTATTAATCTGTACCTTTTTACGGTCCGATCACATATAGGTCTCGGTTTAGGCTGGTTTCGATTATTACGATTATGCTTATTCCGATTTCGATTATTTCTATTATTTCGATTACATTTATTAGGTTGAGGTAAACTCTTATTAAGGTTTTGGCCATACCTTGAGCATGAGCAATCCCTTGTTCAGGTGTTTCACTAACGGTTTCGCCATTTTAAGTAACTCGATTTGACAATTCTTGTGGAATAGAAAATATCGAATAGAAAATAACACAAAATTGATTAAAAAAAACCACTTTTTTTCTCTCTCGTAATTATCGAATCCACTCGATATTTACCGAGTAGTTTTTTTTTTTTTTTTTCGGTTTTATTTTTTCTCTCTCTCGTAATTACCGAAGCCACTCGGTATTTATCGAGTATTTTATAAAAAAATTGATATCTTACCAAATAGGTAGGTACCAATGAAAATAAAAATACAAATGAGATTGAGAAATGTATTGACTTATCCTCATTTGTTATGACCACGTTTACTTTCTACTATCGAAAATAGAAAATAACTCGAATTTGGTAGAAGAAGAAAATTGGTAACTAAAAGAAGGTAGATACCAACGGAAAATAAAAATAGAAATGTGATAAGAAGAGTGTTGACTTATCCTCGAAAATTTTGAGCTAATACAAGTAGTAACCCTAGACACAAAGAAAGAAATTAGCGACGTTTTCCACGGCAACGGCGCCAAAAGGCCGACAGACCTAAACCTAACCTTGGAAACGGCGCCGTAAAGTCGACGGACATTACCTAGGCTATACAGATCCTAACCGGCAAAGTGTACCGGGTCAAATTGTAGTGCTAGTGCGGTGAGTCGTCGTATTCCTCGAGGAAAACATGGTAATTCTTTTAAGTGGGGTTAAACACCAAGACGCTATTATTAACTCGATCTAAGTCATGAGTTTATAACATTTTCCTCGGGTTAGATAGTTAGATCGATTAGATGTTAGAGTAAACATAAATAAAATTAAACTATACTAATATAATATATATAAATATATAAATATATATAGATGTACATAGATTGTAAAATATATATATATATATATATATATATATATATATATATATATATATATATATATATATAGTACCAAAATATAATATATATAAACCAAACTAGCCAAAGTATATGTAATCAATTTACTCGATCTTTTCAATTAACGAAATGTGTTCGATCTTCCTTTTTAGGTCCAATTGAGAAAATGAAACGGTGTACTCTAAACTAGACAACTCCTCCTCACACCAACGTATGAAATTGTCATATGTCCATTGTCATCACCCAAGGTCCACAATCATTACGGTTTTTACGAGCGAAGGTCCCGAGTATGCGATTCTACCTTTGGATAAAAGGAGTCACTCCGTTCGTTAAACGGTCAATTTTATTTAAAAGGCTCCGGTTGTCAAAGCCGGACGATTCAACTTTCCGGTTTAAGTTTCAATTAAGCGATGATTTAACATTATTACGATCTCGAGTACAAATTATAATAAGATTCATTTCTCCCAAAACAAATCTACCCCGGGTAGAAATCGGATTCCGTTGTCAAGTTATTAACACGACCAATTTTACCCTCCGGTTTTTCTATCTTTTATCTCATATCTCGATTTAGGCGTCAATTCATAATTAGATTATGAATTCCTCGGATCGATTTAAATACGTCAATACGAATACGATCAAAATAGAAAAAGATTCAATTAACTCAATTTTAATCATTTTAACTTAACAACATTTCTTTAACTAAAAGATCGAATTAAAACGATTACATAACTTTGGCTAGTTATTAGATCTAGCCTAATAACATTATAAAAGATAAAAAGATGAAAATAACAAAGAAAAACATAAACATAAATACTATAGAAAACTACCCGATTACAATGGCTGACTCGTAAATCGTCTTTTTCCGGGCATTACAACGACTTCAGAACACCGATCTTCCAGGAATTTCCCGAGCATTACTACCGTACTACTACTACTGAATTTATTTCGGCATAAGGCCGATTTACAAACTACAAAATAAAAAGGGAGAAAGAGATATATATATATATATATAGTATATGGTATATATATATATATATTTTAGGTACACCCGATTGCAAAGCTGATGGATCCATATATATAGGCAATTTCCCCTTCCCGGATCGGTCTGGAATGGGTGCTGGATCGATCCGGTATCCATCATTACTAATGATTACTCCATGTTCTTCATGTTACCGGTGATTTAAATTATATATAATTACATAATTAACTTCTAAAAATCATAACTTAATCTCCCGAACTCCAAACATTGCAAACGAAATGCCAAAATTAAGATCTCGAGAAAATCTACAACTTTCATGAGGGACTCTTCTTCATAAAACACCTTCTTGATTACCTCGTGTTCCTCCAAAGATATTTCGGGATTTTTATTAATTGAAATCAAATGACCACTTGATCACCATTTGAGTTGTAGACCGCCATTCTTCATAATTCAATTTGCATCAGAAAGCTTATACAAAGACCTTCAACTTCCGTGAAGAACACTTTCTCTGAAAACGTCGTTTTGACGAGCCATTCCCAATACGTGTCGTTTTCGGGATTGACCACTTGATCTAGTGACGTTTCATATCTTGAGTTCTAGAAGTCCAATTGACGTGATTCAAAGTGCATCGGAACCTTTATATGAAGATCTACGACTTTCATTAAGGCCACTTCTTCAGAAAATGCCGTTTTGATAGGCAATTCCCATCGATACTCGGGATTTTCATTCTTAAGAAACGATTAACCCTTTGATCATTTGACTTAGTGACGCTTTATAATTTCCTTCCAATGACTCGAATTGACTTCAAAAAGTGTCTATACTCGGGATTTCAGTTCATCTTAGGATTCTGCAAAGAAACAAACAGAAAATACCCGCGTAAAACAGACACGACACTCCGGTCACTAAAACCGGTACAAAACTAACAAAAACTTATAAAAATACGATAATTTATATAATAACTACCACTTACATATTTAGATAAAACTTAGTATTTATGACTTGATTTGATATAATAATGTTCAAAATGGTATCAGAAATGGGGCGAAATATCATAAAAACGATCATAAATTTATCTCTCATCATCTTGTCTCTAGGTCTTTTGGCTGGTTTGTACTCAGGAATGATTGATGTGATAGGATTGATCTAAATTGGTGTTACCATATTTGGATCAGGTCTGTTTCCAACCATCATTGAAGACTTGTTGTTCCTTAGATTGAATGCCTCAGCTTTCAATTTCAAATTTTCAGACTTGAGATATTAATTTTCTTTCTTTATTTGATCACAGTTTGCTTGAATCTCTTCAAACTCACTTTTGAGATCTTTGATAAATTCTTGAATGTTTGTAGCCTCAAGATTTTGAATTGCAGCTTTGGAAGATAAGGGCTCTGCTTGACTCTCATGAGATGAGTCATCGTCTGCTTTGTAAGCTCGTGTGTTTCTGCCCTTGTTGTCTGTTCTTTCACGTCTATCCTCATCTATAGTTCTCTTGATTTGATCTAGACAGTTTGATTTGAAGTGTCCTGATTATCATCTTTCTTGTTTCTTTCTTGCTTGATTATCATCTTTATTTTGATCATCCATGTTGTCCCTTCTATCATCTCTGCGAGCATCTCATCTGTCATCTCTATTATCCTCATCTCTTCTTCTATAGTTATCATCTCTTCTATTCTGATTTTGCTGTTGAAACTTCTAGTTGAATGGGATAGACCTTTGACATGTCTCATAATCAAGGCCATTTGATCTTTTAGTTGGAAAATTTGACTTTGTTTGACCATTTCAACCATTGGTTTGGAAGTTTCACCAGTGGGAGCAATAAGAGCTGGTATTTCTTGAATATTCTTCTTAGATTTGTTATTCAGCTCAAATTCATATGCCTTCATATCATAAAAGAGTTCCACTATGTCTAATGTTGTTAGATCTTTTGTTGCAGCTAAGACAGTGGTTATGATATCCCAAGACTCTGGAAAGCTTTCAAAATCTTCATGCAGATTTCCTTTTGAGTGTAATTTCGATTTAGCAATGTAGCTCATTTAGGATCTCGTGAAAACGAGCTTCCATCTTTTCAATTGTTTATCCAGACTTCATCCGGAAGGTCTCAAATTTCTGAACAGCAACTGCGAGTTTGTTGTTGATGGTCCCAGAGAAGGGTAAAACTATAGTCAGAGGGGGGGGGGGTGAATGACTATAGTGGAGTTTCAAAAAAATTTGTTGTATTTAAAAGCTTTTGGGCAGTAGATAAGTCCCTTGTTACTAAGTTGTTTCAAAGTAGTTTAGACAATCACAGATATAAGATATAATGTATGCAATTAAATGGATGCAGTAATGTAGATTGCAGAAAGTAAATTGACACAAGGGTTTATAGTGGTTCAGGGTGGTGTAATCCCTTAATCCACTCCTCTCCTGTGATGATTGGAGGAATTCACTATTGTTTTCACAGATACAATAGTACGATTGTCCTTGGCTTCACAATCTTCATAATCTACAAGACTATCACTCCTTGACTGCTACAACTTCAGTGATTCAGTCTCTTTCACTTCTCCTTGATATCAAATCCTTCAGCAGCTATCACAGTGGGTGCAATTCCTTCTCAGATCCTTCTGATTCAATTGCTTCAGTTTGATGTGAATGAGATTCACAGACTTGCTTGATCAATCTCAGTGCTGGATGTGAAATTGTAGTACTGATGTCTGAGTTGACCTCTAGATAAATCCTTGTAAGTTCAAAGAGAAGGCTTTTCAAATTGACAGAGTTTCTGCTAGTTTTCTCCGTTTCAAATCGTTGTTTTTACATGTCTGTCATCTATTTATAGCCTTGAATATCCTTGATTTGAAATTCCGTCCGTTGGCTATTTAATGTGGGGAATAATCCTTGATTTTATTCTTGATTCCCCCTTAATCATTGTTGCGGAGATTTTGCATCAATAACAAAAGAAAATTTATAACCCTAACCTATATGCAAAACTAACTCCTAACCGACCAAAACATCGGGTTGTTGCTAGTAAAGCGTAATGAGTAAGGGGTCGATCCACAGGGAAAAGGTATGTAGAATCTAATCCTAGTAATCCTCCCAATTGCTACTCAACAAAAACAAATAAACGAAAAGCAAAAGCATAAAAACAGAAAAACATAAAAGAACAATCAAAATAAATCTAACCTAAGAAACATGGGAACAACCAAAGTACAAACCTAAGTGATTTCAATTCTATTTAATCTCATGATTCTAATTCAGTTTGTGGTTTCGCCCTTTCACGAGACACAAATCCCTAATCTCTTAGTGAACTTATCTCTCAAGCTATGAAAGCCCACGTGGTGAATTCAATTATCTATCTCTCATCTTTCGAATGTTGAGACTGATTTACCAAACAAAACTTGGGTGTAGATTCAATTAACTCTCGTTTTTAAAGAACCTAACAACCTAGGAATCTAACTCATTAACTTGTCATCATTAATGGCTAAAAACCCTATCTTTCTATGGTGATCTAGCGTTTATGCAACTTCCGTATTATAAACATCAATCGTGAACTAATCTTTTGATTCTAATTCACATGGCATACAAATCGCATAGAAAAATACAAACGACTTAAAGCTCATGAAGATAAAACTGGAATTAAATTAATTGAAAGAAATCAAACTCACATAGTCTTGAATACAATGGTTGAAACACCATGGAAACGAAAAGAAAAGCTACATAATCTACTCCTAATCTAACCTCGGTTCACCCGAGCACAAGGCTCGGGTGACCGGCCTTGGAAGCCAAGAACGCTGCTGATGTGTTGCCGCAGGAAATAATTGTGTGAATTATTCTATCAATTAGGGTTGCTGCTGCTTGCTTTTATAGAATACAAAGGTCGGCTGAGGCACATCTTTAATGTCGGCTGAATGAATCCTAAATTAATTAGGATTTTTGCATGCGGATGGGAGAATTAATTCTAAGTCGGTTGCTACAGGATTTGTCTGGACGCTCGTTTGAGTAATGTGAACATGATCAAAGAAATTGTGGATGCCAGTTTAACGTTTTGAACTCAAACTTCTAAAATTCATAACTTGAGTTGTAGACCTCCAAAAATTATGATCTGAATGTCATAATTAAGCTCTCGGAAAACTCTACAACTTTCATTAAGGACTCTTCTTCAGAAAACGCCTTTTTGACTAGCCCGTCGTATCCCGAGTATATTTCGGGATTTTCCACTAGTTTCAGCAACAGCATCCAAACTTGTAACGCTCATATCTCGGGCCTCGTAAGTCGGAATGAAGTGATTCAAGATCCTGTAGAATCCTCTCTTCAAGACCTACAAATCTTCTCTTGAGGTCGAGAGTCAAATCAGTGTATATCATATCAAGAACTGCATCGGAAGTTCGGCTGCTTGAAAGCTTCATTCCAAGCTTTATCTCCATCTTTATCCTCTTCCAAGTCAAAAACATGTATCTAAATTGCATCCAAACACCACAAAAACGTAACAATATCCAAAACCATATAAAACAATCAAATAATCGTACAAATTGATACGTTTTGCAAATTACCTATGAAAAGCCTCATTTACTCAATATTTAACTATAACGCTCAATATCTATGAAAATCATCCGAATATGGGGGAAATTGATATAGAAAATATATGTAAAAACACTACAATTTAGCCCTTAACAATCATATTCTCCTTGATTTCAGTGATCGGATTTTTCTTCAAATGTTTATATGAAAATCCGTCCTTGTTTGATCCTCTATTGATTGTGCATTTAATGCTTGATCTTCTAAATCTTCATCATATTTCAAAATCTGATCAAGTAGGGTTTACTTAGCCGTTCTCTGATCGGTCAAGTGATCCGTCTGACTTTTCCGCTTAGATCTTCCTTTACTTCTTTGTCCTCACTCAGCCGATAGTCAGTTTACTTTACCGATTCACTGTTTCCTTTATTCTTTTTCAGTTCAGGAGAATCCTTGTACTTCACTGATCCTTGATTTGTGTGAGATCAGTGTACACCATATTTGAACATTAAGTTTCATTTTTTGAAACATAGCTTAGACTTATCCAAGGTCATCACAGACTTCCTTGGTTATAAGTCAAACCATAATATCTTCATTGCTTCTCTGCTGGTACTTGGCTGGCTTTACTCTGCCGAAAATCTGTTCTTGCTTTTCCGTCCTACCAACTAGTACAATACTTGTCTGACTCAACTTATACAACATGTTAGACTCTAGGTAAACACCTATACAGAGAATTCTAACTTATTTCAGGCTTGCTATAACAGCTAGTATGGCCATCATCAAATCATAATAAAATGTTCCTAACAATTTCCCCATTTTTTATGATGCCAAAACCCTCATAAGCCTGAACATAAGCATGCTCAATTTCATAAAAATTGACAGAATAAAACTCAGAAATTTTATTCTTCCATGGAGGGCAATAGGATATTGTATCTGGATCAACAACAAATCAAACATTACATCTTACTCAGATCTGCCTTGTTTTTGTGAGCAGTGAACGCCCTGTGTTCACCAGTGTATCTTGAGCTGCTGCTGCCTCTGCTGGTGTTTCCTCTAGTGCTAAGTCTGTGTTAACTTGCTGATCCTCTTTGCTAACTAGATCCATGCCATTGTTGTTTGCATGGTTTGTCTCTGTCATCATCTCTTTTTTGCATAGGGAGAGGAAATCCAATGCAGGATTCATTTAGTGCATTTCTCTCACTTCTCTGGCCTTCCTTTGCTGTTCTTCAATCTTATTTCTGATTCTTATCACTCTGTCCCTTGCTCTCAGCTGTTCTTCAGTGAAGTTTAGGGGTCTAACCGTTGAACCTTCAAGCTTATCCTTGCTTTCCCCCTTTTTAGCAGCATCATCCCTTTGCTGGAGTAAGATGCTATTCGTAGTCTCTGGTGTGCCAATCAGAGCATCTAATTTTGACTCAATGGTTGTGAATCTGTTGTCATGATCAGTCAATTTCTCAGTTACACTGCGGAATCTGGTTCCAAATGCCAGTGCCATTCAACCATTTTCCTGAGAAATGTGTTGTCTGAGGCCTGTAAGATTGTTGGTGATATTGATGTTGAGCTGTCTCATCAGGTCTTCTTGGCGTTGAACAACAATATTCTGAGCATCAATATATTCAGCAACAGCCTGGAATTTTCTCTCAATGGAGTAACTTTTGTTATTAAATGTTGAAGTAGTGGATCTGAGGTACATGGCTTGATGCTCCAATTCTTCAGCCAATAGATCTGCTGCTTTTTCAAAGGCTTCATTGGAGATGCCAGTGGCTAGCTGAGAGAGTTTGTGTCGTATGTCAGCTGGTTCTGGTTCTGTTTGCTGTCCCATGTCTTGATGCTGAGTCACATCTGCTGGTTCTGGTTCTGATTGTTGTCCCATGTCTTGATGCTGAGTCATATCTGCATTGACATCCAAATCTTCAAGTATTTGGGTGAATGTGTAATCCGGTGTAGCTTTGGCTGCTATTCCCCCTTGCTCTGTGCTGGGGGTTCCTTTACTGGTGTTACAACAGCTGAGCCAGTGTCCAATACTGCAGTTGATTGTGCTGTTGTATAAACAAGTATTTGCGGAGCAAGAGTAGTCTGAGGAATGTTCTCAGAAGAATTATCAGCGGTTATGGTTTGCTGATCATTTTAGGGGATTGGTGAAGTTGTTTTAGCTGTTGGGGTTTTCTTGGCCCATCCTTATAGGTGCAGGAACGTGCTTAATAGAACATTGTCATTAATTGCATCAGTTATTTGGTCATTTTCTTTGTCCATTTCACCATCAGTGGGATCCTTTGGGTCATTACCATCATTTGCATCATCGTCGTCATTTTGATCATCATCATCATCATGGTGATCACTGTCATCAGCTGATTCATCACTCCCTTTGTCAGAGGGGGGAAGCATCTTTGCCTTAGCTGCATCTACCATCTCCCAAAGTGGTGATTCATCAAGCACACCAAACAGGGTAGTGATCCCAAGAAAATTAAAGAACCAGGCCTCCTCACCAGGCATGCGTTCTGAGTCTTGAAGTTGTGTTCTGGAATCACCTTCCTTCCATTCAAGATATTGTCCATTCTTCTTCTTCCTCCGGTTATCCCCTTGTTGGCCGCTTTTGCTTCACCTTGAACTTTCTCTTTGATTCTCAAGAAAAAGTATGTTGCCCAGTTGAATTCCAGACAGTTGTAAATGATACCCATTAGCCTCATTCTGGCCTCTGTCATGGCATTATTTTCTCCTAACTTTCCTTCAATGCTCTTTCCAATTAGTGCACTGAACTCACTGAAAGGTTTCTTTAGGGTGGATCTAAGGCAATTGACCTTCTTAGATCCTGGATTTGCAGTTTTGGCGATTGTTATCCAGAAATCAACCAAATTTTGTGGTACCAAGGTCACTTTTGCCTGACCTTTATTTGAAAGTTTAAGGTGAGTACGAATTACCTTTGCTGTAATGACCACTTCTGTGCCGTTGACAGATGCAACAATTTTGTCTTCCTCCCATTCATCACATTCTTCTGCAAGGAGTCCAGAGACATATTTTGCAGTTTTTCAGAAGGAGATTAGACTTTCATAGCAGATTTCGGTTATTGGAGGATTTAGAAAGGTCGACAATTTTAGGCATTTGCATCCAGCTGCCAATCGTTTTGCGTCCTCGTCATTTATGCATAGTTTTAAGTAGTGTTCTTCTTGGAAGAATGATCCAGTAGCAATCGATGTTTCATACCCAGCTTGAGTGTTTGAGGAGGATGACGCCATTGTTTGACTAGAGATTGAAGCTTTGGAAAATCTTTGATTTTGCAATGAGAAATAGGGTTTATAACTTGCAATAGAGTGTAAAGATTTCTGAAAAATCTCTAAGTGTTTTTTATATAGGATAATTTGGGTAGTGTGAACGTGGTTTGAATGTGGAAGGATTTTATGACAAAATGGCGTGATTTTGTGTATATAAATCATGATATTCGAGTGTAGTGGGGGAGTGGATTGGGGTAAGTAATGATTATTCATGGGAATCGAGGAGTTTGTAATTCAAAAAATAGTATGGTTACCTCCATAATTGTAAATTGATCTCCACGTGTGTAATCTTCCACAGTATAATTCTCCATAACTTTCTTATTCTCCACGTGTATAAAAGTTGATTTTGTTCACACTTTAGTTTGCCCATTACTCCATTATTCACTTCGGTGGAGTGTCTTGGCTGGTCACTTAGCCGGTGTAGTGAATTTTTCACTGAGCTGCTTTATTCTACCGTTCCTAACAATCAGTGAAGTTAACTTTGCTGAGTACCAGTGCCTTGCCTGCTACATCTCCTGTAATGGCAAAGATTTAAACAGCTGATGAGGTCACTTGGCTGATTACTCCAGTTAGTCGCTCTTTGGTACTTAGTCAATTCAATCATTCCCAACTCAGTTCTTAACATTCTAAATCTTTCATGACTGAGTGGTTTAGTGAAGATGTCAGCCAACTGATCTTCAGCAGGTATGTATTTTAGGATGACATCTCATTTTTCAACATGATCTCTGATAAAATGATGTCTCACATCAATGTGCTTTGTTCTTGAATGCAACACTGGATTTTCAGTGATAGATATGGCACTTGTGTTGTCACACATGATTGGGATAGTCTTTTCCTCTACTCCATAATCCCTTGGTTGTTGTCTACTCCAAAGTACTTGTGCACAACAACTTCCTGATGCTATATATTCTGCTTCAGCTGTTGATGTAGATATGGTGTTTTGCTTTTTACTGAACCAAGAGACTAGCCTGGTGCCTAGCATCTGGCATGTTCCAGAGGTGCTTTTTCTATCCATCTTGTATCCAGCATAGTCAGAGTCTGAATATGATATTAACTTGAATCCTCCATCTTTTGGATACCAAATTCCAACATTAATAGTGTTTTTCAGGTATTTGATTATTCTTTTGGCTGCTAGAAGATGTGATTCTTTTGGATGAGCTTGAAAACTTGCACATACTCCTACTACAAATGCTATATCAGGTCTGCTTGCAGTTAGATAAAGTAGGGATCCAATGATTCCTCTATACATTTTCTAATCAATATCTTTTCCAGCTTCATCTTTTCCAAGAATGACTCTTGCACACATTGGTGTATCTGCTGTGCCACTTGTGTCCATACCATACTTGTGTATTAAGTCTTTTGTATACTTGGCTTGACTAATGAAAATACCATCCTTCATTTGTTTCACTTGAAGACCAAGAAAGTAATTTAATTCTCCCATCATACTCATCTGAAATTTGCTTTTCATTAGGTTTGCAAATTTCTCACAGAGCTTTTCATCCTCTGATCCAAAGATAAATGTCATCAACATAGATCTGTACTAGTTGTGTACTTGTTCCTTCTTCTAATTTGAATAGAGTCTTATCTATAGTTCCCTTGTTGAATCCATTCTTGATCAGAAATTGTGATAGTGTTTCATACCAAGCTCTAGGTGCCTGTTTGAGTCCATAAAGAGCCTTTTTGAGCTTGTATACTTTATCTTCTTTTCCTTTGAGTTGAAAACCAGGAGGTTGTTCCACATATACTTCTTCTTCCATGAGTCCATTCAGAAATGCACTCTTGACATCCATTTGATAGACTTTGAAGTCTTTTGTGTGCAGCATAAGCTAGAAAGAGTCTGATTGCCTCCAGTCTTGCTACTGGTGCAAATGTTTCATCATAATCTATTCCTTCTGCTTGAGAATAGCCTTTTGCAACTAGCCTTGCTTTATTTCTGACAAATGTTCCTTGCTCATTCATCTTGTTTCTAAATACCCATTTTGTTCCAATGATGTTGGTTGTTTCTGGTCTGTCAACAAGTTTCCAGACTTCATTTCTTTCAAATTCATTTAGTTCTTCTTGTATGGCTGTAATCCAATCTCCATCTTGAATTGCATCATCTATTGTCTTGGGTTCCACTTGTGATAGAAAACATGTTAGCATATGCTCCAGTTGTCTTCTGGTTCTAACTCTTGTGTGAATGTCTCCAATGACTTGTTCTTCAGGATGATCTCTTAGCCAATTTAGGTCAGGTTGAAGTTGTTCTTCACTTTGTGCTTCTGCAACTTCAGGTTCTGCATGAGCTTCAAGTTCTGGTGCTTCTTCTGTTGTAATGACTTGTGGCTTATCTTGATTTCCAAAATTGTGATTCAGAATAGTGGCTGGTATGGTTGTATTCATATATACTTGCCTTTGTGCTGCTTCTTCTTCTTGTTCTTGAAGATTTTCACCATTGTGTTTGGTTCATCAAAGACTACATGTATTGATTCTTCAATCACCAATGTTCTTTTGTTGAGTACTCTGAATGCTTTTTTGGTGTCTGAGTATTCCCAAAAGATTGCTTCATCAGCTTTTTCATCAAAGGTGTGTAACTGATTCATGTTCAAAACAAAACACTTAGATCCAAACATGTGTAAATATGAAATGTTAGGTTTTCTTCCATTCCATATCTCATATGGAGTTGTTCCATGATGTTTGTTGATGATTGATCTGTTTTGTGTATAGCATGTTGTGTTTGTTGCTTCAGCCCAAAATCTCTTTGGTAGGCATGCTTCTGCAATCATTGTTCTGACTGCTTCTTTGAGAGTTCTGTTTCTTCTTTCTGCTACACCATTTTGTTGTGGAATTCCTGCTGCAGATAATTGATGTAATACTCTATTTTCTTCACAATAAGTCCTGATAACTTCATTTAGAAATTCTATGCCTCTATCTGATCTGATCTTGATGATCTTCAGTTCTTTCTCATTTTGAATTCTTCTTAGCAAATCTGGCAGCCTCTTGAGTGTTTCTCTCTTCTTGTTCATGAATATGGTCCAGGTGTATTTAGAGAAATCATCAACCACTACTAGAGTGTATTTCTTACCACTTACACTTACTGGTGTGACTGGTCCAAACAGGTCCATATGTAACAGATGTAGAATTCTTGTTGTTGATTGACAGGGCTTTGACTTGAAGGAACTTTTGATTTGTTTCCCTTTCTGACATGCATCACAGAGACTTTATTTCTTGAATGTGATCTCTGGCAGGCCTTCAACTAGCTTGTTCTTTGATAACATGTTGATGGTCTTGAAATTTAGATGATTTAATCTTCTATGCCAATCCAGCTGGTTAATAGTTTATTTTTGACAAACAGACATGTTTTTGCTATAGCTGTTTTCCAATCCACTACATACATGTTATCTTTTCTTCTTCCTGCAAGAACTAACTGTGTTGGTTTGCCTGTGAATCACTTTGCATCCTTCCTTGTTGAAATGCACATGGTAGCCTTTGTCATAGAATTGACTGATGCTCAGCAGATTGAAATTAAGTCCCTTAACATATGCACATTTTGAATTCTCAAATTGTTCTTGAGAATTGTGCCTTCCTCCTTAATCTTGCCATGATTTTCTTTGCCTCCAAATGTGACGTTGGGTCCATCAAAAGCTTTGAAGTCAGTGAGCCATCTCTTGTTTCCTGTCATGTGTCTGGAACATCCATTGTCTATGTACCAGACATCCTACAAAACAAATAAATTATGTTTAGGTACCCAACACTGTTTGGATCCATACCTGTTAGCAGTCATGCCTCCTACTCCAAGTGTATATCCAAATGATCTTCTTTTTGGATAATTGAAATCATCAACTTCATATGTATAAGGCATGACAGAATACCTTCTACTATTTCTACTGAAGGTATTCTGATACTTTTCTCTACTTTTTGGTGCATTTGCATCCATCTTCACTTTCCAAGATGCAATGGGAAACCTATGTTGCTTCATGTGTTTAGGAACATACCTAGATTGATTTTTGTTAAACATATGATGCATATCATAAAATGGTTTCTTCTTGTATTTTGGAGGTGCACATTCCAATCATCCTCTGAAGGATAAAGTCTTCCTTTACCTTTCAAAAAGTCCTTGCTTTTGGTTGACTGGATTGATGATTTAGTTTGCTTCACTCCACTAGGTTTTGACTTCACCGGTGCAGGATGAGTGGTTGAAACTATGGTCCCTCCCTTTCTGAATTTTGGTCCATTGTTGGTCCTAGATTCAGAATTGTGTTGACCATTGTTTCTAATCTCATCCTGGCTGTTGTAGCCAAAACCCGATCTGGATCAAACCTTTTTGAGGGTTTGTAAGCTGGTGCATTTGGTGGTGCAATGGTGTTTTTGGCTGCTAGTTGGATTTTCTCAGCTGATCTGTTAGCAGTGGATGAGTTATCATCTACTACTTTTTGATTAGGTGAGTATGTCTGCTTAGTAGCTAGTTCAGCTTTCAATTTGTCCAGTTGTTCCTTCAATCTTTTATTTTCCTTTCTTAGATCCTTACATTCCTTTTCCAGCATTTCATGATTCATCTCAATTTTATCAAATTTAGTCATGAGATTTTGGACTAGGGCTGCTGGATCTGTTGGGAGAACAGAGGATTGTACATTGTTAGATGTTGATGCATTTGATGAAGAGTAAGAGCTAGATGTTATCTTAGTTTCATCAAATTCTTTGGCCATTAGACATAGACTTGCTTTCTCAATGTCTGAGCTGTCACCTTCATCTTCATCTAATTCTTTGATCATGAGACATGGACATGCTTTTTCATTGTTTGAACTGTCTTATTCATCACTATTTTCTGAGTCATTATCAGATTATTCTTCATTCTTTTCACTGCTGGATTCAGCTTTGAGTGCTTTCTTGCCTTTCCTCTTTTCAGATGCTTTGTACTTCTTCTTTTCCTCATATTTATTGTTTTCTTCGGGGAAATCAGCCTTGAAGTGTCCTTTCTTGTTGCAGTTGAAGCATCTGTATTCATCATCCTTTTTCTTCATGTCTTTGTTTGAGCTTGACCTCTTGTTTGATGATGAGTTTCCTTTGAATGGCTTCTTTTTGCTAAACCTGTCAAAATGTTTAACTAATAAAGCTACATGTTCTTTGAGTTCTAGTGTCTCTTTGCTAATACAATCAGCAAAGTTACTTTGCTGAGGTGCTATCAGTGCACTGGCTCTTTGTGTCTCTTCAGGAGCACCATCTTCACCGTTCAATTCAAATTCATGAGCCTTTAGGGTGTCAGGGTTTTCAAGATTTGTTCTCCCTCTGATTACTGATGTTATGATCTTCCATCTTTCAGGTAAGCCTCTCAAGATTTTTAGGCACACTTCTTTTTATGGATATGTGTGTTCAAGCTGTTGCAGTTCACTGATGATGCTTGAGAATCTGTTGTCCAATTGATCAATGGATTCACTAGCCTTCATTTTGAAATTCTCAAATTTCTATTTTGCAACAGACAATTTGTTTTCTTTAACTACTTCAGATCCTTCATTTATCAGTGCCAGTTTGTCCCACATCTTCTTTGATGTTTTGCAATCTTTGATCCTCATGAACATGTTGCTATCCAGGGTCTTCAAAATCATGTCTTTTGCAACAAAATCTATATTTGCTCTTCTCCTGTCATCCTTGGTCCAATCCTTCTTGGGTTTGTCCACTTCTTTTCCTTGATCTGCTCATGTGCCTACCACAGTCATGATCATGATTGGGACATCATTAATTACATCCAGCATCTCCTCATGAGTTGCTGCAAGATGGGACAACATTCTTATTTAATACTCATCAAAATTGTTAACATTAAAAATAGGTACTTTTGACATAAAGTTTGAGGAATCCATAAGTGCAAATAAGAGATATATATGTGAATCTATAGAAACCACAGATTTGAAAACTAC
The DNA here is from genome assembly GCA_026214975.1 of Gentiana macrophylla. Lineage (NCBI taxonomy): Eukaryota > Viridiplantae > Streptophyta > Magnoliopsida > Gentianales > Gentianaceae > Gentiana > Gentiana macrophylla. The sequence continues at coordinate 272,812 of JAOBSW010001125.1, forward strand.
GTTGAAAATATGTAATCTCCTTTGTTACCAGAAATTAGATTTGAAGTGGTTCTGATACTAGGAACACTTCTCTGCTACCAATTCTTGGTCCCAGAGAAGGGTAAAACTATAGTCAGAGGGGGGGTGAATGACTATAGTGGAGTTTCAAAAACTTTTGTTGTATTTAAAAGCTTTTGGGCAGCGGATAAGTCCCTTCTTACTAAGTTGTTTCAAAGTAGTTTAGACAATCACAGATATAAGATATAATGTATGCAATTAAATGAATGCAGTAATGTAGATTGCAGAAAGTAAATCGACACAAGGGTTTATAGTGCTTCAGGGTGGTGTAATCCCTTAATCCACTCTTCTCCCGTGATGATTGGAGGAATTCACTATTGTTTTCACAGATACAATAGTACGATTGTCCTTGGCTTCACAATCTTTCATTCACAGACTTGCTTGATCAATCTCAGTGCTGGATGTGAAATTGTAGTACTGATGTCTGAGTTGACCTCAAGATAAATCCTTGTAAGTTCAAAGAGAAGGCTTTTCAAATTGACAGAGTTTCTGCTAGTTTTCTCCGTTTCAAATTGTTGTTTTTACCTGTCTATCGATGCCTTCTATTTATAGCCTTGAATATCCTTGATTTGAAATTCCGTCCGTTGGCTATTTAATGTGGGGAATAATCCTTGATTTTATTCTTGATTCCCCCTTAATCATATTCTCCTTGATTTCAGTGATCGGATTTTTCTTCAAATGTTTATATGAAAATCCGTCCTTGTTTGATCCTCTATTAATTGTGCATTTAATGCTTGATCTTCTAAATCTTCTTCATTTTTCAAAATCTGATCAAGTAGGGTTTACTTAGCCATTCTCTGATCGGTCAAGTGATCCGTCTGAATTTGCCGCTTAGATCTTTCTTTACTGCTTTGTCGTCACTCAGCCGATAGTCAATTTACTTTGCCGATTCACTGTTTCCTTTATTCTTTTTCAGTTCAGGAGAATCCTTGCACTTCACTGATCCTTGATTTGTGTGAGATCAGTGTACACCATATTTGAACATTAAGTTTCATTGCTTGAAACATAACTTAGACTTATCCAAGGTCATCACAGACTTCCTTGGTTATAAGTCAGACCATAATATCTTCATTGATTCTCTGCTGGTACTTGGCTGGCTTTACTCTACCAAAAATCTGTCTTGCTTTGCCGTCCTACCAACTAGTACAATACTTGTCTGACTCAACTTATACAACATGTCAGACTCTAGGTAAAAACCTATACAGAGAATTCTAACTTATTTCAGGCTTGCTATAACAGCTAGTATGTCCATCATCAAAACATAATAAAATGTTCCTAACAGTTGTCTTTGACAGCTTCAGTGCCTTCACATTAGTTGATCAGCGTTTTCTACATTTCTTTGCCAGTTTTGCATCCTTTGATCTTCAGGAACATGTTGCTATCCAAAGTCTTCATTATGGTGTTTTTAGAAACATTATCTAGGTTGTTAATATTTTGTCTTTCGGAGTCCACTCATGTTTTGGCTTTCTTACAAATGGTTGATTTCGTTGTGTGGCTTCATCCGTCTTTGGGTTCATGATGGTCATCAGACCATCATCTACCACAGTAACCATATCTTCATGGATTGCAGGTAAGTGCGTCTGCATATGCATTTTCCATTCATCAAAATTTGAAATAGAAAAAGTAGGTACTCTAACAATAGTACTATTTGACTCCAAGCTGAGATAATGAATTTTTGAAAAATGCAAGCTTTGGATCACTCCAACACACAGAAGATGAAGAAGCCTATTTTTAAGAGACACGCTCTGATACCACTTGTTGGTCCGTAATACAAGGCTTGGAAGAGTTCAGAAGGGGGGTGAATGAACTCTTTTCGATTTTCTATTTTCTTACTTAATGAATGAGTGGGATCGGTAAGAACAGACTAGCAAGTAGCTGGTGTGGTTTTATTGGTCTGGTTATCTTCAAAAAGTAAGTGCGGCGGAATAATGATTTAGTTTGAAATAAGCCTTGAGCTTGGTTTTCAGTGCTGAGGTGTGTGATATAGAGTATGCAAGTACTGAAAGTAAAGTGTTGAAAGTAAAGGAGTCAAGAAGTGTTATCGATCTTCGGAGTGATGTAATCTCCTACGTGACTGCTTCTCTGGTGACTTGGGAGGTATCTCTATTGTACCCAAGAATAATACATTAGGCAAGTGTCCTTGACACCCCAGAGATGCTTCACACTCTAAATAGCCAATCTTTCACACCCCGCAGATGCCGTACACCCCGCAGATGCTTCAATGGTTTATTTGCACGCATCTTGTTTGAAGAACTTCCTTTCTCCAACAACTTTCCTGTCTTTGATAACATGCTATTTAGTACCTTAAACTACACCATTATTTACCCTGAATTATTCTTAGGAGAGGAAACATAAGTGGAATATATGCGAAATGCATTTTAGTTTCATAGTGAGTGTTCTTTAGGTGTTGATTCTGCATTTACATAATTTCCCTGTATATTTGGTACTGTTTTGCCTTGTTTTCTGTGTTTTATAGGAGTACCTTATTCCGGAGCATCTAGGGCATGGATCTGGGTTAAAGGAAGTCATGGGTCCGAGTTGAAAGAGCCCAAGTAGAGATCTGTCAAGAAAAAGAGTTGAAGATGGGCTCGATATACCGAGTCCCACAACCAACTTACCGAGAACTTGGAAGACATGAAATTAACCCTACAGCTAGGTATTATTTGAGTCATAAGTCTGCTAAATTATCTATATAAAGTCTCATAACTCCATATCTTATATATATCATATACGATAGAGATTTGTCACATACCTTTATACTATTCATGAAATAAAGATTTAGCTTTTGCAATTCTGAGTTTTCTTCCGGTTTCCCTTCTTCCACGCCGTCTCTAACTTGAGGAGATCAAGTTAGATCTCTATAATAAAGGTATGAAGCTTTGAACATTCCTTTATGTCGTAGTTAATCTTTGAATGTTTAATGACCCATAATTTACCAAAATTAATTAATGTAGTTACAGAATTAAGAACCACCGCACCCGATTCAACGGTGACTTTTAAGTCACCTTACTTTGGAGACTCGGCGTCAGCTACGTTGATCGATAGGTTGGATTCATGATAGGTTAGATCTGGCCAATCTTCTTATCGTACATCCTAAATTAACATGAAGGACGATAAAGTGAAGTGTTAATTAGGACATAGTCTAGATCGATCTCTAGGAACGTGCTAGTCAATCCACAGTAGCTGCTTAGGGAGGTTCTCGGTCTTGAGCCGGCACTTTCTTGTACTTATTGAGTGTGAGTTAATACAACCAAGTAAGGAGGTTAACTGACATAGACGTCTACTGTCTTTTCAATGGAAGTAGATAAGGTTAGGAGACTGCACCCGTAGCTAAAAATGAGTTAATAATATGTTTTGATTCAGGGAATTCCTGAGGTAAGTTAGCATGATGATTAGGTATACCAATCTCAGGGATTGGTTGGGAAGGGAGGAACACCGCGTATATTTTCATTCTTTTGTTGGTCAATGGCCGTATCTGTGTCTTTAGTTAGATTGAGTGCATTTATTTCCTAAGTTGCATTGTCTCTGTCGGATTGACCATGTTCGCCGTTGATATACTATGATTTGACCTGTACTCTTGCTAGTATAAGCGACCTCGCACGCGACATCAAGTTTTTGGCGCCGGTACCGGGGACAATGGCCAACTTTTCTGAATAAATTCATTTATATCTAATTAAGGACTGTATGTTTTCCTATATTTGATTTATAATTTGAGTCTTGAGTCATTTTATGTGACCCTGCAATACTGTAAGATCAGAAGGAGAAAATTCGGGCCCGATTCAGCGTGGTATAACCGCAGTAAATCGAGTCCCGGAAATTCAAATTCTGATCATCCTTGTGATTCTGTGTTCATCATTGTAAGTTATTAGTTAGTAGGTCCGCAAAAGTTGGGTCTGAACCCAACTGAGGCGGAAGGTTGCTAACCGGGTTTTGGTTTCTTTCTTTTTATTTTGTCTCTTTTGCAGGAACTGCAAAACACCTTCTGAATTTTTTTCGACCAGATTTTGAGAATTCTAAGTCTGATAAAGCACGATGCCTCACAAGGTTCTAAACATTACACCATTCTTGATGTATCCCGGATCGAAGGTATATGAGCAATATCAAGAGAACAAAAAGCGAATAAAGCTGGAAGAAGATGCAACAAGGACCGGAAAGAACATGGAAGCGTACTTGAGGGGATATGAGAAGAGTAGGAGGGGTAAGTCTCCTATTCAAGTTATAGATATATCATCTTCCGACTCAGATCCCGAAGAGGATCCTGAAAATTGCCCATTTGAGCCTGAGGATTACCCAGACTCAGACATAGTAGAGAAGTTAGGAGACCCAGGAACATTTAGACTTCCTATTTCAATAAATGGCGTATCTTTAGGACTAGGACTATGTGATTCCGGTTCGAGTTGCAATACTATCCCGCTTTCTCTATGCCGAGCGGTGAACTTCAAGGTCATGTTGGACCAGACGCGCGCCATAAGATTCGTGGATCATAAAATTGATGGTGGTGGGAATGTTAGTAGACTACACCATTCAAGTGGGGGATTTCAAGTTTCCCATTGACTTATTGGTTTTAGACGTCGACGATGATCCGAGTTCAAATGTTTTATTAGGACGTCCATTCATGTCCACTAGCAGAACCATTCTGGATTATGACAGTGGAGATATCACCCATAGGATCAACAATGATGTGAGAACTTTTAGGAGCCTAGATCCACTAAACAACAGACCTGGGGAGTACCGCGTAAGCTCGAGTTCGGGAGATGTTAAGGTTGTTGAGAAAGAGGATGTTAGGCATCAAGAGGTTTTGATTAGGACCAATGTATGACGGTTCTACTTCGGGAAAGAGAAGAAATGGACCACAACCAGGAACAAAGGAAGGCACAACCTACCTTGTGCGGAGAGGAATTAGATTTGAAAGCTGATAAGGTAGAACCTTTGTGTTTAAGGAATAAGACCCGGAGTAGAGGTAATCCAAGTACAGGGCCAGAAGGGCCAAGCGTGCAAGGCAGAGAGCTCGCGGCCCTATCAAAGGAATTTGAGATAGTGCACTTCTGGATGGTCAAGAAGTTCATTTCTTCCTCGGGCTGAAAAACCAAGCAAGAGCATTCATCGAGAAAGATGGAAGGTGCGCCTCTGTAAAGGCCTCTAGAGTGAAAATCTGGTAGAGAAAGGCCCAAGAGTCTGGTTGAGAGAGAATCAAGATCTTCGTCAAGCTGGCGACGTTAAACTCAATACTACTTCTTATCCTTTAGGTAGTAGAGTCAATAAAAGTAACTAAAGAGGGGAACGTGCCTTTTTCATCCTACCGCATCCAATGGACTTGATCCAATGGATGGTGGAAAGGTTTTTTTTACTCGTTGTTCGCTTTAGTGAAGTAGGTTAGGCGAGTTGGGAAAATAACAAATAAATAGTGAGAAATTGGTCATCAGGAAGTCAATAAGGAATAAATATGAAGTGAGAACCAGTGGAGGATACACTAGATTGGAGTTTGAGAAAGATCTGGAAAAAGGTACCCTCGATTTACCGTGGGCATACTTCGGTAAATTGAGCTAGGTAAAACCTAATTCCGGTGTCAAAAATGAATCTGGACACCTTAGATAGCACGTGGGGTGCACACGCTGCATCAGGCTTGGCAAAACCAGCCGCACATTTTTCCCATTTCTCCACCTTTTCCTCCCTCCTAATAAACCTCCATCAATACCCTCTCACCTCAATCAACCCTCAATCCTCTCACCCATTAACTATTTCCACTCCCCCGCTCAACCTTTCCATCTCCACCTTCCACCTTCCACTTCCCTATTTAAACACCCCACTATCACCACCATTTTTCCCATCATTTAACAAACTTTCATCCATATTCTAATTCCTCAATTTTTCCAGCCACCACAATCACAATACCACTACCAACTAAACCACCACAAATCACCATCCATTTTCCCACAACACCATCTCAGTGCTGCTGTTTCCCTGTGTTGTTGTGCTACCCATTATTGTTGTTCTTCATCTTCTTCAACAAGTTCCTAAAAAAATCTCTGAATTATTAGTTCCGATTCTGTGTAGTAGGTTCCCGGTATGACGAGGCCTGCTCAGAATAGTGCTAGTAACCACTAGTTTCCAGAAAAACCGGCTTCGATTCAACGGGCATCACTGCCGGTAAATCGAGCCTCTTTTTTAGCCCAGATTTAGGTTATCCGTAGTCTATGTTCATCCACTGTCATGGGGCCGAATCTTGGCCGTACCAATGGTCATCCTACCACTATAGGCATTGAACCGAACCGGAGGGTTGGCCATGTCCAACAGACCATGACAACTTAAGGATTTATGGTAAGAGCATACCACTATCCTCCAAATCGATGCCCCTCACTTGGGCAATAGGCCTTGCATTCCAATGACCTCGGAACAACTCATAAATCTGCAAAGATGCAAATTGTGGGACCCCTTCGATCAAGGGATTCACATCATCTTATGACGCTAATGACTTAGAGCAGATGTAGATGATTGCTGAGTATTTTGGGGTGGTTTGGCAGAGAAATTCAATGGGCATCCCCACCATTTTTCTGGATAACGACCTGTCTTGGGACAGGAAGATGGTTCACCATTTTGTCTGCAAACACCTTTTACCGACCAAGCATCATGCCTCTATGACACCGACGAGAGCTGAGCTGATGTTTTATTTGGAGTAGGAGACGCCGGTGAATGTGGGTTCACTTATGAATACGCGCATTCGCTCTATTGCTATTGTCTCTGAGCGAGAGCTTTTACCATACTGTCATATGACTGACATGTTTGCGTTAGAGGACGGTGTTCCGGTTCTAGTTGGCGATGTTTGGGAGGAGCCTCGGTCTATTCTGAGTTTGGTTTCGGTCACTCTGACAAACCGACGTATCCCACAGGCAGAGAGACAAGAGAGCACTCTAGTCCACAGGGGACCTAGATATCAGAGGGAGATCAAAGAGGATAATGTCAGTGAGATTGCGGCCTTGCACCGCAAGATGGATCATCTGATGGAGCACTTAGGCATACCTATATTCACCACTCCACCTAGATCTTCCCCTCGTCGCGGAGCATCTTCTTCGACTGTTGGACCTTCTATTTCTGTACCTCCTGGTTTTGAGCGTCGGGTTGATCCAGAGGAGTATTATAACTTTTCTGATTCCGATGATTAGTATCCGATTTTTATTGTTCTTTTTCCATTATTTTTATTTTTATTTTCCGACTTAGTAGACTATGTATGGTTTCAGTCCTAATATAATTATTTTGTCGGCTTAATTTGTTTTGGTTATTTTATTTTCTCTTTTACTGCCACCATTTTTATTATATCAGTTCGTGTCACCCCGAGTATCTCGTTTTGTGTTGTATGGGATATTCTTGCAGATTTCTGACGGATTCTATTTTTGACCCTTTGACGCATTTTTTACGATCCATGCTACACCGCTCACCGCTTAATGAAGCTAAGTTCCGTTCTTATTTTTAATAGTTTCATCATTGGGGACAATGTTTTGATTAAGTGGAGGGTAGGGCACGTCACTTTGCTTTTGGCATTGTATTTCTCTAAATAATCACTTGTCTCGACTCTATTGATGCATTTTTCACCACTTCTTCCTTTTGATTCGCTTTCGACAAGATTGTAAAAGAAGTGAGTCTTTGATCTTTTGAAGCTAATTAACTACATCTTTGTTTCATAATGGATAAATGGAAGTCATGCCAACATTTGAAGTAGTTGCGTATTAACCGCATATTTTGTTCATGAACCGACATTTTTAAGCACTTATAACTCACTTATTCAGTATGTAGTATAGATGACGCATTATTTAATTTATTATGGAAGAATGAGCATGTGTTATGTTGCATGTAGTAGTGACTTATTAATTTTCATTTTTCCATTTGCATTCGATTTTTGAGCACGCAATCTGAGTGAGAAGTATTTAGATAAGATGAAGAGTTATCTTAGACCAAGAATCGATATTTGTCGGTTGATATACTTTAACCGATTGTTATAGGATGATGGTAGAAACAATGATGCCACAAACGGTTAAAACGGGACAAAAACGGACTTGTGAGAGAGTGAGCTTTAAAGAAAAAACCAGAGAGAAATCTGCCAAAAAAAAGAGAGAAAGAAAATTCAAAAGAAAAAATGCATAAAGGCAGTGAGGGAAGCAAACTCGGAGCATGAACGCACGACCCTCGCATAAAAATAAAACAAACGAGGACCTAAGAGTAATACTCGTTACCCAAGTCCGCCCGGCCAGAGTAAGGTTTCATGTTGTTTACCTAAGTCTGAAGGCAACTGGAGCGAGTGTGCACATTGATAAGTTAAGGTTGTGAGGTCGCTATAACTTCATTCTTTTCGTGAATGCACTATCTCGAAGGATTTATCACACAACACATTGATGCATTGGTAGGTGATGATTAATGAGGAACTTATGGATTGTTGCATGATGCTTGTTTTGCCTGAAATCCTTATTGATATAAGGTGATTCTGTCTACGCTGCTGAGAAATGCGAGTTGTTTCACACCCACACCGGTTCATGGATGGAATAGTGTTTAATGCGTTGCTTATGGAAAATAGTCAATGTGATTTTTGTTTTCAAGTTGTGACGTAAGGTTGCTTTTAATGAACTTGTATATTAGTCCGCGGTTTCATTTTCTTTCACCTTTTTGCTCGATACGATCAAAAGCTAAGTAGGGGGTAGTTGATAACATGCTATTTAGTACCTTAAACAACACTATTATTACCCCAAATTATACTCAAGAGAAGAAAGATAAGTGGAATATCATGCAAAATACATGTTAATTGCATAGTGAGTGTTCTTTAGGTGTTGATTCTATGTTTACATAATTTTCCCGTATATTTTGTACTGTTCTGCCTTGTTTTTATGTGTTTTATAGAAGTACCTTATTCCGGAGCAACTATGGCATGGATCTGGGCTAATGTAAGTCATGGGGCTGAGTTGAAAGAGCCCAAGAAGAGATCTGTCAAGAAAAAGAGCTAAAGATGGGCTCGATATACCAAGGCCCACCACCGACTAACCAAGAACTTGGAAGACACGAAATTAGCCCTACAGCGTTTACTATGTCGGCTAGGTTTTATTTGAGTCATAAGTCGGCTAAATTATCTAAAGCCGTAGAACTCCATATCTTAGATATATATCATATACGATAGATATTTGTCACATACCTTTATATTATTCATGAAATAAAGATTTAAATTTTGCAATTCTCAATTTTCTTCCAGTTGCCCCTCTTCCATGCCGTCTTTTCCTTGAAAAGATCAAGTTAGATCTCCATAATCAAGGTATAAAGCTTTGAACTTTCCTTTATGTCGTAGTTATGGTATATTTACTTGTTTCTTTGTGCTATACTTAATATGAATGTTTAACAACCCCGTAATTTACCAGAATTAAGAACCACTGCACCTGATTCAGTGGCACTCTTTACCATTGAATCGAGGCACTTTTAGATCACCTTAATCTAGAGACTCGGCATCAGCTACGTTGATCGATAGGTTTAATTCACGATAGGTTATATCTGGCCAATCTTCTTATTGTACATCGTAAATTAACATGAAGGACGATATAGTGAAGTGTTAATTAGGAAATAGTCTGGATCGATCTCTAGGAACGTGCTAGTCAATCCACGATAGCTGCTTAGGGAGGTTCTCGGTCTTGAGCCGGCAATTTCTAGTACTTATTGCGTATGAGTTAATACAACCAATTAAGGAGGTTAAATGCACATAGACGTCTATTCTCCTTACAATGAAAGTAGATAAGGTTAGGAGATTGCACCCGTAGCTAAACCCGAGTTAATAATATGCTTTGATTGATTCGGAGAATTACTGGAGGAAGTAAGCATGATGATTAGGTATACCAAGCTGAGGGATTGGTTAGGAATGGAGGAATACCACGTATATTTTTGTTCTTATGTTGGTCAATGACCGTATCTGTGTCTTTATTTAGATTGAGTGCATTTATTTCTTAAGTTGCATTGTCTCTATGGGATCGACCTTGATTCGCCATTGTTATACTATGATTTGACCTAGTACTCTTTCTAGTATAAGCGACCTCACACGCGACATCAGTCTTCTTCGTTGTTCCTTCACACCCCGCAGATGCTTCAACAGGTTCGCCACTTTCTTGAGAACTTGTTTGTTGAGTAGAGTGAGTGATGTATCAAATTAATGGTACAAATGTGAGAGCTTTTTGGTTGGATCTGACTTTGAAGCTTTAGTTGCAGCTCTCTGGATCAAGTAGATCACTAGATATTTCTTTGAAGCTTAGTTGATCTTGATCTTCATGATTTCTGGATCTGTATTTGTAAGCTTGAGATGAAGATCCTGTTGAGAGATGATTTTCTGGATTTTCAAGAACTTAGCGTATTGATCAATTTCTTCAACTCTAATTTCCAGTTGTCCTTCTTCATCTTTATATAGTCTTCCTAGGGTAGGTGTACCGTTGAAGAATGAATGGCTCTGATTAACTGCTGAGTTGTCACTTGAACTTTTGAAATTGGCACATTCAGCTTTTAACCGTTGGAGCATGTACTTGTAGGCTTTTATAAGATAACTTTATAGCATCCAATGCTATTTCTCCACTTGTATGGTTTTGTAGCCGTTAGATCAAATGTTGATCGGATAGATGGCTACATGCCCTTTAATTTATCACTTCGTATAACTTTCTAGTCACTTGAGAGCATTTGTCGTTTCTGGTCCGAACCTTGACTTGTCTGGATCTTCAATGCTTTACTCGTCTACTCTTATTTTGCTTGCTAGTCTGTTTTGCTTCTGAATATCTTGACTAGATTAGTCTGCTAGATAAATGGACAAGAGTCTGGTCGCCTGGTCTTCTTGTCTTCAAATCTTCAAGCCTAGACTAACTTAGATTCTACAATTAGAAGCAATGTCTGACTAATCCTATACAATACGCATGTCAGACTACTAAGCAAACTTATACTTGGTTTCTAAACCAACTATTATGGTATCATCAAAACTTCTAGTTTATGGGGACCTAACAACATTGTTGAGACGTATCACCCCAACCGCGTCGTCCGATAGTTCGGTCATGTCCAATCCATTCCACAGTCGCCGATTCCTCCGAGTAAAGGTACTAGTTACAAGAAGGTGAAAGGATACGGTGTGACATATACATCACGTGATGATGATTTCATCTATATTGTCAACCATCTAGTGCATAAAGGTCAAAGATTGGGAAATGCTAGATTTGATTGGGAATGCATTAATGATTATATGGACTGGTATCGATAGGTTGTTGTGCGTTGTCTAACCAGTGTGAGCAAAAAGAAGCAACAAGATGCGACACGTGTTTGAATATTTGAATTTATGAGGCAGAGGATGATCATTTTCATTGAGTAATATGTATTTTCGTGTTGTTTTTAACCTGTTGTTTGCTAACATATAGAATGAGGCAAGCAAAGATAAAATGATTAGTGTACTTCATGTGCGATGGAGAATTCTTCCAAAAAAAATAAAAAGGATTTTCTCAATGTCATTGGGATGGCGTATGGGTTTTTGACAGCCGGTTTTACCCTCCAGACGAGACTGTAGTTGTGGATGAAGAACAAGATGAAGATGAACCACAACAAAGACCAAAGAAATGTGGGAAGACAATTAGGAAGAAATAGCACATGAACACGTTGTATGTTCGGATTACATCACTGGTTAACTTTTACCTTAATGGTTTAAATTTTATGTTTGGTTCTGGTGATGATTGTTAGTGATGTGATCCATGGTAGGCTCAGAAGAAAGAAATTAAAAAATTCATGGTGATTCAAAAGAGGCGCAACTTCATTAGTCTTTTATTATCCCACGTTGTTTAGATGATCTTTTATTTTGTCATTATTTTTATTTATTGTTATTTTATCCCACATTAGTAAATTAGCAATTGGTCTTGGAGTCTGTAGCCTATATAAGGCATTTAGGTGTTTCTTTGTACAAACAGTTCATGTTTGAGAGTTATAATATTAAAGTCTTTGACTTTGTTAATCACTTGCGAGTGAGGATCTTTCATTGGAGATTTCCACTCTTTTAAAATCTTATCAGCGCCTTGAGCAAACATTGTGGCGTCCTTGCCAACGTTCTTAGATTGAATTATCTAAGTTCATTGTTTCGAGCTCGTTTAGAAGATCTTGGACAACATTCGTTCCGGATTCATATCATTAGGTTTGGTTTGTAATTGATTTGGCTTGTTACATTTATATGTTTGGTTTGGTATTCGAATTAGTTTGGTTATGTTTTGGATCATTTAGGGAATTCGAATTGGTTTGGTACCTTTATATGTTTGGTTTGGTACATTTATATGTTTGGTTTTGGTATTCGATTTGGTTTGGTACATTTGTTTGTATTTATATTCGATTGGAATGTCATTGGTTATGTGGGTTTGGTACATTTGATTGGAAATTGTGTCTGTTGTGCCAAACTTGACACAATTTGGTTCTGTTCAGCCAAACAAAACCACTGGTAACGTTGGACTTACCGTAGGAACGTCAACCTGGGGAACGTCAAGCATGTCAAGGATTTTGTTTTGACCAACGTCATCGTATTGACGTTTGTTTACCAGAGGAACGTCTGTATGGGGAACATCAAACATGCCTGAATGGAATTGGTTCCGCTTTTCATAACGTCAACCATGAAGACGTTCATGTTGTCTTAAAAACATCAGCCAAAACATAATGGGTTTTGGTTCTGATTTGACCCACGACATCTGTGACGACGTTGGTTTGCCTCAAGAAACATCAGTGCTATTGAGGCTTTGTTTAGCATAATGGAATTGATTTTTCTTATCACAACGTCACCACTACTGATGTTGCTTACAACATATGAACGTCAACGTGGACAACTTTTACATCGGAATGGTTTAAGTTTCTGTTTTTATAACGTCTGTGGTGCTGACGTTGGTTTGCCTCAATAAACGTCAGTCAGGCTGTTGTTATGATTTGCAGAATGGTTTTTCAACGTTGCATTGATTTAGACAAACGATGTAAACAATTGGAAAACACTCATTCACAGAACATAACAATGAATAATACATATGCAAAACCATCATTTCTTGTTCGATTTAAAATAACGGTTGCAAAACATAACGGTTGATACAATAACGGTTGCAAAACATAACAATGAATATTACATATGCCAAACCATCGTCTCTTGTTCGATTACAAAATTCGCAATTGTCGCTTTTAGTCTAAAATTACAGGGTGGTCTATTCTTGTCTCTTTCGGCTCCACATCCACCCATAGACCGATCTTATGTCGCAATTTATCACGCCATTGACTTGCGTCCGATGAACGGACTTCATGCCAAACCTTCAGGACCTTAGGAATAGGACAACTATTTTCATCCCGCGTGAATAAAATGGATACCGTTGCAGCAAATAGACCATATATGAATAGGGAGGCGAATAGAAGGTTTTTTGAATGTTGGAAGGAACGTCTAATTTCCATGTGTTTTAGACAAAATGGATAATACGCAACCATACACATTGCAAACATCCTAGCCTAAAAGCTTTCAAAGTACATGTCATCTCCACAAGGCCCTTCTTCATGATCAAGAGCTGTCAAACATTTGTCATACACATATACATGCTGCGCAAACAAACACGTGTAGATCGCCTTGTTCACCACCATTTCATCTCTCACCCGTTTCTGAAAAAGATATTCAAAATCCAATGCATGTGCTATGACTCTAAAACCACAATTTTCATCTGCAGTAACATTAACAAGCGTATAAAAGTGGCTATGAACTGATTCGGGCATGTGTCTCTGATACCGCCTGATGTATCCAACAGTTACAAACCTAGGAAATATTGCTTCTGGGATACTTTCATCTTTCTTTCTTCCTTGGGAAACCAGATCTGGAACTTCTGTACTTATATTAGCCTTTTCCTAAACCTGTCAAGTCACCACCACCGGCTAAATCATGTTCAACACGCTCATGCATACTCAAATCAGTCTTAGTGGATGTGTCTTCCACCATCTTTCTCTTGTTGCCGAGTCCCTTAGGCCGGCCCCGTCCAGTCGATTTGGTTTTAGGATCTTCCATCAAGGTTTTCACGGGCTCACAAAGTTCATGTATCTTTACTGGAAACCTATGTTTCTCGCACACACTAGCCGGTTTCAATTTCTCTTCCAAATCATCCAAGACCGGCATGTGGTCTAACTCCGACTCATTTGAAAGTGGGCCCTCGATATCAAGAGTCTTCCAATGAACTTCAATCGATGAAAGCGGAATGAATCCTATATTTTTCTTAAACCGTGTCATCTCGTGTTTACATGGCAACACGTGTGTCTTTCGAATATAGCATCCACAATCCTTCTTTTGAGCATTGCCATCTACTCTTTTTTTTCAATTCATCAAGTAACAACTCCATTGCATTTATGGATACATGATGCTTGAGCTCTTTGAACAACGGCTCATCCTTGAATCTTTTGAAATCCTTGAATAGAGATGTCTCAAATGATTTTTTTTATGTTCCGTATCTCTTGTTGTACCATGCAAACGCCAGCTTCCTAATATGTCACCAAGTCACCAATCCCGATTGTTAGCCAATTTTTGAAAACATAATGCATTACCTTCACCATCGAGGTTGATGTGTTTCCTAGGTGAATCACATTGTTGGTCTATGTAGAAACAAAGGTCACCTTGTGTGCCTCTAACCATCTACCAGTAATGTAATTCATTGCTTCTTCACTAAATGTCTTCTTACATTCCGTCAATCGGTCATTGAGCTCTTCTTCCGTACATGACTGAACAACATCATTTGTCAATAAATTCTTCCAAACCTCACCCGTCGTCTTTGTCTTCAAGTTGCAATAAGACCCTTCTCGATGTGCCACCAGCATAAGAGATTCTTTGCTTTAGGGAATACAATACGTACTGCATTCATTAATGCCTCTTCTCATCAGTCATAATACAAGCTGTACGCTCACTTTTATCATGCCCATTTCTAGTTCTCTTTCCTTTCCAAACATAAAAGTGCAAACCCCACTAAGAAAGACAAGTCCGTAGAAGTAACACCAACAATCTGCAAAAGCGGCATCTCATACTTGTTCATCTTGTACGTATAGTCCATAAGCATTAAAGAAGGGAACCATCTAGCAAGAGACAAACTATCGCTATGTGCCCCAAAAATATATTTCACTACGTTATTTTCTTCTCTACACTAAAAAAAGTTGGATTTATCCGAAAGGTTGAATACTTGTTGCATAACAGAGCGCCCCTCTCGTGCTTTCTTCCGTATCTTCAAACAAATGTTGTATATCATCTTCGATGACGAGCAATTTTTTTTATCTTTCGATCTCAACTCCCTTAGTATGTGTTTGGGCGAAATACAGTTTCGTGTCATTTTAGCAACCTCGTCAATTTGTTATTTATCAGTTCTTCCAAAGTATGCATGGCTAGAGCCGACCATAGTGAAACCGTCCCGGATGGACCCGTTTGAACCGGCTGGGCTGGACCCGTCTGAACTGGCCCAGACCGGCCCGGTGGTTCGGGGGCCCGGTGGTTCACGGGCCCGGCGGTTTAGCGGTTCAATGGCAGTTTGGGCTGGAAGCGGCCCGAAACCAGCCCGTGACCCAACGGTTCATCGACCCGGAGGTTCAAACAGCTTTTTTCTCAAAATTCCCAACCATTTCATCCTATAAATACCCCTCATTTTTACCACTTCACTCGCCCTAATCTCAAGTCCACATTTCAACTTCTCTAATCTCAATCTCAATTATACTTGCTTCATTTTGTAATCAAGTTTGTTTAGCTATTACAAGACCTATATTTGAAGTTGTTCAGATTTAATCGTGTACTTTTTTTTAAGGATAATCGTGTACTTAAATCCGGTTTTAGTTATAAGAAATTTTTTTTTTTTTTTTGAACTTATTTTTATAATTGTAAACTTTTACTTGGAGTTTGTAAAACGCCGAAAAGGGGTGAATTAACATCACAAGCACATCAAAATGTTACTTTCCATTGTGTCGGAATCGGATGATGATAATGCCTATAGACTTGCGCTAACGCATCTTACAAACCCTGCTACCGGTAATCACCATTCTATTCCTGAATTCGATACACCTCTCGATTACAATATTTCTGATTTTGATAGTGGTTACAATGAAATAATGACTCAACATGAAAATTTTAATATCAACGATAATGAAGTTGAAGATAATGAACCTCAGAATAACGATGATGATGATGATGTATTTCCGACTACTGCCCGTCCTAAACGAGGACGGAGTGGGACTGTAAGACCACTTCGTCCTGCTCGTGCAAGCCGTCTACCGAGTCATTTGATTTATTGGGTATTGAAACTACCCAAGAAACAACACAGGAGAAATAGTTAAAATCGAGAATTTTTAAATATTTTTTCACAAAGGTTCCTCGGACCGATAAAGTAGGACTATCTAAACCCGAAAAGTATTTCTACGGGGTGTGCAGATTTTGTTGCAACCAATACTCCTTCGTTACGGGTGGTAGTTACGGATCGATGACGAGACACATGAAGAGTCATCACCCGGACAAGTTGGAAAACATGATCTGCTGTGGGCTTCCCTGCTGTGTGTTGTTGTGAAGCCCGAAACGGAAGCGAGGCCGTGTTGATTGTGTTTTTTTTTAAAGTCGGAACCGAACGGCATCGTTACGGGCCGAAACGACGCCGTTTTGCTTCACAGTCCATCACAGCCACAGCCCTTCATAGCAGACGACCTCAACCCCATACAATGCTGCTGTGGGTAGAGTTGCTCAAAAGTTGCGGGTGGATCCTCGAAAAATCAGGCTGACCAGTCACAATTGGGGTACTAACAAACCCCTTCGCAATCATATAAATACATACTCTGCTGGTTGCTTATTCCACTACAAAAAAACAAGCTTTTTAGCGGCGGATGTTTTTCCACCGCTGAAGCTGAAAATCCGCCACTAAATCTCTTTAGCGGCGGTTTTAACCGCCACTAAAATCTGCCGTATTTGCCTTCGCCGCTTAAAGTTTTAGGCCCTTTCCTGGCGGATTTTTGGGTCCACCGCTAAGAACTTTTTGTGGCGGTTATTATCCACCGGCAATTACCCAATGTTCCGCAGAGATACTTATTCCATCAGAATAGGGAAAATAAAGGTTTTGGCGGCGGATTTTTACTCCGCCGCGAATCCAGAAAAATTAATATAAAAATATAATTACAAAAAATATAAATAGAAATAAAAATAAAAAAGGTAAATTACGAACATTGATTCAAACATGAATCTCAACACAAAAACACCACATTTTATTTCTAAAACACAAATAATTACGTGGTCTAGGACTGTTCATCTACTAAAGAAAATCTACACGAAGGAAAGAGAAAGATTGGAGTGGAGGAAACTTGAGGGCAAACACTATGTGCTTGAAGCAGGAAAAACCCAACCCATGTGCTCATCATCATTCCTTGTCTTCTCCTTTAAAGGCTTCACAGACTTCAAATCCATGGAAAATTAGAATTAAATGACAACCATAGTCGATGACAACTTCACGGAATCAAAACGATTGTTAAAAAGTGGGTTCATTCAATTACTTGAACCTCCCGCTCCGCTTACATACAAGCTTCAAAAAACTGCTTGTTGGAAGTTTGGAACACCCAAGAAAAGCCATGCTATTCCATTGAACTGTTGATGAACCAGAGCAAAACCAGAACTGATCTGGACAGGATCAAGACTGATCAGAAATGCAGACTGAACAAGAGCAAATTATACTACAACTCATATGCAAAATATGAACAAGCATGATGCACTTCTCAACAAATGCAAGACCAGAATATGTATACCTTGTCCAGTGTAAGTGCCAAGTTCTGAAGCTTCTGATTGTATACACCTTCAGCCTTTATAAGAGCTGAAATTATAAGAAACGAATCATAATTTCAAAAAAAAAAAAGAACTTGAAATTATAAGAAACGAATCATGACACACACCAATAATTCCAACTTCAGCCACTTGAAAACTCATTCTGCAAGTATGTTAGGGCAACACTTCCATATTATCCAACTAATACTTCCCAGAATAATCTGGGCATTTGCATCACTCCCAAAACTTGTTCAGGGCTAAATATTAGCTCTGTTGCATTTCAAAAGATACACAAATTGTAGCTCAAATGCTATTAAGCAAGTAACTATATATAGAAAGCTGAAATACAGAGTATATGGCCAAAGCATTCATGTTTGCATCTTTTGACGGACTACACAAAACTGAAAAATGCGTAATCAAAAGCATTTTAAGAAATTCAAAGGAAATCCACAACTACAGAAACATAGCAAGAAGCCATTGAAGGTAGCCAATCTATAGTGGGCTAAGAATTCAAAAATTAAACTGGAAACTGGAAACAGAACACCCAACAACTTGACAATAACTTCTGCCATATTCTATCTATGATCAGGGGCGGAGCTACAGAGGGCTTAGGGGGGGCTCGTGCCCCCCCTCGGATTTTCGTAATGACCAAAATATCCTTGACGAGTAGTAATATCCCAGAAAAATGCCTATATAAATTGTTTGTCTACTACATAATAATTCCGAAGTCTAGCAGAATGGCAAAGCATCTTGTTTGTTATGTTAAGAGCATGGCTTCGATTCCCAGCATACTCAATTTTCATTTCCTCTTTAAGACCTTTTTTTTTCTTCAATTATTTTCAAACTAGCTTAATTTTCCTCCAAAACTTTTACTATAGGTTTAACAATTTGTTTTAAATATATATTTTTGAAACTAGCTTACCTCAGTTTCCATTTTCCAAACATTTTCCTCAGCTCTAAGACCTTTTTTTTTCTCAATTTTTTTTGAAACTAGCTTAAATTTTTTTCCTCCAAACTTTTACCTTAGCTTTAATAATTTGTTTAAAATATATATTTTCGAATTATTGTATAATAGTTTTACAATTACATACGTTGAGATCTCTTAGAATCGAAGTAAAAAACATCATTCTTGTTGATGTCTATGTAAATTTTTCCGACACTTAATCGCCCCTCGGATTTGCGATCCTGGCTCCGCCACTGTCTATGATCTCACACTTAGATTACTTTGGTAATGCATGTCTAGTGATTATTCTAACTTGCAATTTCACTAAAAAAATCCTCACAGTAAGGTGATAAACGTAAAAGAACAAAACTAAGAGTCTCTTACCGAGTCGTATAGAATAGGCAGCCAGAATCTCTGAGGTATTGAAGGACTCTATATAAGCTGCAGTAAGAAAAACAATGATACTACACCTTGTATCTATGTCATGAAGCATATACCAAACAAACATACTCAAGTTAAATCATTTTTGGTTGAAGGGTTTTTGCACAAATAGCTAATTGGTATAAATGAATGGTTGGTTATTTGCATCAAAGCATACCCTCGTTATGTTTGAACAAAAAGTCTCCAGAGCATAAAGATGACAAATTTCGATACTCTTTAATAAATGTAAAGGAATTAGTCATTAAAAACACAAATCACAGAGGGCAAACCAACAAGGTGGGGTACAAGATACTGTACGTGTATTAACTGACCTTCCTCAACAGAGTGTTCAGTCGATCAGAAAACAAGTACAAAAGCATGGGCAGCTGAGAAAAGTGGACAATGAGAAATACAAGCCCATAGTCTTCCCTTCTTCTAGAGGTTCCATTCTTTTCTTTTCTTGTACTATGGCAGTTTGATTCGCTTTTCTTGCCCCGTTCTGCTACAAACAACAAATTATAAAAATATCAAGATCCAAATACTACAATTGTAGTACATCAATTAAAGTCCATTTGCAAAAAATCATGTTTCCAGACAAGCAAAGAATGAAAAAGAAGAAAGGCACGCACCTGTCAACATCGTGAGTAGTTCTAATCTGTGTAGAAGCTGCTCTTGATGGAGAGAAGTTGGGATAATACATACAAGACATGGCTTTTTTTGGAGCCAAAACTTCAACGTATACATTGTTAGGTGTAATGCCCGAAAGACAATTATCTAATTGGTTTTATGAAAGAATTAATAATTCATCTTATTATATGCATGTATGCTTATAATTAAGACACTACTAAAAACCCTGAGCACCTCGTTTATGTAATCACATAACTCAGTGTATGGCTATACACAAGAGGATTGAGTTAGTGAGATGTACTTAAAATTAACTTAGTCCGTAGCGTTTATTAATCTGAGTACGGGTCTCAAGATTAATTTGCTAATAATGCGCCCATAACACTTTTGGTGTGACAATCTTATCCGGATTTGTCGGTAATAGGGGTACCTAGTGGGGCATTTACATATGATGATAATCATATAGAAATTTGGACCGATTTGATTTGAGTTCTCGATATAATTCCATGGTTGAGAAGTCTTATCAAATCACACGATGATCATATATGGATTAATCTCAATCCTGAAGTGATCACAGACAACTGCTTAGACTAGGGTAGAGTTTGATGTGTTAGTAAGGATCACTTCGTAGTATGTGGTCCGACACTTCTCGTTGGCTCTATTCTGGGATGAGTGAGTAGTCTGTGCTATCACAGATATGGAATCCATTCCTTCCCTCGAGAAGTAGACAGGCAGTTCCCTTATTTGTTAATCCTAGAAACTGACCGATGCGCACAGTTCATATTATATTAGTTATGAACTATTTGGTCTCTAGGGGGTTAATGGCAAATAAGGATAAGAGGTTTCGAGAAGGGTTTACGGAGATATCCTGAATCGTAACGAACAGTCTATGGAGGATTTATCGTATGTAATGATTATATCAGTGGACACCCTATAACTCATAGTTGAGTGTAAGTTTATATCTATATTCAGCAGAGTTCAGTTTCGGGTTTATGGTGGTGTAATCCCGGAATTAATAGATTGAATATAATTGTTCGTCTGACGAATAATTTATTCAATTTATTGTAGCTACTGAATATGGGTCCATGGTCCCCGACGTGGCTCCTAATATAACATATACGTTTTCTCGTCGTTTCACCTCAATTAATAATAGTTGGATTGGACTGTTTAATTGATATGTGGATTAATTGTTTAGTTGGACTAGATAATTAAATACATGGAAAAGAAATTTTTTGTGGACTCGGCCCAATGTGATGAAATGCGTGTACCTCTAGGGTTTAGGGAGTAAGGGGCGCATTTTGTTTTTATTATTTGTTGGGAAATTTGTTTTCTTGATAAATAATAAGACATGTGATTAAATTATTTATTTGTTAAATAATTTAAGGAAAAGTATCCTAATTAATTTAGGAATATTCTAGATTTATCTTTTTAAGGAAAAGGATTATTTTGATTGATTTGGTATTAATTAAATAATGCCTTGGAGACTAGGATTTCTCTCCTATATAATGAGAGTTCTCCTAAGCCTAAGATCACATGATAATTTCGAAAAATTATAAGGAGTATTTGGCTTTGATATTTCGGCCTAAATACTAGGGTTTCGAGTGGGGATAATCCTCGGGATTATTCCGGTAGCATATCGAGGAGGTCCGGCGGCTTGAAACACCATCCACCTGGTGGTGCTTGGAGACACATGTTGGAAGACTTTGGCTTCTCAACTAGGCTCTCAACTAGCTTGGATTGGATTACCCTTTTGTTCTTGGAGTTTTGCACCATAAAAAGGTTGGTAATTTAACCCCCTCGTAGGTTAGATTTGTAAAATAGCAGGACTTTTCTCATGCTTAGCTACAACAACTGCCTCAGCCCCTTCTACATTATAGACATTGAAAGCTCCAACAGCATATTCAAATATTCATGTAATCAAGTTACATCATATTCAGCAGATTAGTACTTGACTTAAAACAGAACCAAACTCATAACAGAGTTTTAGGTTCTAGAAAGATTTCAACAGTTCAACTAGGCACAAAATTAAGATCATTTACAGAGAAAGTCCCAACAGCCTCTAAACTGCACTCTGACTGAGCATAACTAACATGCCAATCTGCTGGACCAAACAAACAGGACTGCTACCAGATTATTATGACATAAGCATACATCGGCAGGACACACAATCAGTTAGGCTCAACACAGCAGATTGCATGTTTCAGGCATACGAGTTAAGCATGTCCTAAGGGTTCAGGTTGTACTTACATGACATAAGCAGAACACATAACTACATAAAAACCGAACACTTAAAGAACAAGTACAATTCTGATTCAAATTATCAAGACATCAGCATGGCAGATTCAATTTTGCAATAAATCCTTAACCAGACAAGCAAACTGATTGGGTAGACTTATGCAAAACATAACCTGGACAAAAATGCCGACACACCATCTATTTATTTGTTCTTCTTCCAGAACTGGATACCTGGAAAAGGAATGATTCTTGTTAGAGGATAGACAAGGGAAAATTTAAATTAGGGGGAATGAGGGAGAAAGAAAAAAATATTTATCAATTAAGTAGAAGGACAGTCTTTTGAAATTTTTGCATAAAGGACAAAACTATTTATCCACTATCGAAATTCACTGTTTAAATTCACTGCCGAAATTCACTGTCGAAATTCACTAATTTTCAAAATTCATTGTCGGGATTCACTGATTTTTGGGATTCACTATCAAAATTCACTGTCGAAATTCACTGATTTCGGGATTCACTAGGGAGATTCACTGATTTTCGGGATTCACTGTTTGTCCTTCTCGCTATAAAAATTATGCAGTTGTCCTTCTCCCTATAAAAAATATGTAGTTGTCCTAATGCTTAATAATATTTCAGATTGTGTCATTATCCCTAATTTCCCATTTAAATTAAGGGTATGTGAACTTCAATTTATTCATCAAAAAAAAAAGGTGAACTTCCAATGTTTTCATCGATTGAAGTTCATTGGAAGTTCACGTTTTTTTTTTTATGAATAAATTGAATAAATTGAAGCTACACAAGTGATTCGGATGTTAGTTTTCTGTTGTTGTTGTTGTTAGTTGTGTTTAATCCTTAAAATTAATATGCATAGATATGCATGTTTTCATGTTATTATCTGCACACATGCAGGTCATCATTCCATTTGGGAAACCTTTTCTTTTTGTCATTCATGACGGCGAAACCTTAGCTGAGGTTAAAGTTCGGATTCAAGAGAAACTGTCTGTTGAAAATGAGGAATTCTCTGAAGTATCGTCTTGTAATTCTAGATTTTCTCTTTTTTTCTCTGTTGGAAGCCCCTGCGTAGTTCTGGGTTTTATATATTATATATGCTCGGTCCAACAGTGGAAATTTACGCTGTTGAGGGTGGGACGGCTGAAGTATCTTGAAGACAGTACGATGTTGTATCCAATTGTTTTGAGGTCAGAAGACATATTTAGTTTGTTACTTTGTGTTTCTCTCTCCTTTTCCCTCTCATACATTTATATGGCAAAAATGCCACGTTTTTTTTCCGGTTATTTCATTTCAACAGATTTTATCAAGAAGCGTTATTAAAACACCTTTACAAAAGATTCCAACACAATAAACCGTTATCAAGAAGCGCAAAGTCAATAATGACAATTCAGCAAAATATACAACGAAGGACTTGTCCTCGACAATCCATCAAGCAAATATACAACCAAGGCAAAATATACCTATAGCAAGGCCATAATGTCACTAATCTAAGTCCATATGATTCGACAAGTAATGACTCTTGTCCTTGACGATGAATCCCTTGGATTGTCACGAGTATTCGTGGTGCCTGAAGCAAAACCGTGATGTCGTAAAGAAAAAGCACGCCTTTCATTATGGTGTCCCGGCGGTAGATATATTGTGGTGCCGTTTAAAATGCCCTGGAATCAGGGGCGGACGCAGGATCTCAGGTAAGGGGGGGCAATAAATTTTTTAAAGGCAAATCAAAAAATTAAGGGGGGGGCAAACTATATGTATCGTACAAATTTTAGTGTATTTTTTTCGGATTAAGGCGGGGGCAGTTGCCCCCCTTGGCTGTATGTAGGTCCGCCACTGCCTGGAATTCATTAACGCGGTCCGGATGTAGCATGGGGCGTGGGCTTATTTGTAATGTAACGGAGACAACCCCTACTTAATTCACCTATATACTTATCGATCGGCCATGGCTATAGGCAAATTTTTACAAATCCGCTCTCAGCATTTTTCACGTACTTTTTTCAGCTTGTTTACCTTTTCTTTCTGTGAAACCGCTTTGTATCAAGTATCAACCTTTCTACCACTGGTAAATATGGACGTTCCTAATTTATATCATCTATTTAATCTTTCTCTTCTTAATACGATTTTCCGGATGAAAATTTGATGTGTTAATAGACCTCAACAATCAAACGCATAAAAAAAATTTGTTTGCCAGAATTTTATATGCCCCTGGAGTCTGGACACATTTTAACCAAACCAGTTATCAATATGTTTTCATCACGTGAACAATAATACATTATCTATTTTGGGGAACATTGCCATTGATTTTGGTGATAAGTTGGTCTAGTTTTCATTTTTTCTGACTTTTAGTGGTGCTGTTCTTGCTTAGATTTTGTGATTGTTGCTAGTTTGTAGTTATGTTGATGCTTTGGTTTTGGCTTAACAATTGTCTGAAATTCTTAATTAGTATATCATGGTGGTTGAATTTTGATTGAACTGTTGGTGTCTTGATTGTTGATTCATTATTTACAAAAAAATATGTGTTGGTTGTTTGAATTTTGTTTAGTTCCATGAATTGCTAGAGTTATGTTTTGGTTGATTAAAGTAAACTCTTTAGTTCCATGAATTGCTGGCAATTATGTCAGGGTATTTTTATATGATGATGGTTTCTATTTTTTGGCTGAGTATTCTTAGTAAGTGTGTTGTTAAGATTTTTTCGTTGATAAGATATTTTGTAGCAGTTTCATGTGTTTTATTTTTGTGATGTAGTAGGGGGTTACATGCGTATTAGTCTAGAAGATCTTGTTTTTTGGCAAGTTTTGAAGAGTCCATCTAGGTTTAATTTGATTTTGAGTCTAAATAAGTTAAAGTCGGTTTACCCTTTTAACTCTGGTGGTAAAGAGCAAGCTCTCATATAATTGATACTGTATATGAAAGAATAGCATTCTTGTAAATTACATTAACTTTTCGATTTGGACTTGTTATTTGTTTGTTTGATTAGTGAGCTTAAAAAATCTGACTTATCCGGGTTTTGTCTTAATTTTTTTTTGTTAATTTGTGGGTTAGGTGAATTCACAGATTGATTGGCCTCATGGATGACATATCTTTGCTGAAGGAAAATTCACGTCTCATGGATCTCGTTCACGATGACCTAAATTTCAAGAGGAATATTGGGCAGAAGAACATAGCTCGGATGGCGAATCAACCAAATAGAATGGTAATTTCAGAGCACTTATGGTCCGTTTGGATGGAAGTATTGTGATGTAATCAAATGGTTTGGATAAAGTTTTAAGGTAATGGGATATAATGAGGTTTCATTATAACATACTGAACGAATCCAGTTTCATTACCTTCATTATGTATAATTTGGATATGCACATTTGAATATATGTATGTATGTCTATAAACACTAATGTATCTACATATATTCGATCAGCAAGTTTGTGTTGAAAGTATGTGCAATCATTGTCAAGGGTCTTGGCAGTGTCGATGGTTGGCATAGTTGTATTTTCTGCAGGCAATTTTCCCTAACTTATTTCTTGCAGGTTATTCAGTTTCGAGGTTTGAATGCCAAGAAGGGTGTGATTCCTCTTGAATTGTAAGTGCGTGTATTAGTAGATACATTTGGTAGGGAACTTTCGGGATTTCTTGTATGGCAAGTTAATTTTTGCAAAAATAAAATAAAATTTGCAGCAGAAAACGTGATCCATACAATGCTGTTGTGGGTAGAGTTGCTCAAAAGTTGCGGGTGGATCCTCGGAAAATCAGGCTGACTGGTCACAATTGCGGTACTAACAAACCCCTTCGCAATCATATAGATACCTACTCTGCTGGTTGCTTATTCGATATAGTTAAGTCGTCATATAAGGTACATATGGCTCAGACTTCTTGATTTATGGTCACTGTTAATTTGGCTTTCTAGAGAAGTGAAAATTGTGCTGAATTATGAAACTTTGTTTTGATAGATTTGTAATGTCTTGTACTATGAAGTTCTTGACGCTTATCAACCAGATATGAGACATATGAAGAACCTCGGTCCTGGTCATCATTTGATACATGTTTACCATTTTACCAAGAAGCCTGGTGGAGAGACATCTCTTAAAACGATCAATTCGGATGTTAGTTTGCTGTTGTTGTTGGTAGTTGTGTTTAATCCTTAAAATTAATATGCATAGATATGCAAGTTTTCATGTTATTATCTGCACACATTCAGGTCATTCCATTTGGGAAACCTTTTCTTTTTGTCATTCATGACGGCGAAACCTTAGCTGAGGTTAAAGTTCGGATTCAAGAGAAACTGTCAGTTGAAAATGAAGAATTCTCCGAGGTATCGTCTTGACAAATTTGATCATTTGAAATAATTTGTTATTCTTCATCAATCATTGTAGTACAAATATATAGCCATCTCTAGGGCTTCAACATTTATCTGTAATGTCCAAACTACCCTTACTAGAAAATAAAATAAATTTAAATTATAATATAAATCCTTAACACCCCCCTTCAAGTTGGAGCGTGAAGATCACAAACGCCCAACTTGCGTAACAAAAATTCAAACTGTTGTTTTCCCAATGCTTTCGTAAAAATATCCGCTAGCTGGACCCGTGTGGACACATATCCAGGAGCAATCAGGCCCTCCGTGATTGCATCACAAACAAAATGACAATCCACCTCTATATGTTTGGTCCGCTCATGAAAAACCGGATTCTGTGCAATATGTAATGCGGCCTGACTATCACAATGGAGAGGGATACCCATTGGTACTGGAACACCTAAATCGCCGAGAAGTTGCCTAAGCCATTTCAACTCACATGTAATGGACGCCATTGAGCGGTACTCAGCTTCCGCGGATGAACGGGAGACCGTCTGCTGCTTCTTTGTCTTCCACGAGACCGGTGAAGTCCCAAGTAACACGAACCACCCACTCAAAGACCAACGAGTGATTGGGCAACTCGCCCAATCGGAATCACACCACCCTTCTAGGGACAGTGGGCTATCCGCCCGCAAAAGCACACCCTGACCCGGGCTTTTCTTCAAGTAACGAACCACTCTTAACGCAGCCTCCCAGTGCTTAACGCGCGGTGATTGCATAAATTGAGAAAGAATATGAACCGAATATGCCAAGTCGGGACGTGTAACACCAAGATAAATAAGACGTCCCACCAACCGCCGATATTTTCTGGATCATCCAAGAAGTCACCATCTTCAACCGCATGGCAATCGATGATTTTGTTCCATGGGAACTCAAAGAGACGAGCCCCTAGTAGACCGGTCTCCTCAATTATGTCTAACGATACTTTCGTTGAGATAGAAAAATTCCTGTTGATTCCTAGCAACCTCCAACCCAAGAAAGTATTTTTAATCTCCCCAAATCCTTCATTTTGAAGCAACCACCCAAATAATTTTTGAATATCGCAAGGCCGTTGCATCGTTTCCAGCAAGTACCATATCATCAACATATACTAGCACATTCACCGTATGTCTCCACGAATAAGTGTGAATAGAGAATAATCTGAGTAGGATTTGCTTAAAACCATATTCCTTCAATGCCGGCGCTTGATTTTCGCAAACCAACACCGGGTGCTTGCTTCAACCCATATAGTGATTTCATGATACGACACACCATATTTTGCTTGTTATGTTCAAATCCGGGAGGAATTTTCATGTAAATTTCTTCATTAAGGTCTCCGTGTAAAAAGGCATTGTGTACATCCATCTGATGAATCTCCCACTGTTTAACTGCCGCCACAGCAAGAAAGGCTCGAACTGTTACCATTTTTGCTACGGGAGCAAAGGTCTCATTATAATCAACGCCTTCCACCTGATGATTACCAAAGGCCACCAATCGTGCTTTCAATCGTTGCAGATTGCCCAACTCGTCGTATTTTTCAGTATAAACCCATTTGCTCCCTAGGGCCTTCTTTCCAGGAGGTAATTTTTGTAATACCCATGTGCCTTGGTCCTCTAAAGCTTTTATTTCTTCTGCCATAGCTTTTCTCCATCCTTCATATTTAACGACTTCTTTAAAGGAACGTGGAGGATTTCTGCGATCCACATTTGCTAGATACCTTCTATGTGCGTCGGAAAAATGAGAATAATTCACAAAATGCGTAAGAGGATAGAGACTACCTGAGGAGGTTGATGAAATGGAGGAGTGCGCCGAAGGACTTTTCTTATTCACTACCGTACGTGTCACAAACTCGCGATATTTGGAGTTAGGAACTTTTGCACGTTTCCCTCTCCCCAACTCTGCCGTGTCGATGGTCGACTGTTCACTCATAACAATCCCATCCGGTGATAATTCATCAACTCCCTCACTAGTGGCCGCCATCCCCCCTTCACCATTATCTACGTCGTTCCCACTAGGTGGAGGTGGTTCCACAAACTGGTCACTAACATCCGTATAAAGGCCGTCATCGTCAATTTCCGGAAAGATGATCTGTGGAGGGGTGGTTTTTGGGTGTTCTCGCAGCGGGAAAATATGCTCAAAAAATTTCACGTCTCTAGACACAAATATTTCTTCAGTTT
The DNA here is from genome assembly GCA_026214975.1 of Gentiana macrophylla. Taxonomy (NCBI): domain Eukaryota; kingdom Viridiplantae; phylum Streptophyta; class Magnoliopsida; order Gentianales; family Gentianaceae; genus Gentiana; species Gentiana macrophylla. The sequence continues at coordinate 301,404 of JAOBSW010001125.1, forward strand.
CCAAATCCAAGAGGGTCCATCCCTTCTTAGCAAATGGATACCCCAAAAACACGCATTTACGACTCCGACTCTCAAATTTATCTCCCTTATGGCGTTGATTATGAGCGTAACATAAACATCCAAAAACCCGCAAAGCCTCAAGACTCGGTGGTTTACCAAACAAACATTCATACGGTGTCTTATAGTTCAAAACGCTTGACGGGGTCCGATTAATTAAGTAACAAGCGGTCATGACACACTCCCCCCAAAATTTAAGTAGAAGGTGTCCTTCAAACCTCAAAGCTCTAGCGACATTCAAAATATGTTGATGTTTTCTCTCGACTCTATCATTTTGTTGAGGAGTTCCCACACAGTATGTTTCAAAAATTATTCCTACTTTTTGAAAATGTGGAAGCAATCGTTTAAATTCCGTCCCATTGTCACTCCGAACACGTAGAATTTTTCCACTAAACTGACGATCAATCAATGCCATAAAATCCAAAAAAATTGTCTCAACTTCCCATTTATTGTATAGTAAATAAACCCACACAGAACGAGAGTAATCGTCCACAATCGTCAAGAAATAAGAGGCCCCACATGTAGAAGATGTCGAATACGGTCCCCACAAGTCACAATGCACAAGTTCAAAAATTCTACTAGCCCGACTATCACTACGTGGGAAATTTTCCCGAGATTGTTTAGCCCGAAAACAGACATCACACCCATCTTTATTTAACGAACTAGACTCACTTACCACGGGAAGTTGTTTCCGTACTTTTTCTGAAGGATGACCCAACCGCTTATGCCACAGATCCATGGAATCTCTCTCACCAATAGCCATAACTTTAACGTGTGGAACTCCCCGGAAAACGAAAAGTCCATCTTCGCGCTCACCCACTCCAATCAGCCTCCTCGTCTGTAGTTCCTGCATAACACATAATGTGGAAGTGAGTTGAATCTGACAATCAAATGCATCTAGTAAGCGTATTCTGAGATAATAAATTGCATGCCAAATTGGGCACAAAAGAACATTTTCGATTTCAATCACGGCGGGCGTATAATAGTTCCTTCGTGTGTGGCAAGGGAGGTTCGACCATCCGGAAGTCCCACCGGACACTTTTCAATCACCCCGTGCATTCACTAAATTACTCAGCATACCGGTCACGTGATGAGTAGCCCCGGTATCAATTATCCACGAACAATCACCTGTTAAACGATCTTTAGTTTTGGCAAGTTTCAAGAGGTCGAGTATGCCTTGCCATTGTGCCGATGTTAAATTGGAAAAACCACCATGCTCGGTTGTTCCTCGCTTATTCAGCCCCCGCGGGCTGCGGTTCGGCGAGCCCACACTCACCTTGTTCGCCCGAGCCGAAGCCGTGATCAGCCGCCCGATGGAGGCGCCGCACTACACCTTCACCTTCTCTACGGGATGCCTATGTTCTGCGTTTCGACTTTCGATTTTGGTTGAACGTTGGCCTGAATTTTGAATTCGCCCCGATGAATTTCTAACACCGTCATTGCGTCTCGTTCATCCCGATTTGGATCGAAGCGCTTCACGCAAGCAAGCTTCTGAACCAAATCGTGATAGGTATGGTCTAAAGATACATGCTTTTGTCCGCCGACGACCATGGTGAAGTCTCGCCGATTTGGTCATACTGAGGAAGAATTCTAATGCGCGTTTCTTTTTTTTTTTTTTCTTCATGTAACAGATTTGGTCATATGACCGAACATAACTGTACTCGGAAAATTCCGGCGACCGAAGACAGCTAATGGACCCAAAAGGAATTGATGATCAACCTCAATTAAAATTATATTATACTAGTATGAAACCCGTGCATAATGCACGGGAATGTTATTTAGGAAAAAAAAGATTGATGCAATCAATACATATTATAAGGTGATAAGAAAAAAAAAGTAGAAATCAAATCTAAAATTGATGATAAGTTTGTGAGAATTGGATGGCATGAAAGTAATTTTATATATTTTATAAAAAAATATGTTAATGGTATTTACATGAATAAGACATGCATTTGGGAAGACTTTTACATCAAAAAGATTGCTATAAGCATTTCAATAAAAAAAAATGGTATAAACATTTGATGTAGTTAGTTCAGACAACATAAACAAAATCAATGATCGCACACTAACTAATATATTAATGGCAGTTCATTCACAAAATCGGATTTGCATCTCACACCACAGGTGTTGATATATGTACTACACAAAATACCATAACATGTTGTACTACACACTTTCTACCCATTAATTATGATAAAACACGTATGAAGCAATTGCCCTCCACTTTAATCAACGGATAGAAAGCGTAATGAAACATTCTTCTCTATCCGTATGGACATTAACACCAGTCTAGGCTTTGTTATAGGCTTCACCAAATTGTGGACCACAGGAATCCAAATTGTGGACCACAATTGTATGCCAAGCATAAAAACTCTATACGATGATGAGTCCTACTACCACCATGACAAAACGTCACAACATAGTGTCATAACAAAGCATAGCAGGGTATTGCATGGTGTCGTGAAACATAGTAAAGTATAACAAAGCATAAAAACAAATATAGCAAAGCAGAGCTTAAAAGGGTATCGCCGGGGTGTTGCAAAAATAGAAAAGAATAGCACAACATTGCACATTGACGATACCGAATATCGCACCTCCACGTGGCGTCACGAGATAGTCCTCCTGGACAAGAGTAAGTGATAGCCCGAGGGTCGAATTACGAGATGAGACATCGACAACCGACATGATCAGAGAATCGAGACGATGGGCCCATCTCGATACCGCAAGACGGAAAGCTCGGGATGCGGACAAAGTCCACTATAAAACGCGCAGCCTCGCGGTTGGTCCCCGATAATCGAATAAACGTCAAGGTATTCATGTCGATGCCAGTGCTCGAGGCTAAGGCCATCTAGTAGACTCCAGGCTACGACGATCGACTATCGAGCAGTGCAGGGCAATCAACCCACACCAGCTAGCAGTGTAGACAAGGAGTCCCGGAGTCGAATACCGCAGGTCGGTAATATCGACATTGAGGAGAGAGTCCGCACCAGCTGTCCAGGCCCATTAACAGTGATAACTTGGGCAAGGGTTAAGGCCCATTAAAGGGTAAACATGACAATAACATAATGTTTCGACTTAACCTTAGGGTTTAGGCAAGTGTTGTCAATATAAATACCCCAATCCAGAACTACGTAGGACTTGATTCCCGGAGCGAGCGAGATCGTGAGGCAACCTGGCTCAGGTTGCAAAAAACGTGAGAGAAACCGGGGTTATGTATGGAAAAAAAAAGGGTAGAAAAGGGGGGAAACTGGGTATGGGTCGGGTCAATTGAAAAATACGGGTTAAATTGACGGTTTTTCGATTGAAAATATAATATAAGATTCAACAACCAAAAATAAAATAAAATATTCAGACTGCTACCCAACTTTGAATATGCGTTGAATACACATATGCAATCAGATGTGATAATTATCCGGCCGATAAGGAGAGAACGAGAAAACAGCAACATAACCGAAAGAAACCTTGCTTTGATACCATGACAAATTTGATCATTTGAAATAATTTGTTATTCTTCATCAATCATTGTAGTACAAATATATAGCCATCTCTAGGGCTTCAACATTTATCTATAATGTCCAAACTATCCTTACTAGAAAATAAAATAAATTTAAATTATAATATAAATCCTTAACACGTCTTGTAATTCTAGGTTCTCTCTTTTTTTCTCTGTTGTAAGCCCCTGCGTAGTTCTGGGTTTTATATATTATATATGCTTGGTCCAACAGTGGAAATTTACGCTGTTGAGGTTGGGACGGCTGAAGTATATTGAAGACAGTGATGTTGTATCCAATTGTTTTGAGGTCAGAAGACATATTTAGTTTGTTACTTTGTGTTTCTCTCTCCTTTTTCCCTCTCATAGTTTTTTATATTGCGAAAATGCCACGTTTTTTTCCTGTTATTTCATTTCAACATAGTCCATTTTGTAAAAAAAATTTGGGTCTGTCAGGGAGGAGAGGACAATGTTTTGGTGCAATGCCTTGGACTGGAGCATTCTATCCCCATTGAAATTTCAAATGATGACGAGCTATCGATGCTTTTTCCTGTGGCGTATTAGCGAGAAGCATAAAGATGGTTATCGAAGAAGCACTCTATTGTCACTTTGTTGCCCCGGCCCCTAGTCTTTTAACAACTGTTTTCTAGTGGCACATCAGAGAAATATATAAACTCGTAGTAGTGACTTAACACTGTGACAGGCACAGTTATGCCCATTGCACTAGTGACTTATATATACTAGTCACTTAACACTGCGCCTTGCATAGTTATATTTCCGACATCAGAGAAATATATATACTAGTGACTTAACACTGTGCAAGGGACCTTTAAATGTTTTAACATAAAGAAGAATATGGACCGATAACAAACGCAACCCAAAAGAATCAAAAATTCAAACCATATTCCGTTTTACCCAACAACAAACCCTTTTTTTTTAGCCAGAGGCCAGAAAGACAAGATAAGATACAAAATGATTGAGAAGGACAAAATGTAGTAACACATTTAAGAAATTGTAGTAACACATGTAGTAACTGTCATTCTCAGCCATATTAGATTAAAACTGTCCTTCACACCTTTAACCTTTCTTTTTATTAATCTCTTGCACCATTTTGTGTAGGGTTGGAAATTCGTTGTTACTTCCGGTACTTGATGACATGTGGTGGACTTCCACCGCCTTTGCAACATGCACCGGTGTAGCCACCATATCCTTTGGAAGATTTTCGGTTTGCATATATTACTGCAACACAATTAGTTTATGATGGCTTATCGATCATCTTCGTCCCTGAAAAATAAAATAAAATAAAGTAAAAATTCAGCAAAACCCTCTTAGTTACATTATTCTCATTAGCACAAACATAAATACTTGATTTGGCCACACTAATTTTTGTTTGGGTCAAGAAATCATCCAATATAGAATCCATCATTAGAGCTTCCCTATCCGTGGCTTCACCGAACAACAATTCATCATCTTCAAAGATCATACGTGGGATCTGTTGGATAAATTGAATTATATAAGAAATAAATGTAAAAAAAAGGGGGAATGAGGGAGAAGGACAGAAATATTTCATCAATTGAGTAGAAATGACGTTTTTGAAACTTTTGCATAAAGGACAAAACTATTTATTCACTCGTCGAAAATTCACTTGTGTTGAAAATTAACATTTAAATTCATCGACGAAATTCATCGTCGAAATTCACTAATTTTCAAAATTCATAAATTAAATTCACTAATTTTAGGGATTCTTTGTCGAAATTCACCGATTTCGGGATTCTTGAGGGAGATTCACCGATTTCCGGGATTATTTGTTTGTCCTTCTCATTTATAAAATTATGCAGTTGTCCTTCTCCCTATAAAAAATATGTATTTGTCCTCATTACTTAAAAATATTTTAGATTGTGTCCTTATCCCTAATTTTCCAAAAAAAAATTCTAGATTCATGAATTATATTTTAAGATTATTGTGACATTGAAAAATAAAAATATTAGTAGGAAGTGTAAAGGTCTTTGTAGAAAAATGCAAATACATTTCCTTACAAATACATGAATGGAGATTTGCTAGAATTATCCTTCGAGTAGTATAAATAGGAAATCAATGTCATTGTTATAAGTTTTTTCCAAAAAGACCAATCATGTTTCTCATCACTAATGTGATTTAAAACATTATCGTCAACTCATTGTCTAATATAGTCATAAATTTATCTATGCAACAAACATCATTCTTCATCTGTTTATCTTGAGGTCTTTCAGCACTGAAAACTGGCAAGATTTAATTATTCACATACAAAATATCTTCTATTTTATTTTTCCATATGACATAAGTAGACTCGTTCAAATTTTAAAGTGATCATTCTATTCAAGTTGACTCTTGTTTCACCAATCAAAAAGGGTTCACCAAAAAACACTTCAAAACCATTTCAACTAACCTGACTTTGATACCACTTGTTAGAAAACAAACAGCCGCAATAAAACACGTATCACAAATACCCACAAAGTCTTCCCAATAACACACAACGGAATCAAACGAAACAGCCCCAAGAAAACCAAAACACAAATAAAGCGAAACGAACACAACATGATAACACCACAATTTTAATGTAGAAAACCCCTCTCGATGTGAGAGAGTAAAAGCCACGAGCCTGAGGCCCACAAAAATCTCCACTAATCAGCAAATGTGATACTGTTAGGAACATTTTATTGTTTTCATGATGGTCATACTAGCTGTTATAGCAAGCCTGAAATAAGTTAGAAATATTTGTATGGGACTTTACTTAGAGTCTAACATGTTGTATAAGTTCAGTCAGACAAGCATTGTACTAGACTGGTAGGATGGCTCATGGAAAGATCAAGATCACTAAATGAAAGCGACCAAGTACCCAGCAGAGTAAAGTGAAGACTTAAGGACTGACTTACAACCGGGAAGTCTGTGATGACCTTGGATAATTCTAAGACTTTTTACAAGTGATGGGATCTGTTCTTTTGAATATGGTGTACACTGATCTCACCCAAATCAAGGATCAGTGAAGTCGGTATTATTCGGCTCGAACAGTTCGAATAGTTCGAACATGTTCGGTCCGAAAATTCAAAAAATACCCAATAAATAATTCTAGTTCAAAAATACATGTCCAAAACCAAAATAATACATTACATGTCCCAAAATATAACATAACATGTCCAAAATATTCAAGGCCGTATTCCAAAATATAACATAACATGTCCAAAAATACCTTGCAACTCTACGAGCCGAACATGTTCGAACATGTTCGGCTCGTTTGTCCGAATACCAATTTCCAAGGCCCTATTCTACGTTTGATGATACAAGCCGAGCCCCGAACCGAACTTTTTCGAGCCGAATCACTTTCACGTTGGCACTTTCACGTTTGTGTTCAGTTTTGGATTTAGGGTGGCGTAATTCCTGAATTAATGAATTAAGAAGAAATATTATGTTCGATGAATATTTTATTTAATTTAGTGTAGCTACTGATTATAGGTCCATGGTCCCCGGGTTGGCTCCTAACATGCGAGTGTTTTCTCGTTTTATGGAACCTCGAGAATAAATTAAATAGTTGATCTATTTAATGAATATGCAATATTATTTATTTGGAATTATCTCTTATTTTGTGGGAAAAATATCTTTTCCTTATGGGAATATGTTTTTGTGGTGTGAAAATGATAACTCTCTTGACTAGTTATTTTCCTATATAAAGAGAGTTCCTCCCAACACAATACACACTTGATAATGGCGCCACTTACAAATTAAAAGGAAGAAAAATTAGTTTCTTACCTTAGTCATTTAAAGAAGAAAAAGGTTTTTCTTATGCATATTCGAGGAGGTTCTACGGCGAGGATGTCCACCAGTCGTCGCTAGGAGATACAATCCGGAAGACTACGGCATATCCCTTGGTCGAATATCTCTTCCTCTCCGATAAGATAAATCTTCAACCTTCTCGTAGGATTAATTAGTATGTCTCATATCGTAAATCGTATAAGCTTCAGCTGTGCAAAGATCGAGTGTCTCGATCGGTGCTACTACAACATGTGGTATCGGAGCCAAGGTTAAATTTTACGACACCGAAAGCATAATTAATTAAATTAGGAGTGGAATAGCATATTAGGTTGCATCTTTTATTTTGTTGAATGATTGAATGTTGTGGTTGATGAGATAGATTGGGGTTGATACTTGTTTACCGTTAGATCCATTGTAAGTTCGTATAATTAGTATTATACGAGTATAGAATATATGTAATTTATTTTGCAGTTTATATAATTTATTTTTTGCAATTTAAATTTCATAGTAGTAGTTTTTTTTCTCGTCGGATCCGTCGGCCAAATATCTACAATAGAAAAGAAAAAGGGGCGCTGCAAAATCTTTCATTTGGAAATAGGATTTATGAATGTTATACATCCTGCTGCCGAAAAAAAACAAAATAAAAAAATAAAAAAACGGACGGCTGCAGTACAAGTGAAGACAAAGAAAAGAAAAGGGCATCAATTTTTTTTTTTCTTTTATCAAGATGCTGCGACGATGACTTTTTAATTTTTTTTTTTTTTTGCTTTTCCTAGTTTAAATAGATTATATATGAGGTACCAACGATCCATCTCAGTTATTTACTTTTACGCATTTATTTTCATGTTTGATAACATGTATCATTCACGCATCGTATTTTATAATTTCACTCTAAGCGTATAAATACGTGTAGATAATTAATCGTGATATTAATTAGACATGTATGAGACGTAATTAATTTAGATTAATTTAGGTAATTAATAAAAACGAACGGAATTTTATCGGGATATAAAATTTACATGATAAAATAAAATTTACTTGGTAAATTTAATTTTGGAATCTAAAATTCATTCGTGGATCTTAATTATGTAGTGACTACATAAAAGAATTTTAATAATTGAAAATTTGGAAAATCCGGAAAAAGTTGAATACCAACTGAGCAAAAGGTTCGAAAATTGGTTCGGCCGGTCAACAGGGCTTCAGCCCGACTCGACTTGTCCGTCCAAGTGCGGGGTTAGCCACGGGTCCGGCAAGGTCAAGCTATCCGGCGGCGAGAGGCTCGATGGGGCAACCTTAGCCCGATTTTCAACCCAAAGACACCCGTACACGTGCGACGTTAGCGTCGTATATGAACCAACGAAGATGACGGGTCGGCTTAGCCAATCCCGACACCATTCGGTGAACTCGGTTAAAACTCAGCCAGGGTTTAATACCGATAAGTTGGTAATTGCTTTTCAAAATTTATTGTTTTCGAATTATTGAGATAAAATTCTACGATCCTAAAATTTTATCATGACAATAATAGGACTATATAATTCTTTTAGTGAATTTTAATCCTGTAGTGACTACACGAGAGAATTTCTAAATAATCGATAAATTGGAAGATCATGAATATAGTGTCACTAGTTAGATGATATTTGGAACCGATAAACTAGTGAGAGCTTTAAATTTATGATTTATTGTTTTTCCATTTGGTGGAAAATTCATAAGTCCTAATATATTAGGATTATAAAATTCATGGTGAATTTTAAATTGTGTAGTGTCTACACAAAGATTTTATAAATCCGTGAAATTGGAAAGTCGTGAATAAGTGACACTAGTTAGACGGTATTTGGAACCGATGGACTAGTGGGAGGATTAATTTAAAATATTCATGATTTATTGTTTTTCGGATTGTAAATAAATTCTGAAAATCCTAAAAGACTACCTAATTTTCAAAATACGAGTGGGAGCGGGGAAGGTGACAACCGACCCCTCGGCCTCTACTGTTAACACAAGCGTCGTGAGAGAATGGTGACGCCTCGTGCCGCTTTGATTTTGGACCCCTTCGGATGGCTTTCACCGCTATCAAAATTCAAGGCTTGATTTCCGAAAGGATAGGATTTTGAGTGCTCGTCGGGTCACTGACCTACCCTTCAAAGAAAGATACTCTCGGGTCTACTTTAAAAATCAAGCGATAGGTCACACTATAAAAGGTATTTTTCTGAAATATCTTGGCTGATAAAGGAAGGTAATCAACAATTAAATCGGATGTCTGATTCTCAGTTAATTGTTTCGAGAGATTGTCACAATTTAATCGTCACCTCTTTGACCTACCCTTCGGCGGCACTGATGTGTGAGATTAAATCCTTGGAATGGTAGGATAAACTGCATAGCATCACGTTTATTATTCCTAAAATACTACTAGTTGTGGTGTATGATTTTATTTATATTTTTGTCATGATTTATTTTCTGCAACGACATATTATCTCAAAGTATCTAAACTGCCAAACACGATAAATTGACTAATGATGACTTCGAAAAAGTGGAAAAGTAACAAGAATGTTGACTCAATAATCGAGAATGCAAATTAATTCTTCGGAAGTGGATGTTCCTCTTGAGCCTACAAACTTAAGTGACATTGATGTCACTGCTGTCACTTGTGTTAAATGAGAGACAAAACAGAATTAGTTCAAAGATGACGAGAATGATTTGGTATCAATCTCACTGGACATCCCACGGTTCAAGAGTAGTGTTTACTCAAATGAACTGCTAGTTCACGGCCATTTCCTTTAAAGAAAGCCAAGAATGGGAAGGTAAATGTCCACAAGTGTAAGTCATCTAAACTAAATAAGTTAGAGGCTAAACCGAAATACTAATAAAAGAAAGTAAAGGATAAGGAAAGTGATTTCGGATCACTAACCTGTGAATCCTTAGAGACTTTCTTAAGTGAGTGATTTGACTCAGAAGCTAAAGTTCTTTTGTAAGAACAATGTAGATGGGCATTCATGATGAAGAGTAGATAACGGGTAGTTATTTTAGCTAAAATAGTGGGAGTGATATAAGGAAACAAATTTCGGATTTTAATCCTTGAATATCGCAGAAATTTAATTTATGTTTTCAGATTCGTTGGAACGAATGGATTCACTTTCAAATCGAAAATCTAGTTGCCTTAAAGAAAGTGAATATGACATTTGTATTCGATTCTGAGACTCGGACTTTTGTGTGATAAAGTCAGAACCCTTAAGTAATGCTGAAAAGGTATATGTAACACATCATAAACTATCAAGACGAATGGTTTCCGTATTTAGATAAATGATTCCTCAGCTTTTATTAATTAGTGCATATATCCTAAAGATAAGATCTGAAGACTGGCTAAGGGTGATTCCTATCTCCTAGTCTAAGAACACTATCTCAAAGGAAAAATGACTAAGTTACCTTTCAATTAGGAAAAGGTTAATAGAGCTAAAGAAGTATCATAGCTTGTTCATATTAACCTTCGGGGTCTTATGAAGGATACAAGCTAGTGGGAGCTTTTGAGTAATAGACATTTTGTCTAATGGCTACTGGAAACGCCGATTAGTTTATCTAAATATCTGGAGGAATCTCTGATATTACCAGAGAAACGAGTATTCCATGCTCAGATATAGGCTATAGCATAGTTTTGGCACTGATGCTTGGCCTACCTTCGGGTGAAACGATTTCACTGAAAGGATAAACCATATATTGTCTTGTATTGTTATTGATATGCTACATTACACTGCTTAACTCAATTAAGATACTGATTGCAAAATAACGGTTTACATTATTATGTAATACCGACAAGTCTACCTAGAAGATGCTTATGAATTTGTGGATAAAGAGTGAATAACATTTACTCCACTTCTTGACTGGTCATAAAATATCTTAATACAATGAGTGAAGGTTGGTTATAAGACTCTTAAGATCGGAAAGTGACGGTTGTACTATCACAACCTTTCTAAAAGGATGTTTAAATAACAACCTTGGACCTTGAAGTAAAGTTACTCAAGGAGTTACTATCTGATTTAATCAGACCACATCCAACATTGGTTGTTGGGGAATACACTGATTAATACTAATGAACTAGATCAGAATATCAATCCACCCAAATACAGTGGGAGTATGGTTTATCCATTGACTCGTTGTGATTATACAGACTTCACAGTCTGCTGGCGGTGATTGATAACCTATGGTCTTTTGGAAGGACTGTATAGGATTCTGATAAAAGGAGGTTGGCTTAAAACCATAAACCTGTAAATGGAGTTTTGGTACTCCAATTCTGTTCAAATTTTGTAGAACCACCTGAGTGTCTCAGGCCCAGTGGGAGTAATTAGATCTACATGGAAAAGAGTCGAATGAATGGGAAAGTTTAACTTTCTAAGCAAAGCCAAGTGGTCTTGGGGCTAATTCCTTGACAAAGATAGTTTAATAGGGGTGATGCCCTAAAACTCTCTCACCATTCCGCCTTGCTTGTCTCCATGGAAAGCAGAAAGATTACCAGGGGTGATGCCCTGAAACTTTCTTGCCCAACAACGGAGCTTAGATTCATTCGGAGTAGAAGGGTTTTAGCTTAAAAACCAATGACAGATTGACTGCATATGCTTACATCCATTGATGGATTAAAGCAAATCTCTAGGTCATTAAAAGTCATATGATTGAAATGTGTGGACTTGACCATAATATTGATGAGTCTTTTGTAGACCAGAGAATCAATGTTGGTAAAGTAGTAGACATTAGTGTTTATAAATGATAACACTGCAACAGTTGATAAAAACATGGGTGTTATCTGAAGTCAAGAACTAACGAGCCAAAGCTTCTCTGATTCAGAGAAGTGGACTATATTCTTAGAATTTGATTCGGTCGAATTCATGAGAACAAGTTGTTGGCAATATCCCATCCATCTTATTGGTTTAAGATGGTGATGCATTTTCGAATGCTAGATTCACCGAGAGGTTTCCTACCCAACCCCTCATGGAATAATTCTCTCGATCTTCGGATATAGAGAAAATAGGATAGATTCTCTTTTGGATAGAGAAAGTCAGGTTATTAAAGTCAGTAACAGACGAATCTTGGATTCGGGCATTGAGTAGCAGTTTAGTGTATCCTCAAGTATCTTTAGAGAACAAGGAATCATATGCTTGTGTATTCGGGTGTGAACCTGAGTGTCGTTGACTACACTGATTCTGATTTTATCGGATTAAGGATGATCGTGAATCGATCTCAGACTCAGTGTTTACTCATTGTGATGGAGCTACAGTCTAGAGCAATCCAACACTGCCAATTTGACTCTGTTAGTCAAATACATAGCAGCTTTCGGAGCAGCTAAAAAGGCAGTGTGGCTTGAGAAGTTCTTTGTCGGATCAGGAAGTAATTCCAGGTCTCGATGAGCCAATACCATTTTACTGTGTAAACAGTTCAAAGGTAGCTCATGCTAATGATCTTCGCAATCACAATAGGTCAAAAGTATATTGAGAGAAAGTACCAGCTGCTCAGACAGACCGTGAAAAGAGGCGACGTTTCGGTCCTAAAGATCTCCTCGAGCCGACAACCTAGCTGATCAGTTTACCAAGTTGCGTGACATCTAGTGTCACTGATAAGCGCTTTGCGGGTATGAAATTGGGAGATATGTCTCATCTGCTTTAGAGCAAGTGGGAGAATGTTGTGGATAGGAAGAATTAGGGTGTGGTGCTCTAAAAACAATCGTTGATTGTCTTTACGGGAAAGTGGGAGATTGTTAGATATAATGTGCCCGAAAGACAATTGTTGCTTGTCCATACGGGCAAGTGGGAGATTGTTGGAAGTAACGCCCGAAAGACAATTTATGTAATTATTTTTAGAATTAATAAATGACAGATTTATTCTCATCTTATTATTTGCTTTGCGCGTATAAGAAATACACTACTGAAAACCCCAAGTCGTATCATATGTAGCCATATAACTTAGTGTCACATATGAGGATTAAGTTTATGGTGATACACTTGAACTATTAGTCCGTGGTGAAATTAATCAAAGTATAGGGTATATTGATTAAACCACCATTAATGCGCCCAGAACACTTTATGGTCTGACCGTCTTATCCGGACCGTCGACATTGGTTGTCTAGGTGGGGCATTTATATATGATGAGAATCATATAGGACTGGACCGATTTAATCTGAGTTTCTCATATAATTCCGGGATTGAGAAATCTTATTAAATCACAAGATGATCATATATGGATTAACCTTAATCCTGAAGTGATTACAGACTCCTACTTGTTTCAGGATAGGGTTTGATGTGTTCGTTAAGGATCGCTAAGAGGCACGGTCCGAATCACTTTCACGTTGGCACTATTCTGGAACGAGTGAGAAGTGTGTGTCTCACAGATATTGAAACCATTCCTTCCTGCGGGAAGTAGAAAGACAATCCCCTTATTTGTTGATCCTAGAAACTGATCGATCCCGGGAGTTCGTATTGGTTATGAGCTAATTGATCACTAGTGCGTTAATGTTAAATAATGATAAGATGTATTGAAGAATGTTTACGAAAATAATCCTACTTCGATATGGATAGTCTATAGAGGGTTAGTTTATATGTAATGATTATATCAATTGACACTTATCGACTCGACTCGATGTTTTGAGAATAAGTTATATCTATAAACAATAGAGTTTAGTTTCGGATTTATGGTGCCGTAATTCCGGAATTAATGAATTAAGTAGAAATATTATGTTCGATGAATGTTTTATTTAATTTATTGTAGCTACTGATTATAGGTCCATGGTCTCCGGGTTGGCTCCTAACACGCGAGTGTTTTCTCATTTTATGGAACCTCGAGAATAAATTAAATAGTTGGTCTATTTAATGAATATGCAAAATTATATATTTGATAAATAATATGTAAAATAGAAAAGACATTTTCTATTAAAAATAAATGACATTATTGGCGCCACATTTATGGATAATTTAGTAGAAGAAATTTTTCTAGATTATGTCACATGTGTAATTAATTAATTAATTATCTATTTGTTAGATAATTAATGGAAAATTAAGAGATTGATTTTTTGGAAATTATCTCTTATTTTTTACCTTACGGGAATAGGTTTTTGTGGTGTGAAAAGGATAACTCTCTTGACTAGTTATTTTCCTATATAAAGAGAGTTCCTTCCAACACAATACACACTTGATAATGGCACCACTTACAAATTAAAAGGAAGAAAAATTAGTTTCTTGCCTTAGTCATTTAGAGAAGAAAGTGCATATTATAGGAGGTTTTACGGCGAGGATCAACGTCCACCAGTCGTCGCTAGGAGATACAATCCGGAAGACTACGGCATCTCCCTTGGTCCAATATCTCTTCCTCTCCTATAAGGTAAATCTTCAACCTTCTCATAGGATTAATTAGTTATGTCTCATATCGTAAATCTCATAAGCTTCCGCTGTGTAAAGATCGAGTGTCTCGATCGGTGCTACTACTCCCAGCAGGAAGATCATGGCATCAGTGCTTAATGGCACGTTGGATCTTGCCATCACCGACACATTGACCTTGATGTCACAATTGAAAGCTCAGGAATTCGAGTTGAATAATGAGGAAGGTGCACCAGTAGAGCTAAACAAGGCCAGTGCACTGATAGCACCCCAGCAAATCTAATTAGCGGAGTCAACCAGCACAGAGACTCAAGAACTGAAAGAGCAAGTGGCATTGTTGATCAAAAGGTTTCAAGGGACATGGTAAAGAAAGTTCTTCATCAAACAAGAAGTCAAAAGCCAGTGCTGTGAAACAGCAGAGAAAATCATCTTACCAGCCTACTAAGGGCAAAGGCATACTGAAAGGTAAGGGCAGATTTTACCCTTCAGAAGATGATTGGAATGTTCCACCTTAAAAATACAAGAGAAAACCATTTCATACTAGGCCAAATGTATTTGGAAAAATCCAGAAAAGGCATGGTCCTGGATACAGAAGGCAATATGAAAACAGATCATCTACTGTGGTTTGGAATGTGAAACAGGATGCTAAAGCAGCAAAAGATAGAGAAATGTATCAGAATACTTTTAGTAAACCTATTAGAAGCTATTCTGCCATGCCTTATACATATGAGGTTGATGACTTCAACCCTCCAAGAAGAAAATATTTTGGATATACACCATGAGTATGAGGCTTGACTGCTAACAGGTATGGACCCAAACAGTGTTGGGTACCTAAACTTGCTTAATTTGTTTTGTAGGATGTCTGGTACATAGACAGTGGATGATCCAGACATATGACAGGAAATAAGGGATGGCTGACTGAATTCAAAGATTTTGATGGACCCAAAGTTACCTTTGGATGCAAAGAAAACCCCGGCAAGATTAATGGGGAAGGCACTATGAAAAAGAACAACCTGAAGATTCAGAATGTGGCATATGCCAAGGGATTGAATTTCAATCTTTTAATCATTAGTCAATTCTGTGACAAAGGCTACAATGTGTGCTTCATCAAAGAAGGATGCAAAATGATTCACAATCAAACCAACACAGTAGTACTTGCAGTAAAAAGAGAAGACAACATGTATTTGGTGGACTGGAAGACAGCAAAAGCAAAAACATGTTTGCTTGTCAAGAACAAACAATCACCCAGCTGGATTTGGCACAGAAGGCTAACTCATCTAAATTTCAAGACTATCAACAAGCTAGCAAAGAACAAACTAGTGGAAGGCCTACCGGAGATCACATTCAAGAAAGAAAGCCTATTTGATGCATGCTAGAAAGGGAAACAAGTCAAAAGCTCATTCAAGTCAAAGCCACATCAATCAACAACAAGAATCCTACAACTTCTACATATGGATCTTTTTGGACCAGTCACACCTATGAGTGTAAGTGGCAAAAAGTACACTCTTGTAGTGCTTGATGATTTTTCAAGATTCACTTGGACTATCTTCATGAACAAGAAAAGAAAAACACTCTAGAAGCTACCTGACCTTTTGAGAAGAATTCTGAATGAAAAGAAATTGAAGCTTACCAAGATAAGCTTAGATAGAGGCACCAAATTCCTAAATGAAGTAATCAAAACCTACTGTGAAATGAATGGTGTACTACATCAACTTTCAGCAGCAGGTACATCATAGCAAAATGGAGTTGCAGAAATAAGAAACAGAACTCTAAAGCTGCCAGGTCTATGATAGCTGAAGCAGGTCTACCAAAGAAGTTTTAGACAGAAGCAGCAAACACAACTTGTTATACACAAAATAGATCAATCATCAGCAAGTATCATGGAAAAACACCTTAGAAGTCTGGAATGGAAGAAAACCTAACATTTCCACTTACATATGTTTGGAGCTAAATGTTTTGTCTTAAACAGGAATTTCAGCTACATACTTTTGATGAAAAGACTGATGAAGCAATCTTCATGGGATTTTCTAACACAAGCAAAGCTTTTAGAGTACTGAACAAAATAACTTTGGTGATTGAAGATTTGATACATGTGGTATTTGATTAACCTAACACAAACTGTAAAGATCTACTCAACCTAGATGAAATAGAGACAGCAAAACAAGACTCTAAACCAGCTTATCTGGAAGTAGAACCACAAAATACACCAGTAGAAGATGCAAATGATGATCAAGAAGATGAAGAACCAGTAAATACACCAGTAGAAGAGGCCTCACCAACACAGTTAGCGCCTGACATCAACTGGCTCAAAGACCATCCAGCTGAGCAAGTCATTTGAGATGTACACATATGTGTAAGAATTTAAAGACAACTAGAAAGAATGTTAACTTGTTTTCTGTCATAGGTTGAACCAAAAACAATAGATGAAGCAATCCAAGATGCTGATTGGATCACAACTATGCAAGAAGAGCTAAATAAGTTTGAAAGAAATGAAGTCTGGGAACTTGTTGATAGACCAGACATGGCAAACATCATTGGAACAAAATGGGTGTTCAAGAACAAGATGGACGAACAAAGAGCAATTGTCAGAAACAAGGCAAGGCTGGTTGCAAAGAGATATTCATAAGAAGAAGGAATGGACTATGATGAAACATTTGCACCAGTAGCAAGATTGGAAACAATAAGACTGTTCCTAGCATTTGTAGCTCACAAAGACTTCAAAGTATATCAGATGGATGTCAAAAGTGCATTTCTGAATGGACTCCTGGAAGAGGAAGTGTATGTGGAGCAACCCTCAGGTTTCCAACTCAAAGGAAAATAAGACAAAGTGTACAAACTCAAGAAGGCTTTATATGGACTCAAACATGCACCTAGATCCTGGTATGAGACTCTTTCAATTTTTTGATAAACAATGGATTCAGAAAAGGAACCATTGACATGACTCTCTTCAAGCTACAAGTGTTGAAATAGTGTCCAAAACCCAATCGGTTTGGACCAGATCCGACAGGGTCGGATCATTTCTACTATTTCTTTATGTTTATACATATGATAAATGGATTTTATGTTATTGTATATTCTGTTTATCTATATGAACCAATTTGTGATTGTATATATGATAACGTCATTAGTGTCAAACTGTGAGAGACAACTCATAATAGTGATTATGGTTGATGAGATCTCGACTCACTTCAAAACGTTTGATACTTAAATGTCTCTAGTCGTATATGCTATTAAACAGGACATTAATAGTACGATCAGACTAGCACGTATTGGATGTCTTCTATCTTATTGAAGGTAGGTATAGATCTCGTCTATCTAAGTGTAGAGACGCTTGGACTGTACGTGGACGTGTATTAGAGAATGCGTACGTTAGACTGACCCACTACTTTATTAAGTGTCGCACTATATGGCAGTAGTGTAATTATCTTGAGACCGGAGTCTTCATGACATCACGGTGTGGATTTTCATACTTTGACACTATTGAGGTTTCCCCTAGCCATGGGGCGATCATGAGGTAGTGATTGGGTGTGTTACTGAATCATGCGTAGGATTCATGTTGCTCGTCCGGAAATCGCGTATCCTATGGTTAAGAGTAAATATCCGAAAGTGCCTTTTTATAAGGATTGTCTTATTCTCAAAAGTCTTTGCAAAGCGGAAGTAATATGTTACTTTGAGAGAGTATGATATTCAGTTTATAAGATATGGCCGTTGATGCTTGACACTCAACGTACGACCGTATGGATATTGTAACAGCGATAGGATTCTATTTACACGGTAACCGTTTCACATGAAGGGTAGTAGTCATTGCATTTGACTCTTTTGATGATTGGGGGTCACGGTGTGTTGCTAGACGCTAGTCCGTGATCGTTAGGTATAAGGGTATTTTCGTAATTGCACTTTGTGCCTACGGCCAACATATTCAAAAGCCTATCCCGTCACACACATAAGAACATCTAGCCGGATTAAAATGCGGTTATAGTGATAACCAAATAAGGGAAGTTTTATCTCGACTATAAAGTGTTATAGTGATAAATTAATATGGTGGTATTTATTTATTATGAATAAATCAAATGCAAGATATTAATTATATTGATTAATTAAATATGCATATAATGTATATGTACGTCGAAATATATTTGTGTATATTGATACACATGTATTTTGCAAATTAATTAATCATAGCATCATATTAATTAAGAATTTTCCGAATGCCAATGTATGTATATATTGTTAGGTTTTATGCCCGAAAGACAATTGTAATTGTTTTATTTAAATAAATGACATAATTTATTTCATCTTATTTATACGCATTTAATGCCTATATTAATACACTGCAGAAAACCCTAAGTATATTGATTATGTAATCACATAACTCAATGTATGGCTATACACACGAGGATTGAGTTTGTGAAATATACTTAAAATTAACTTAGTCCGTAGCATTTATTAATCTGAATACGGGTCTCTAGATTAATTTGCTAATAATGCGCCCAGAACACTATAGGTGTGACAGTCTTATCCGGACTGTCGGTAATAGGGTACCTAATGGGGCATTTATATATGATGATAATCATATAGGGCTGGACCGATTTGATTTGAGTTCTCGATATAATTCTGTAATCGAGAAGTCTTATCGAATCACAAGATGATCATATATGGATTAATCACAATCCTGAGATGATCACAGACAACTGCTTAGACTAGGGTAGGGTTTGATGTGTTAGTAAGGATCACTTCTTAGTATGTGGTCCAACACTTCTCGTTGGCTCTATTCTAGGATGTGTGAGTAGTCTGTGCTATCACATATATGGAATCCATTCCTTCCCTCGGAAAGTAGACAGAAAGTTCCCTTATTTGTTAACCCTAGAAACTGATCAATGGGCCCAGTTCATATTATATTAGTTATGAACTAATTGATCACTAGGGGGTTAATGATAAATAAGGATAATATGTTTCGAGAAGGGTTTACGGAGATATCCCGAATCGAAGTGAACAGTCTATGGAGGATAGGATTTCGGGTACTCGTTGAGTCACTGACCGTACGGCGGCACACTCGGGGCATACTTTGAGATCTGATATAGTAGGTCACACTCTTTATGGATATTTTCGAAATATCTAGGCTAGAAAAAGAAAGGTAATCAATGATTAAGGCCCGGGATGTATGATTCCCGTGAGATGTTCGATTCTCGAAGCTTAATCATTGAGAGAGATTGTCTCAGTTTAATCGTCACCTCCTTGACTGACCCTGCGGCGGCACTGAGGTGTGAGATTAAAATCCTTGGAATGGTAGGATAGACTTTAACTAAAGTTTATTATTCCTAAAATAAAAGTTTTCGTAGTGTATATTTGATTAAATTTCTGTCATTTTATTTACAGCAACAAGTCTTCGCAAATTCAAACTTTACTGAACGATAAGCTAAATGGTGACAATTTTACTAAGTTGAAAAGTAACGTAAACGTGGTGCTCATATTTGAGAATGCGTAATTTGTTTTGATTGAGGAGTGCCCTGTTATTCCCCCTCATAATCCGCCTAAACGCATTTGTGATCAACATAAAAAATGGATAGAGGCGAATAATAAGGCAAGAGGCATCTTCTTAGCCTCAGTGTCGGAGGCCATTCGGACCAAAATTGAGGGTTTTAATACTGCACAAGCAATTATGCAGCATTTGACCACCATGTTTGGCAAACCGTCGATCAAGCAAGACACGAGGCCGTGAGCAAGGTCATCAATGCCAAGATGAAGGCGGGTCGGCCCGTTCTTGGTCATGTGATGAACATGATTAGTTACTTTACTGAAGCAGAAACTCATGGTGCGACTATAGACGATGCTACCCAAGTGTCCGTGATTCTCGAATCATTGACACCTGATTTCCTAACGTTCAGGACTAACTACGTCATGACTAAGACTCGTCTTTCCATGACGGAGTTGATCAACGAACTTCAAGTCTTCGAGGGTCTTTCTGCGAAAGATAAAACCCAAGAGCGGGAAAAAAAGGCTGAGGCCAATATGGTCATAGCCAAGGCGTCTAAGTCTAACCAGCAGGGTAAGCCAAAGAATAAGAAACAAACTGCTCCGGCGCTAAACCTATGAAGAAGAAGGCTAAGCCGAATGCACCATCCAATCCCAAGGGCAAGTGTTTTTACTGCAATGAGATAGGGCACTGGCGTCGTCATTGCCTCCGTATATCTCAAAGATGTAAAGAATGGGAAGGTTAAGGCTAGCAATAGGAAAGATAAGAAAGGTAATCCTGAATTACTTGTCTTGGAATCTTTTAATGTAGCTAAAGATGTATCAATTTGGATACTGGATACTGGAGCTACTAACCATGTATGTTCTTCTTTGCAGATCCTTAGTTCATTTCAGGAGCTAGAGGAAGGAGCTCAAGTTATGAGAGTCGGCACCGGGGCATTAGTTTCAGCAAAAGCAGTGGGAGCTGCGGTTGTACATTTTGGAAATAAAGTTTTACATTTAGACAATGTTTATTTCATTCCGAATTTTCAGAGAAATTTAATTTCGTATTATGCTTTGAAAGACCAGTTGTACTCTATTTCTTTTATGAATGATGACTGATGAGTTTACTATTTCAAAGAATGGTTTTACTTTGTGTACTACTGTATTAGAAAACGGATTATATTTCATTAAACCTACGCAAGCTCCCCTGTTAAACACTGAAATGTTTAAAGTAGCGCATCAAAAATCTGCTAAAAGGCAGAAAATTTCTCATAAAGAAGATAGTACATATCTTTGGTACCTTAGGCTAGGTCACATTTCCTTGGAAAGAATCAAACGACTGGCTAAGGGTGATTCCTTAAAAGAGTTATCTGTTGACTCGTTGCCGGTCTGCGAATCTTGCCTGGAAGGAAAAATGACTAAGCGTCCCTTCTCGTCAAAAGGGAATAGGGCCAAAGAACCTCTAGAGTTACTACATTCAGACCTTTGTGGTCCGATGAATGTGCAAGCTAGAGGCGGATTCGTGTATTTTGTTACTTTCATCGACGACTACTCAAGGTTCGGATATGTTTATCTGCTGTGTCGAAAATCCGAGACTTTTGGCAAGTTTAAAAAATTTCAGGCAGAAGCCGAAAGGCAGTTAGGCAAGTCTTTGAAATGCCTTTGCTCTGATCGCGGAGGAGAGTACTTAGATACTAAATTCATTGACTACCTACTTGAACATGGGATCTGTTCCCAACGTTCTGCGCCTAAGACACCTCAGCAAAATGGAGTTGCTGAAAGGAGAAATAGAACATTGAATGATATGGTCAGATCAATGATGAGCTACGCCTCGCTACCGATATCGTTTTGGGGATATGCTCTAGAAGCAGCGGTACACATATTGAATGTGGTTCCGTCTAAGTCTATCAGTAAGACACCCTTGGAACTTTGGAAGGGACGTGGCGAAAGCATACGTCACTTTCGAATTTGGGGTGGTCCTACACATATACTAGTTGACAAGACTACGAAACTACAAAAGCATATGAAAGTATGTCTGTTTGTTGGTTACCCCAAGGGAACACGTGGAGGTCTGTTTTACGATCAGGAAGATAACAATATGATAGTGTCTACTAACGCCACGTTTTTGGAAGATCAATGTATGACCGACTTCAAGCCACGAAGTAAAGTCGTACCTGAGGAGTTACTTTCTGACGAGGTCAGACCACAAGTGCCACCTAGTGTCACTGTAGACAACACTACGAATGCAACAGTCACCCCTAATCCTAATCCACCCGGACGTCATCGAGAGAGTGGTTCGCCACCAAATCGGTATGGACAATCAGAGGCGAATGTAGCCGTCTCTGATGGTGTGGAAGATGATCCAGTGTCTTTTCACAAGGCCGTGGATGATCATGACAAGGATAAATAGGTTGACGCGATGAATCAAGAGATAGAGTCAATGTACTCTAACTCTGTCTGGAAACTTGTAGATTGCCCCGAAGGGGTAAAACCCATAGGAAGCAAGTGGCTCTACAATAGGAAGCGAGGAGGTTATTGTAAGGTGCAAACCTTTAAAGCATGGCTTGTAGCTAAGGGCTACACATAGAGAGAGAGGTATAGACTACGAAGAGACCTTCTCCCCGTGGCCATGCTTAAATCCATCCGGATCCTCCTTTCTTCTATTCTTTGCATGCCTAGATTATGAAATCGGCAAATGGATGTCAAGGCAGCGTTTCTTAACGGCTTTCTCGACGAGGAAATCTATATGCAAACAACTGAAGGATACATCGAGGAAGGCCAAGAGCACAAAGTGTGCAAGTTGCTGAGATCCATTTATGGGTTCAAGCAAGCATCTCGGTCTTGGAATCATAGATTTGATGACACCATTAAGTCATATGATTTCGAACAAAATCCTGATGAACATTGTGTATACAAGAAAGTCATTAAGGATAAGGTTGTGTTTCTAGTGTTGTACGTAGATGACATTCTCTTAATTGGAAACGCTAAGGGGATGTTATCGGACGTTAAAATTTGGTTGGCCAGCCAATTCCAAATGAAATATTTTGGGAGAGGCGAATTATGTTCTCGGGATACAATTAATACGGGATCGTAAGAACAAGATGTTAGCTCTTTCACAAGCCACTTACATTGATAAAGTGATGGCTAGATATAGCATGACGGACGTAAAGAGGGGTTACCTACCAACTCGTCACAACGTCCATCTCTCTAAGACTCAGAGTCCTCAGACTCCTGAGGAAACAGAGGCTATGGAAAGAGTGCCTTATGCTTCGGCTATAGGTAGTCTAATGTACTCTATGCTATGCACTAGACCTGACATCTTTTATGGTGTTGGACTCGTCAGTCGTTATCAGTTCTTTACTGCAATCCAGTGCTCATTGCCTGGATTCGACTGATAACGACTGACGAATCCAACACCATAAAAGATGTCAGGTCTAGTGCATAGCATAGCGTACATTAGACTACCTACAGTCCTTAGTCGAATACATAGCGACTACGAGAGCGGCTAAAAGTAAGTGTGGCTTGAGAAGTTCTTTGTTGGATCGGGAAGTGATTCCAGGTCTCGATGAGCCGATACCATTTTATTGTGAAAACAGTTGAGGGGTAGCTCATGAAAATGATCTTCGCAATCACAAGAGGTCAAATGTATATTGAGAGAGAGTACCACCTGATCAGACTGACCGTGCAGGGAGGCAACATTTTGGTCCTAAAGATTGCCTCGAGCCGACAACCTAGCTGATCAGTTTACCAAGTCGTGTGGCATCTTGTGTCACTGATAAGCGCTTGGAGGGTATGAAATTGGAAGATATGTCTCATCTGGTTTAGAGCAAGTGGGAGAATGTTGTGGATAGAAAGAATAAGGGTGTGATGCTCTAAAAACAACCATTGCTTGTCTTTACGGGCAAGTGGGAGATTGTTAGATATAGTGTGCCCGAAAGACAATTGTTGCTTATCTATACGGTCAAGTGGGAGATTGTTAGAATTAGCACCTGGAAGACAATTTATGTAATTGTTTTTAGAAAAAAATGACAAATTTATCCTCATCTTATTACTTGCTTCGTGCTTGTAAGTAATACACTATTGAAAACCCTAAGTCGTATCATATGTAGCCATATAACTTAGTGTGTGTCACACTTGAGGACTAAGTTTATGGTGATACACTTGAAATGTTAGTCCGTGGTGAATTTAATCAAAGTATGGGGTCTATTGATTAAACCACCATTAATGCGTCCAGAACACTTTATGGTGTGACCGTCTTATCCGGACCGTCGATATTGGTTATCTAAGTGGAGCATTTATATATGATGTAGTCATATAGGACTGGACCGATTTAATCTGAGTTTCTCATATAATTCCGTGATTGAGAAATCTTATTAAATCACAAGATGATCATAAATGGATTAACCTTAATCCTGAAGTGATTGCATACTCCTACTGGTTTCAGGATAGGGTTTGATGTGTTCGTTAAGAATCCCTAAGAGGCGTGGTCCAAATCACTTTCACGTTGGCACTATTCTGGGATGAGTGAGAAGTGTGTGTCTCACAGATATGGAATACATTCCTTCCAGTGGGAAGTAGAAAGACAATCCACTTATTTATTAATCCTAGAAACTGATCGATCCGCGGAGTTCATATTGGTTATGAACTAATTGATCACTAGTGGGTTAATGGTAAATAAGGATAAGATGTATTGAAGAAGGTTTACGGAAATAATCATGATTCATTACGAATAGTCTATGGAGGGTTAGTTTATATGTAATGATTATATCAAGATTAAATTAAATAGTTGGTCTATTTAATGAATATGGGAATATTATTTATTTGGTAAATAATATTTAATAAAAAAAATACATTTTCTATTATCCCAAATGGCATTAAAATGGCGCCATATTATTTTGATTTTTGGGAAAATAAATTTTCTCCTAATTAATTATAATGTGGATAATGTAATTATTTATGTGTTAAATAATTGTAAATAAGAAATTAGTTCTCTTATTGGATAAATATGAAATTTATTTTTCTATTGGATAAAGGTTTTTATTTTCCTAAAAGGAAAAGATAAATTTATGTGTAAAATATAAACTCTCAAATTATTAGTTATTTTCTTATTAAAAAAGACAGTTTCTCCCAACACAAAATAGACCATAAAATCCAACGCCACATTGAAAAAAAAGGACGCCATTTTGTTTTAAAAAAGAGAGAAATTTGTTTTCTTGTTTTGGCCAATGAGAGAAGAAAAACCTAGGGTTTTTCTTGGAGCATATTCGAGGAGGTTCTACGGTGAGGATCGACGTCCACCAGTCGTCGCATGGAGATACAATCCGGAAGATCACGGCTTCTCTCTTTGGTCGATTGCCTATTTCTCTCCGATTGGGGTAAATCTACTAACCTTCTTGTAGATTAATTTATTATGCGAATCATATCGTGGTAAAATCGTTAACGAATCTAATTCGTAGCTTCCGTTGTGCATGATCGAGCTTCTCGATTGGTGCTGAGAATCAGATCTGACGATCCAATTATGGATCAGATCCGGATTCGGGGTTGTGTATATCCAGCAATTACATGCCTCAATCCTCTCTCCTATTATCCTTGTTAACCGTGATTTATATACACAAAATCACGCCATTACTCCACCAAAATCTCTACATATTAAACCTTGTTCACACTCTCAAATCTCCATTATATAATCAACACTTCGGTTCCCCTTGGACTCTTTACGCTATCTTTGAAATTCTTAAACCCTATTTTCTCTAGAAATTTCAGAGCTTTCTCTCAATTTTCACAAAAAATGGCCTCATCCTCCTTCGTCGCTAAGCCAGGAAAACAGTATGAGAAATCTATTGCAACTGGGTCATTCTTCCAACCCAAACACTATACAGATATATGCAACGATGATGAACAAGCAGAAAGATTGGTGGCTGGCTGCAACAATTTAGGGTTGATGACTTTCCTCAACCCTCCTATTACTGGCATTTGCTACGAGAGTCTCATTTCCTTCTGAAAAACTGCCACATATGTTTCTGGACTTCTTGCTGAAGATGGTGAAGAAAGTGAAGACAATATAATTGCCACTGCCAATGGCACAGAGGTGGTGATTACGGTGAAGGGAATTCACCAGCATCTTCAACTCTCAAATCAAGGATATGCAAAAGTGGGACTCGTTCCAAAAGACATGGATGCGTTTAGGCTGGAAATTGGAAAGGATGCCACTGTGGAAAAAAAAAAGTTCAACTGCTTAAGATCTGATCTTAAGAAGCCTTTCAATGAGTTTAGCGTATTGATTGGAAAGAACATCGAAGGCAAATTAGAAACCATGAATGTCATGACCGAGGCCAGAATGAGACTTATGGGCATTATCTACAACTGTCTAGAATTTGACTGGGCCACCTACTTTTTCAGAGGCTCAAGGAACAAATCAAATGAGAGACAACTACAGCTGAACAAGGGATAGCTAAAAGAAAGAAGAAAAAGAGGATTTTCTGGGTTCAAGAAATCCTACGGGATTCACCTTAAATATCAATTGAAGTGTATGAATGTACCTTTTATAGCACATCATCGATTGCATGATGCTAAGGTAATTTATACCTATGTCAAACACCCAAAAGAAGCAGGAGGAGAAAAGAGGAAGAAATCAAATAACAACACCTCCGGTCAAAGGAAGAAACAAAAGGTCCAAAGAATTCTGGAAAAAGAATCCTTTGGAAAATTGTGAGATGGGGATGAAGAACAGCAAGAGGAACAGGAAGACGAGATTAATGATGATAGTGAAGAACAAGAAGAAGAGGTTCATGAGGAACCAGGAGAAAACGTTGAAAGGGACATTGATGACAGAGTTGCAGAATATCTCAACTGGAAAATGGGAGATTCCAGGATTCAACTCTCGAATTCTGCAAAAATGTTTGATGAAGAAGCTTGGTTCTTTGGATTTCTTGGTGTCACAACCCTTGTAGGTGTACTTGATGAAACACTATTATAGGAAATGATTGAAAAGGCCAAGCCAGATTGCTTAAGCCCTCTGATGATGAGGATGTCAATGATGATCAATCTGATGATGATGTTGATAATGATCAGAGTGATGGTGACAATGGTGATGATGGAAGAGAAGCAGATGAAATTGATGATGATATCACTTTGCATGCGTTCTTACAGAAAAATGGAGCAGCTAAGCAAATGCCACCAGCAAAGCAAATTGAATAGCCCACTAAAACAGCTGAAGGCACTACTGAGCGAGTAAGGTTGGGGAACAACTCTCAATTGACACATCAGTTGATCCAACAGCAGTGTTGGACACCGGATCAGCTGCAGCAACACCAGCAAAGTCAATCCCCAGCAGAAACCATGAGGGGAATGAAAGACTTTAATTCAAATGAAATCACCACCACTCAAGTACTTGAGGAAGGAGAAGGTGATGTTGATGTCACTCAACCAGCTGTACACAACCAGGAGCCTGAACTGGTCCCTCTTACATCACCTACTTTACCCCAACAGGAACCACATAAGCAAACTGAACCTGAACCAGTTCAGACACCACCAGTCGATGGAAGGCAAGAAATTTCTCAACTTCCTACTGGTATATCAAATGAATCTTTTCAATCAGCAGTAGACGCCCTAGTGGGTGAGTTATAACAACAAGCACTCTATCTCAGTACTATGTCAGCAACCTTCAAGGATGAAAGTCAAACCATAGAAAGAAGATTCCAAGCAGTTGTTGAATACATTAATGCACAAAATGTGGTTGTGCAAAGGCATAATGACTTCATGAGGCAGATGAATGCCGACCTTACCAACTGGCTTGCAGGCCCAAAGAAGTATGTCTCACTTGAAAATTAGGCTATGGCATCTGCAATTGGCTCAAGAATGGCACATGTAGTTCAAAAATTAACAGCACATGACAATAGGTTTACATCTATTGAATCCAAGCTGGATAGTCTGATCAGTACAACTGAGACTACCAATAGCATTTTGTTACACCAATAGGATGATGCTGCCAAAAAGGGGGAAAGAAGTGATAAGCTTGAAGGTTCAACAGTCAGACCACCAAACTTCACTGATGAACAGCTCAGAGCAAGAGACAGAGAATTAAGAATCAGAACTGAAGCTGAATACCAAAAATAAGAGCCTTGGAAGAAAGGGAAAGACCTAAAAATGAAACTTGTGTTGGCCTACCTTTCCCAATCCAAAGAAGAGATGATGACAAAGACAGATCATGCAATCAGCAAAGGCCTAGATCCAGTCAAGCAAGAAGCTTTGCAAGCCAACATCAGTCTAGCACCAGCAGATGCAGTGGTAGTGGACAAAGACACACTTTTGCAAGGTATTCTGATCAGAAACGGCTTTTGACAACATACAAAAACAAGCAAGAAAAGGAAGCAGCAGTTCTAGAAAATGTTAAAGAATTCTTCAGAGTTCAAGACACATTGTTCCCAAACAAGTCACAAGATGTAGCATGGGCAGAGTGGCTTAGTTTTCGAGATGATGATCTGGTAGTAGACATGGAAAAGATGTAGAATAAAGTGAAAAGAGAGTATGCATCCATAGAGCAAGGAACAAGGGAAGGAGCACCTGGATCAAGCAGTAGAGCAAATCAATCAGTACCTCTCTTTGCAAAGGGGCCGAATGAATTATCCAGTGAAAGACAAGATGAGTTTAACAGTATGACAAAATTCTTCAAACCCATGGGCAGATTGAATCTCCAGCAACAGTGGGTAATGTACCAGGATACGAAGTTTGTAGACCCACACATTACTGAAGCAAAGGACAAATTGGAAAAATATTTTGGAGAGCCACAGGCACATGAAACTATGCCGGATTTCAACATGCTCTTCAACAAAAAGTCATTCTTAGGTCTTTCCTACAACACTGCATTGGAGTATTAGAAATGGAAGTCTCTAGAGATTGACTAGAAGGACATGGAAGGGATTCAAACTACAAAGTTCAAGAGGTACAAGGAAAATCTAAGTAACTTGTAGTTGTAATATGTTTCTACCTTTGAATCGTTTTGCTTTTTATGCCCTTTATGGATGAATAAAATTGTTGAGTTTTATTCTTTTTATCATATGAAAATGTTTACTTATATTCAGGTTTATGAGGGTTTTGGCATCATCAAAAAGGGGGAAATTGTTAGGAACATTTTATTGTTTTGATGATGGCCATACTAGCGGTTATAGCAAGTATGAAATAAGTTAGAAATATCTGTATAAGACTTTACTTAGAGTCTGACATGTTGTATAAGTTCAGTCAGAGAAGCATTGTACTAGACTGGTAGGATGGCTCAGTGGAAGACTGAAAATCAGCTGAATGAAGGCAGCCAAGTACCAGCAGAGTAAAGTGAAGACTTAAGGACTGACTTACAACTGGGAAGTCTATTATCACCTTGGGTAAGTTTAAGACTTTTTACAAGAGATGGAATCTATTCTTTTGAATATGATGTACATTGATCTCACCCAAATCAAGAATCAGTGAAGTACAAATATACATTGACAAACAGGAATGAATGAAGAAGGAAAAACAGCAAACCGGTTAAGAGAAAGTTCTACCGGCTGACTAAAGAAATGACGGTGAAGAGTATCTGAATGACGAAGCAATGATCAGAACAGCCAAGTAAGTCAAATCTGATACTCGTGATGCCTGCAATATATTAAAATAGAAGATCAAACAATTAATGCAGAATCAATCAAGGACAGATTTTATGATGAACGTTTGAAGAAAATCCGGATCACTGAAATTATGGAGAATCAATCAAGGAAAGATCAAGAAATAAATCAAGGATTATTCTCTGCATTTAATAGCCAACGGATGGAATTTCAAATTCAAGGATAATCATGGCTATAAATAGAAGGTATTGACAGACAAGAAGAATACACGTGAAAGAAAAAGTGCTGAAACTCAATTTCACAAGCCTTCATTTTGAACTAAAAAGAAAAATCTAGCAGATCAAACTCAGAGAACAGAGCATCAAACCATATCAAGTGCTGAGTCTGATCATCTCTCTGTGAATCCAATTCACACCAAACTGAAGCAATTGAATCAGACTATCTGAGAAGGAATTGCACCATTTGAAGTGATAGCTGCTGAAGGATTTGTTCTCAAGGAGCAGTGTGGAAGACTAAGTCACTGAAGCTTTTGTAGCTAGGGAGTGATAGTCTTGAGATTGTGAAGCTTGTGTAGCCATGGACAATCATAAATTTTGTATTGGTGACAATAGTGAATTCCTCCAATCATCACAGGAGAAGAGTGGATTAAGGGATTACATCACCCTGAACCACTATAAACCTTTGTGTTCATTTATTTATTGCACATTATTTTACAACATTTCTTTATTGCATTTTATTTATACTTTGTGTGTGCTTAATCTACTTTGAAACAACTTTTATGAAGAGACTTATCCGCTGCCCAAAAGCTTTTAAAATAGGAAAAAGTTTTTGAAACTCCAATTCATTCACCCCCCCCCCCCCCCTCTGACTATATTCTCACCCTTCTCTTGGACCAACAGATACAAACGTGTTCTACACACATCAACCAACTCAACTACACCAAAGCATCAACAATGAATGCAAAATACAAAAAGTTGATGAAAAATATTACCAAAACGCTGCACGTCGGTCGGCGGATGATTCCGGAAAATTTTACCATTGAAATAAAAGTTCCACCATTCAGATTGAATAAGAAGGATATACGAACAAGCCCTACAAATTTCGTTACGATCGGAGTCCGTTTCGATGTCCGGTCGTTGTCGGATAATTCCTACTTCAAAACCAATAAAACAACGAATTTTCTTCTTTTTTTGCCTTTTTTTTGTTATATATGAATTTGAGAAAATTAACCTACTTTATTCCATTAAATAATATTTGATATATGTTATGAAATAACCCATAATAAAGAACCAAAACAAAAGCTAGAAAACATTTAGTGACACTTTTCTGTACTCATAAAAGGAAAATGTGCTAGATAGGAAGAAGAATTTTCTTAGTTATTAAGTTATTCTGGTTTATTACATATCCCATATATATAAGGCCAAAGAAAGTCGGATGGACATTGCTTATCTAAGATAAGCTTAAGCCTTGGTGTTTATCTGCTACAACTCCAATAAATACAGACACGACATATTACTCATGGCTTTATGGTATAAATACATCTATCGACTACATCATGTAACTATATTGAACCTTATCCACTTTTCGTGCTGGCGTCAAGACTTAGCTATTAAGTAAACTAGCTGCGGGATAGTACTTTACACGGAGGAGATAGATATTATATCTAATAGATATCCACATATTACGTGTATATTTATAACACTCCCCATTGGATGTCTATTATACAAAGAATTTGCCTTGTTAAAACCTTCATTATGAAAAAACCCTGTGGGAAAAAATCATAATGATGGAAAAGGAGTACAACCTTCATTTGTGTTATACTTCCCCTGATTTTAACATCTCTTCAGATCTTTAAGTTGGCACGTCCCGGTCTTCTTGATTAAACTCTTGAACATAGCGGTAGTCAATACATTAGCGAACATATCTTCTGGATTGTCACTTGATCTTATTTGCTGAAGATCGTGTGTGGCAAAAAATATTGATGAAATGTGCTTTATCTGATCGCCTTTTACGTGGCTACCATTTAACTGAGCTATACATGTCGCACTATCTTCATATAATCAAGCCGCCTTATATTTCTTGATGAATAAATCACAAGTCTCTTGGATCTAATGCGCCAATGATCCGAACGAAACATATTTTTGGCTTTCTTTATGAATAGCTATTATTTCGCCATGATTTGAAGATGTCGCGACCTAAATTTGCTAAGTCCAGCGCCATGAAATCTATGTACCTCTAATGGTGAATGAACAACCAATTCGAGGCCTTGCCTTTGGGGGGGTCGATAAATATCCATCAACCGCATAACTAACAAGTCATTGACTTGCTTCTCGTTTGATCTGATTTTTAGATAACATACATGGCATGTACCAAAACCTTGCTTGGAAAAACCCAGTGGGAAAAAAACCAGTCAAGGGGAAAGGATTCATGACATATGCGTTCTTGTGCAGTGATTGCCTCGTTAAAAACCTTTAACTAAGAAAACCCAAAGGGAAAAATTTGTTAAAGGGAAAAATAGTACAATCATTCAACTTCGGGACCAAATGAAATCTTTCATGTGCATGTAATGGATCTTAATAGTATAAGTCAAATACTCATATTTTATCATCTTTTGTAACTCTACCGGAGTTTAATTACAGATCCAAACTTTCTCAAATCAAAACTATCTATCACCCTTATGGGATACATTATACAATGTGTATATATATATATATATATATTGTGTATTTCACTCACTTTGTATGCTTCAGGCATGCTTCTAGCGTCTTCTGTTCTTCAGGCACTATATTTGCTTAAGGCAAAATTGATATTTCGAAACATGCTGACCTCATTTTATGAACCTTGTTCATAAACCAAATGTTGTATTCGTTGTCATATTTCATTAATTCAAATGCTAATAATATTAATTCTTTATCTCAACTCTATGAGATTTATATTTGTTGGAACTAATATGTTTCTCACGCTCCAAGCGTTGAACATAATTAACAGTATAACAATACGCAATTTTGAATTCTTCAAGAATCATTACATTTCCTTCGGGGGTTGTAAGAAAATAACATGAGGGAGTCGTTTATCCCACCTCATGTATGTATGACAACCGCATACAATTTGTTCCACACATATTATTTATCATTTTTTGTTGACATTTTCTAGCCTTGACCTTGTCAAGGGTTTATAATTCATTACTCATCAGGAGTATGTGATTACTCTTCTGGAGCTTCATAGACTATATTATATTCTGCTCGAGCATATACTTACTCTTTCGGAGTTCTCATAAATAATATAGTCATAACCTCTTTTGAGGAATTTTAATTATCGAGCCAATTGGTCTTTAACGCTTATATCATTATTTTTATTAATTTGATGCTCATACTCCCTGTTTTTCTTGGACTTTCCCTTCTAGGATAAACAATATCCTCCTAGGATAAACCTCTCTGCAACATTTATTCTAACCAGAGCATTTGCAGCTGCTCAATCTTCAAGAGTAATTAAATGCATCCGGTGATAAAATGTGGGTTAATATAATGTTCTTCCACAAGATTTATAAACTTCAAGTTTACTTTCCTCCACCTAATCTCGGGAAAACATTTCATTACAAGTCATATATATGTAAGTTTACAATAACCCTTTGTGGGATTCAGCATTTCGATTTGATATCCCTATGTGGGAATCTACATGTCAATGTTTATCCATTTATATGAGCATCAACAAACATTACGACATATCAACTCAATCGGGAAGAAGTATATTATCTCTTCGAGAGATTTACATCTTTTTTTTAATTCTTCCGATGTCTCAATTTAATATCCACATCAGGGGGTATCTGCAAAACTTACTGCATTTGAGACTGTTAAAAATGATAAACAAAGTTTATCATATCCAGATCATCTTCAGGGTGACCGTAACATATATGATTTATGTCATGACATTGTCTTTACTATAATTTGAAGCTTCATTGTTCTTAACCATATATTTTGCCGTATGACAAGTACGCGACCAGTAGTCTTTAATGCCATATTGTGAAAATCGATTTTTATTACTCTTTTAGAATTCAAGTTTCATTATTGTTCCACTTCTGGTGGACCAATCTTCCCATTCAAGAAGACAAACATTTGTGATATCCGTCAGGGATATAGTAACATGGTTTTGTTTATGAATGCAGACACGTTTATAGTAACCATGGTTTTCCAATTTATCTGTACACCCCTAAGTTTTTATGTTGCAAATGTTGAGGAAATTCTCAAAAAGATCAAAAGAAACACGGTGTTTGATAAAAGAGTTGTGTTAATGCCACAACAAAATGGTAACACCATTGTATATAACACACTTTAGGACCATTGATTATGATGTGGAACCTATTGAATCATATTGTTCCCAAAAAAATCAATGGTTTAAAAGTTTGTTGTGCATATTTTGTTGTGCCACAAACATTTTTCTTGCTGAAATACCCAACCGACACCAAATAAAAGGAAAAAAGAGGGAAAATATATATATATTGTTATAAATATACACGTAATATGTGGATGTCCATTAGATATAATATCTATCTCCACCGTGTAAAGTACTAGCCCGCAGCTAGTTTACTTAATAGCTAAGTCTCGACGCCAGCACGACAAAGTGGATAAGTGTCAACGTAGTTACATGATGTAATCGATGGATGTATTTACACCATAAAGCCACGTGTAATATGTCGTGTCTTTATTTATTGGTGTTGTAGCGGATAAACACCAATGCTTAAGCTTATCTTAGACTAGGAAAACAAGACGTCGTGCAAGGCACGGCTGCCCAGCGTGTAACACATTCGAATATTACAAATGAGAAAGTACCACTTGGATTGACTGTATTTATTTGTCAGCACTAATCAGAATTATTTAAAACAAATATTTCACATGGAAATAACTGTACAGAAAGAAAAAAGAATGATTATGTAGTCAAATATACTAAATAGGAATATTTTATTTGATTCATCCACAAGTTTGACCCCAAAAGGGTATTTGTTTATTTAGTGTATTCACCAAAGATCTTTGTTTATTTAGTACTTGTAGAAAGATGTTTGATTAAATAGTATTTTCACATATATTTCCCTAAAATATAATATGCACTACCCAAACTACCCCCTTTTTAAAACGGGACCATTTCCACCTAAACCCATCACTTTTCTATTTATTTGAAATAAATAAATAAGAAATATCCCAGCTATTAATTAAATAAATAAGAAATATCCCAGCTATAAATAAGAAATATCTCCAAATCGGGAATTCACCTAAACTATTTTCTTCCTGATCCGGCCAGCTTTTTTCCCTTTCCATTTCCGGCGACCTGCGTGTTTTGTTTTTCAATTTGTGCAACGACCTGCATTTTTAAAATATTTCTTCCTCTAATATTCGTTTTCCCAGTTATCAATGTTGTGGCCGTGAGAAATGCTATGGTCACAACAGTTGTGTCATACTAAATGACACAATACCTTTTTTCATTATTGATTGTGATTATGTCTTATTGATTAACATATATGTCCACAATACATTTTTTCATTATTGATTATGATTATGATTATGTCTTATTGAGTAACATATATGTCTAGCATAATCAAAGTGCAAAATTGTGTTGTGTTATTCATATTGCTCTAAATGATTGATTTTCCCTAATAAAGAAAAAAATGAATCGTAATCCCTCAAAAAAAAAAAAATGGTAGTCCTTCCGTCCCGAAAACATAATATTTATGGTGTATGAAAAGGTTTTTTTTACAATACATGGGGTGTATATGAGTAGAATTACCGGAGTGTGAATAAAGTGGCCCAAAAAAATACACATTTGTTATAAAGGAAAACAATTTTAAAAATAAAAAATAACACGTGTCAGATGGTCTTCCACAGAGACGTGGAGCATTGTGGGAAGGGCATTGTTAACTTTTAATAGAAGAGGAGACATGGGTGTATAGATAGAATGTGGGACCAAAAGCATAATATTTGTGGTGTATCAAAAGTTTTTTTTTTTTTTACAATACATGGGGTGTATATGAGTAGAATTACCGGGGTGTGAATTAATTACTTGTAAAAAATAACACGTGTTAGATGCTCCTTCACAGAGACGTGGAGCATTGTGGGAAGGGCAAAAAAATAAACGTTGAGCAAAAAAAAGAAGAAAAAACCACATGTCAGCACCAGAAAGCTTTGTTAGCTCTTAATAGAAGATAGATAGATAAGCAATGTCCAGCCAACTTTCTTTGGCCTTATATATATGGGATATGTAATAAACCAGAATAACTTAATACTACCTCCGTCCCAAAATATAAGTCATTTTGGATGTTTTCACACAGATTAAGAAAGTGGTTGAAAGACATAAATTTCAAGTAGAAATGACTAAAATATCCTTTGACTATCATTAATGAAATGGTTATGAAGTATTGAAAAGTAGTTGTATTGTTAATAAATTAGGTGTAAGATAGAGAAATAGTAATAAATGCTTTATTGGTAATTTAGAATGACTTATAATTTGGGCCAATAAAAAAGAGGTAGAGTGACTTATATTTTGGGACGGAGGTGGTAACTAAGAAAATTCTATGAGTATAGAAAAGTGTCACTAAATGTTTTCAAGCTTTAATTTTGTTTTGGTTCTTTATTATGGGTTATTTTATAACACGTCATCAGCACGAGTCTCTACCGATTGAGCCTTGTCGTCAAATCCTAATTCTTCTTCTCATATATGGTGTTTCTTGGTTTTGCTATATATATGATGGGAATCTGTTAATGGGTCAAAACCCTTTGATGTTGGGGTGTACATCAATCATCTTGATCAAGCTGGGGCCTGGAGACAAAAACTCCCAATTATGCTCCCAAAAAAAAAACAAGTAACAGGGACCCTTGTTTCTTGTTTGATTCTTCATCCTTTAGTTCCACGGGTTGCAGACAGCCTTCAAATCCCTTGTGCTACTCTTTGGGTTCTATCTTGTGCTACTTTTTCTGCTTATTACCATTATCACCATGGTCTAGTATCTTTCCCTACTGAATCTGAACCAGAAATTTATGTCCAATTACAAACCCATCTCTGTAACTTGCTCCTGTTTCAAGTAAACGATGCTGTCGATGGAGACATACACCACCGTGGACGGAGGTCTTGTGTCCACCCACTCTTTACAATCATCCACTTTCATGAAATTATGAGTGATCCCATGTAAGCTGGGATCTTTTGGGATCTTGAACAAGGGTCCTATAGGCTTAATTGGACATAACTTGGACATGTTGTCTATATTCTCGTATTCCATATATCGGGTACTTTGGATTTCTATTATTAATATATCATCAATTGATGGTTATATCGACGATGATCGATTATTTGATTTCTATATTGATACACATGTCTGGATATTCTATGGATCCATATATATATATATATATATATATATATATATATATATATATATATATATATATATATATATATATGATATTCTATGGATATTATTAATATATCATCAATTGATGGTTATATCGACGATGATCAATTATTTGGATTTCTATATTGATACACACGTCTGGATATTCTATGCATATATCATCAATTGATGGTTATATCGACGATGATCAATTTTATATATATATATATATATGCGCCCTCTTGCTACCCATATAGGCGCCGTCTTAGCCTTCACGACCTGGATCGCTCCCACTCTGTAGCGTTCGTGATCGGCCTCCTCATATATATATAATAGAAATTCAAAATACCCGAATATATGGAATACGAGAATATAGACAACATGTCCAATATATATATATATATATATATATATATATATATATATATATATATATATAATAGAAATCCAAAATACCCGATATATGGAATACGAGAATATAGACAACATGTCCAATATATATATATATAATAGAAATTCAAAATACCCGATATATGGAATACGAGAATATATAGACAACATGTCCAAGTTATGTCCAATTAAGCCTATAGAACCCTTGTTCAAGATCCCAAAAGATCTCAGCTTAAATGGTATCACTGGTAATTTCATGAAAGTGGATGATTGTAAAGAGTGGGTGGACACGAGACCGCCATCCACGGTGGTGTATGTCTCCGTCGGTAGCGCCGTTTACTTGAAACAGGAGCAAGTTACAGAGATGGGTTTGTAATTGGACATAAATTTCTGGTTCAGATTCAGTAGGGAAAGGTACTAGACCATGGTGATAATGGTAATAAGCAGAAAAACTAGCACAAGATACAACCCAAAGAGTAGCACAAGGGATTTGAAGGCTGTCTGCAACCCATGGAACTAAAGGACGAAGAATCAAACAAGGAACAAGGGTCCCTGTGTATTTTTTTTTTTAGCATCATTGGGAGTTTTTGTCTCCAGGCCCCAGCTTGATCAAGATGATTAATGTACACCCCATCATAAAAGGGTTTAGACCCATTAACAGATTCCCATCATAAAGCAAATCAGAGAAACACCGTATATGAGAAGAAGAATTAGGATTTGACGACACGGCACAATCGGTAGAAACTCGTGCTGATAACGTTTTATATACTAACCCATAATGAAGAACCAAAACAAAATCTAGAAAACATTTAGTGACGCTTTTCTATACTCATAAAAGGAAAATGTGCTAGACAGGAAGTAGAATTTTCGTAGTTATTAAGTTATTCTGTTTTATTACATATCCCATATATATAAGGCCAAAGAAAGTCGGCTGGACATTACTTATCTAAGATAAGCTTAAGCCTTGGTGTTTATCCGCTACAACATCAATAAATAAAGACACGACATATTACACGTGGCTTTATGATGTAAATACATCCATCGATTACATCATGTAACTATGTTGACACTTATCCACTTTGTCGCGCTGGCGTCGAGACTTGGCTATTAAGTAAACTAGTTGTGGGCTAGTACTTTACATGGAGGACATAGATATTATATCTAATGGACATCCACATATTACGTGTATATTTATAACAATATATATATATTATTTTT
This sequence comes from Gentiana macrophylla, assembly GCA_026214975.1. Taxonomy (NCBI): domain Eukaryota; kingdom Viridiplantae; phylum Streptophyta; class Magnoliopsida; order Gentianales; family Gentianaceae; genus Gentiana; species Gentiana macrophylla. Next base: position 340,110 of record JAOBSW010001125.1, read on the forward strand.
TATTTTTATTTTCTTTCTCTTTTTTCCTTTTATTTGGTGTCGGTTGGGTATTTCATCAAGAAAAATGTTTGTAGCACAACAAAATATGCACGACAAATACCATAACAAACATTTAAACCATTGATTTTTTTGGGAACAATATGATTCAATAGGTTTCACATCATAATCAATGGTCCTAAAGTGTGTTGTATACAATGGTGTTACCATTTTGTTGTGGCATTATCACTACTCTTTTATCAAACACCGTGTTTGTTTTGATCTTTTTGAGAAATTTCCTCAACATTTGCAGCATAAAAACTTAGGGGTGTACAGATAAATTGAAAAACTGGACTAATCTATTGTATTGAACCAAACCGAACCGAAAATATGTAACCGCAGTTTTTCAGTCGGTTTTTTATACGAAAAAACCCAAACCGGAAAAACAGTCCAATTTTCGGGTTTTTTTTATTAAAATAACCGGATATGACCCGACCAAACTGAAATATATTATAAATATATAATTATATATGTATATTATATAAATATAAGTTAGTTGAGCCATTACCCTAGAAACCTAAGCAATATCACTCGTCGCTGCTCTCTTCACTCTTCACTCTTTACTCATGTTTCAGTTCTGGTGCTCTCGAAGTTGGATTCTACCGCTGATCGTCGTCTTTTCTGGCCACTCTCAACCCTAGATGGCTAGTTGCTAAAGGTAATCAACATATTTGTTGCTTTATCCTTTAGTTTGCTCAATCCTAATACATTGCAAAATAAATAAAGATGTCATGAATATGAATTTTCATAGAAGTACTCTCTGTGTCTGATTAATATAAATTTATAACTGTTGTATGTGTGTTGTCTTTTCTATTTGAATGTTGAATGTCAAGGTTGCAAATTTTGATCCCATTTTTACCTAAAATTGACCATGTATTGTGTTTGATGGCTTCCTTGCAAGCTCTTAAAAGAGAACCAAATTGAAAGGAAAAACACAATAACATTTGAAAGAAAATCCATAAAAATGGTCATTTTTTTATGGAAATTTAAAAACAGTTTCAAAACCAAACCGAGCTGATTGGTCCAATTCAGTTAAGTATATTGAATAGTTCAGTCCAATTTAGGAAAAATAGAAAACCGTCTCTACAGTTCAGTCTGAAAATTACACAAAAAAAAAAAAAAGAAAAAAAAAAGAAAAAAAAAGAAAAAAACAGATCGGATTGGACTATGTACACTAATAAAAAAAAGAATCACTAAAATCTACTCATACTCAGCCGGAATTTAGATACAACTTTTTTTTTTTTTTTTTTTTTTTTTTTTTTTTTTAACAATTTAGATACAACTCTTAATCCCACCTCAAATTTTCAATGAAATGCATCAATACAATTGATTTTTTATTGACTTTCGTTAAGGCTTATTCTCGTAATTGATTCTGAAAGTTTGGTTTTCCTTGATTCATCGGTATTTCCTGGTTGATGATATTTTCCTTTCGGCATGAATTTCTTTCCCATTTCTTCCTGCGTTTAATGTTTTTCGTTCCCATTTTCCAATAAATTTTTTTCTTTCTTTCTTTGGAGAGAGCTTTTTTTCCAACTTTTAAACCCTGTTTTTGCCATGTTGCACGTTATGTTAATCTGAATTGCCAGTCATTGCCATTAGTTTTCATATGATTTACTTGCAATTGTTGAATTTATTGCTTGGTAGATCATTTAAAGGAACTAGAGTGTAAAATTTTCGATTGTCTCACGTTTTCGGTTACTCAATGGAAAATCATAACATAATCTGAAATTAACGATGGCAAAGAGCCATGAAACAAGTGACAGACCCAGAAAAATTTACTGGAGGGGAGAGAGATTCGGAACAAATTCGAAGATTCACTAAAGACCGTAAATGATTATTACTGTTTTTACATTTTTTTTAGCAGAATCATCACCTGCGCACCCTTTTAAATAAATTTCCCTTTTTTTTTTTTAACAACAAAACTACATTGTTTAATTTTTTTTTTTTTTTTTCTCTCCTTACCAATGCATTAAACGCCATGTCATCCAAGTTTTTCCTCTTACCAAATAAGCTGGATAGTGTAGTGTTAGATTCTTGCCACTTATGGAATTCATACATTCATATGATCGAATTATGACTTAGTTCTCTGTGTATTTAGTCTGAAGTATTACTCTTTTCTTGACTTCTAAATGTCTTGTTAATCTATCTATTTGACATTTGTGAAGGGCCCACCTAAAAGCTGTACCATTTGGAGATTGCTCTGGGTCATTATAGGTCTGTTCCAGACTCTGCATTTGTATTTGGCTACCATATTTATTCTTTTGTTACAATGTTTTTCTATGATGAAGTCTGTGTTTTGTCTCTAATTAATGTTGTATTCGTTATCTAGAAAGAAACTTGTGACCTTTCATCTAGTAAATGTAGTGATTGTTTTTCCGTGCTGATTTGATAAATTGAAGATGACATACGGTGTTGTAGAATACATTTTCGAATCTGTTTTAGTTCAGCATCCTATTAGGTGAATAGTTATATTGCATTTAACTGCATTTTGCATAATGCTTTTTTTTCATTCTGATGAAAATATTGCGTAAATGGATCCGTGGTGTACGTTAATATGGAATTTCTTTATTGATGGCATATGAATTTCTTTATTGATGGAATTTCTTTATAATTATTTTTCATAGTTTACAATGTTCATGACATTTTTTCCCACAAATAGCTCAACCTTGTGCTACTAGTACACATCAAGAGGCATGTTTATATGGTGCAAGTCTCCCTGTGTTTGGTTTGAATTAGGGTTTAGGAAATCTAATTGAGCATAATGTCGGGTGAGGGATGTTCAAAGGAAAAGCAAGTTGGATGGCTTCAAGTGCCTCAACCAGCACCGGGTGTGCCCTCAAAAGAAATCAACAAAGTGGTTAGCGTCATAATTTTTATTTTATTTTTTGACGCGTCTTTTTGGTTTTACTAATCGTAATCATTGTAATGTTGGTGGTGGTTACAGTTAATTCCTTACATGGCGGATTTGGTTCACTCATTTGATAGCTCTTATCGGCTTCCCGCGACTGTGTGGTTCTGCGGATTGCTTTCAGGTGAGTTTTTTTTTTCTTTTTTTTTTCTTAACCTTGTATGTACATCATTTACTAATTGGCTTTATCAATAGGGGAAGACCCGCCGGTAAAAGAAGTTCTAAAATGTAGAGTTGTTCATGCACTCCTCCTCTTCCTTACCGAGGAAAATCTTCCCGAGCTTCAGGTTTAAATTTATGCTCTTATATTTCTTGGCAGAGTAAAGGCTTTGGGGTTTTTTTTTTGATAATTCAATAGCTTTTATTGTGCGTAGGTGGAGGCGGCTAAAGCTCTCAAATATATTGCTTCTGGAAATTCTAAGGTCACCGTTGATAAGGTGGGGTCATGTGATCCTTTCGAGAGATTTTATGGTGCAACGGTTGTAGGAAGGTTGTATCAAGACATGCATTTTGTTCTTCCGCAGTATCATGTGGTTGTGCCAATGTGAATTTTGGGAAATATCATTATTAATCGGACATCGTTCTGTAAATCATCATGTTCTTTTGGTAATGTAATTCATTTTTGGTTATGGGATCCTTAAGATAATGTTTTTTGGATGATTTTCTTAATTGCTAGGCGGTGAATTCAGCACACGATGCGCTTAGGCATCTTATGCACTCAAAAGATAACGAGGTGCTTGGACATGCGTGCAGTTCACTTGCTGTATTATCTGGTTGTGAAAATGTCAAAGTTAGAGAACTTATTCTTGAATCTGATCTCTACGGCCGGCTCCTGGAACTCATTGGGTGAGAACTTGTGTCTGTGTGTAATGTACTTGTATGTTGTCTATGTGGACTCTAGATTTTTGGTAAGTTTGTATTCATGTACTATTTTCTTCCAGGCACCCTACCTTAGTCGTTGCTGCACTCCGCACACTTGGAAACGTTGTGGAAGGAGATGAATACATGATTGACGTATGTTTTTCTTAAGCTGTAGTCTTCGTTTTGGATATATTATGTAAAATCCTCCTCGTACTATGATGTCTTCCTTTGTTTCTGTTTCAGTGTATCATTAGAGACGAGATACTTTTTCACTTGCGAAGATGTTTGGTTCATGAATTTGTAGACGTGCGCAAAGAAGCTTGTTGGATGATGTCTTATATTACTGCGGGAAAGGGGCGGTGGATACAGGTATGAAGGTATTGCTCCCCAATTTTCCTTAATTTAGAAGAAATATGTTTGTTTTTTTTTTTAAAAGTTGTTTTCTTGTGGTATATCAGGCTGTACTTGATGCTGATTTGATTGAACAATTAGTCAATATGGTGAAAAATGACAAGTTTGTCGTTAAGGAAGCGGCTATACGGGCTATTTCAAATGCTACATCCGGTGCCACACATGAACAAATCGGGTACCATGCATTTTCTAGATACCTTAATGAGTTGTCTTAATTTGTGTTTGTTAACATTGAATCTAATCTTTGTTTTTTTTTTTTTGCTTTGTTTTGGTTTGGTTGTGTGCTAGGATCTTGGTTTCGAAAGGTTGTATAGAGGCAATGTGCTATCAATTTTGCTGCAGGAATTCGGAGATTTTCAAAGTCTGTTTGGAAGGATTAGAAACTATATTGGAGGAGGCCGCGGGGGATGCAGAAAAGAGAAATGAATATGCACTGCGTATAGATAGCATCGACGGTTGGGAGATTCTCTTCGGGATAGCAAGTGCCTATGAAAAGGAACTTTTAAGAAAGGGATTAACTTTCTTATCAATTACGGACCCATTTCGCCTTCTCTTGTTAAGGAGTACTTCCATGGTAATGATTATTTATAACTATGTGGGTATAATAGTCTTCTTGAGAAGAAATGCTAAGGCCAAAAGTATTTAGCTGATCTGCAAATGAACAACTCAACTGAGCCTGTTTGTATAGGTGAGGGTCAGGATATGGTATTTCCAAAACTTTGTATTTTTTTTTTTTTTTTCTTGCAATAATAGAAAGGTTTCTTTAACCTCTGCCTCGAGCAGCGAAAGCATCTGCATCAGTATTACCCTCTTTCAAATTGTGAGAATATGTAAAATATGAAACCGGGCAATCAGCCGTCTAATATGTGAAATAATGCGTAGAAAAGTCCATCAAACAAATGCTTGAAAGGCAAAGATAAAACATGCTTGCCGATCACGAAGCATGCCCCCACCATATGCTCGCCCATAATGAACACTTCTATCAACATTCAACTTATACATCACCGAATGATGTCCGCATTACACTGCCGTGAATTTGTGTGTTGCCTTCTTACGAATTCGATAACCTCGAGTAAGCATGAACTCCTTATCTACATGAATATTAGCCTCATGAACATATTCATCTTATCAATAAGAAAAGATGGTGAACAAGAGGAATTCTCATATCAAACATATTGATTCGAGACATCACTTTATAAGAGATCGTATGGAATATAAAGATGTGAAAGTGGAATACATTTCCACTGAAGATCAGCTAGTAGACATATTCACAAAGCCTTTAGATGCTAATAGATTTGCTAACATGAGAACATAACTGGGAATTATCAAAGTCAACTGAACCAAAGCTAGCTGAGTTGAAAATTTAAGATCAGTTGAGCAAATGAAGTCAACCAAGGGGATTTTTCATACAACCTAGGCACTCTTGAAACATGTCAAACTCTGAGAAATAGTATTCTCCACTAAATTCAAGATCCAAGTCCTTACCATTGTGTCACATTGCCTTTAGACTTGGAATTCAGCTGAATTAACCTCTGGTTCCTTGATTGTATCATCAACAAACCCATACTTGTTCTTGTTAGGAAATCACTAGTTTAACGCAGCGGAATTTAAAATTTTGATTTCCTTTTCTAGATCGTTCTTCGTTTAATGCAATAAACACGTTAAGTAGTTTGACGGTTATACCTTAGATGATCTACAAGATCGTCGCTTTGACCGCCAACGAGAGTAGTTCAATCGCGCAAGCCGCCCACGCGTCCGGCCTCTATCGCTAATCCATACGAACCCCTCGCCGGAATCCTCCTTGGATTGCTACCGAAAAACTCTCGGTCGCTAGATCGGACCTTTTCTTCCCTCACAAACTCACTATGGAGAGCTCTCTATTTTACACAAGAATTATGAACTCTTGCAATTGTGATGTATAAAAGAGTTTTGACACCCACTTCCTTTTATAGAGGAAGTGGCGCCCATATGTGTAGTGTGGAGAGAAGAAAACCTTTTTCCAATAAAATAAGGAAAATCAATTAGATTGATTTATCTCTTTAATTATAATATTTTGTCAATATCATATATTGATTATAATTATCTTATTACCATAAATCTATTTTGCAAAATCAATTAATATCCTATATTAATATTATGGCAATATTTATTAATTAAAGTGCACAATCCAAGTGTATCTCATACACTCAAAAGTGGCGCCCCTTTAGTCAATAAATTGACTTCGGAATATTCTTTAATTAATATAATTTATATATAATTAATATCTTGTATTTTATTTATTCATAATAAATAAATACCACCATATTAATTTACCACTATAACCTTTATAGTTTAGAGATAAACTTTCCTTATTTGGTTATCAACTATAACCGCATTTTAATCCGACTCGATGTTCATATGTGTGTGACCCGATAGGCTTCGAATATGTTGGCGTGTAGACACAAAGTGCAATTTACTAAAATGCCCTTCATACCTAACGATCACGGGATAGCGTCTAGCAACACACCGTGACCCCAATTATCGGAAGAGTCAAAAGCAATGACTACTACCTTTCATGTGAAGCGATTACCGTGTAACTTACAATCCTATCGCTATAATAATATCCATACGATCGTATCTCGAGTGTCAATACATTGACGATCGTATCTTATAATCTGGATATCATGCTCTCTCGGAATAACACATTTACTCCCACTTTGCAAAGATTCGAGAGCTAGACATTCCTTATAAGAAGGCCATTTCGGATATTCAATCCCAATCATAGGATACGCGATTCCCGGACGACCAATCATGTATACTCCGCGTGCTTCAATATCATACCCAATCACCGCCGCATGATCGCCCGTGGTTAGGAGAAATCTCAATAGTGTCAAAGCATGACAATCCACACCGTGATGCCATGAAGACTCGGTCAAAAGGATAATTACACAACCGCCACATAGTGTGACACTTAATGTAAGTGGGTCGACCTAACGTCGCATTCTCTAATACACGCCCACGTGCGGTCCAAGTGTCCTACACTTCGATAGACGAGATCTATCCCTACCTTCTAAAAGATAGAAGACATCCAATACGTGTTAGTCCGATTATACTATCAATGTCCCATTTGATAATATGTAAGACTAGAGACATTTAAGTACCAACCTTGTTATAGTGATTAGAGATCTCATCAACCATAATCACTATCATGGTTTCTCTATCATGATCGATACTAGGGGCGTTACTATATATATACAACAAATAATATGAAGACAAACAATATATAATAACATAAGTGCTTTTATTAATCATAATAAAGTTATTACATGAACTAAATAGATCAGAACGACCGACCCGGTCGGATCCGGTCCGACCGATTGGGTTTAGGACACTTTCCAACAATCTCCCACTTGGCCTAAAGCCAATCACCCATATGCCTAAGCCCGTGCAAGTGAACATGTTTCTCATGCTTAGCTTGAGACAATGCCTTGGTTAACGGATCGGCTATATTATCATCCGTGTGGACTTTCTCTATCTTTACATCTCCTCTATCTACTATCTCTACAATCAAGTGATAGCGCCGTAGCACATGTTTGGACTTCGATGAGACCTTGGTTCCTTTGATCGAGATATCGCTCCATTATTATCACAAATGCAGAGGTAATGGACCTTCAATGGAGGAACCACACCAAGTTCGAGAATGAACTTCTTCATCCAAATCGCTTCCTTTGCCGCCTCCGAGGTGCTATGTATTCGGCTTCCGTTGTAGAGTCCGCGATAGTCTCTCGCTTGGAACTCTTCCACCACCGCTCCGCCGTTAAGCGTGAAAACAAATCCAGATTGTGACTTGTAGTCGTCCTTGTCGCTTTGAGGCGGCATCCGTGTAACCTCGCAATACTAAATCATCGTTCCCGAAAACCAGGAACATATCCTAGTACGTCTCAAGTACTTAAGGATATTCTTGACAAAGAATCCGGTGACCATCACCTGGATTGGTGGTACCTACTAGTCATACTAAGAGGGTGCGAGACGTGCGGTCTTGTGCATAACATGGCATACATGATGGACCCGATTGCCGAAGCATAAGGGACTTTACTCATTTGTGCCCTTTCCTCCTCTCTGTCTTAGGACTCGTTCCCTTCGACAGTAGACCCCATGTGACATGGGCAAGCAATCCTTTCTTGGATCGCTCCATGTTGAATCTCTTCAAACATCTTGTCTATATAGGTGGACTCTACGACGGACCAAGCAACCTTTTAGATCTATCTCTATAGATCTTTATTCCTAGAATATAGTTTGCCTCACCCAAGTCCTTCATTGAGAAGTTCTTGGATAACCAAGCTTTGATTGATTGTAACATAGGCACATCATTCCCTATGAGCGATATGTCATCCACATAAAGCACTAAGAACACAATGGCACTCCCACTTACCTTCTTGTAAACACAGGCTCATCTTCGTTCTTGATGAAATCAAAGCTGTTTGATTATCTCATCAAAGCGAAGATTCCAACTCGAAGCTTGCTTTAATCCATAAATGGATCTTTGCGGTTTACACACCATCCTGGCGTCATTGGTTGTGAAACCTCAGTGTGTCATATACACTTCCTCAGACGAGTTCCCGTTAAGGAAATTTGTTTTCACATCCATCCGCCGATTTCGTAATCATGGTATCTTTGCAATAGCAAGCAAAATTCTAATGGATTTTAACATGGCAGCAGCGTAAAAGGTTTCGTCATAGTCAACTCCTTGTCTTTGCTTATAACCTTTTGCCACCAACCTAGCCTTGTAGGTGGTCACGTTACCGTCCATGTCGGTCTTTCTCTTAAAGACCCATTTACACCCTATGGGAACTATTCCTCAAAGCGGATCAACTAAGTTCCAAACTTGGTTGTCCTTCATGGATTCCATCTCGAGAATTCATGGCTTCAAGCCATTTCTCTTTGTCGTGCCTTAATAGCACCTCCTCATAAGTTCTAGGGTCCTCATCTTCCATGAGATACACTTGGTGTACCTATCGGGTCCACGGCGTTCCTGGTGGATCTTCGAGGTGTTATTGTGTCACGGTAGAGGTGGCACCACATTTGTATGTGGTGTCTCCTCTACTTCCATCAACGGATTCGTTATCCGTAAGTGGTTCTCGAATTTCTTCGAGATCAATCTTACTCCCACCGACCCTATCCGAATAAACTCTTTCTCGAGAAAGTGGCCGCCCCGGCAACAAACACCTTTTGTTCCTCGGGGTGGTAAAATTGGTACCCTTTGGTTTCCCTAGGATAACCCACAAGCAGACATTTGTCGAGATCTAGGTTCAGTTTGTCGAGGCATGGTTCGTTTCACATAAACCGACATCCCCAAGGTTTCATGTAACCTAGTGTTGGTTTCTTCCCTTTGAACACTTCACAGGAGTGGACTCAACCGTCTTTGATGGAACTCGGTTCGAGTGTATAGGATGCGGTTTCTAGAGCATACCCCAAAACGATTTTGGAAGAATCGCATAGCTCATCATGGAACGTACCATGTCTAACAAAGTACGATTCCTCCTCTCGAGATATGCCATTCATTTGAGGCGTCCCTGGAGGGGTCCAATCAGGTAGAATCCCATTCTCCTTTAAATAACTTTGAAACTCTCCATCTAGGTATTCTCCACCTCGATCGGATCGAAGTGTTTTGATTTCTTTACCCAGTTGTTTCTCCACTTCACTTACAATTCTTTGAACTTTTCAAGGCTTGGACTTATACTTCATTAAGTATATATAACCATAGCGAGAATGGTCATCGGTGAAAGTGATAAAATAAGAGTATCCTCCTTTGGCTTGAATTGACATTGGGCCACACACATCAGTATGTATAAGCTCAAGCAATTCATTGGATCTTATCCCTTTGCCACTAAAAGGTGACTTTGTCATTTTGCCAAGTAAACAAGCTTCACATGTATCAAACGATTCGTAATCGAATTGATCCAACATTCCATCTTTATGGAGTTTGGAAATGCGATTCTTATTTATATGGCCAAGTCTACAATGCTATAAGTAGGATTCATTCAAGTCATTTGTTTTGGCTTTCTTGTTATTTATATTAAGTACATCAACATTCATATCTAATATGTAGAGACCATTGCTAAGTATGCCAAGACCATAAAAGATTCCATCACGTGAAAAAGAACAACATTTATTCTCAAACGTAAAAGAAAATCCATCAACATCTAATGAGAAATAGAAATAATGCTCTTCGTAAGAGCGGGAACAAAATAATGATTATTGAGTTCTAGTACTAGCCCACTCGGGCAATGAAAGAAAATAAACTCCTACGCGGTAGTGAAGAACACTTGCTCCATTTCCAACGCGTGAGGTCCACCTCTCCTTTCCTCGGATCTCTAGTTCTTCTTAGTGCACTGCATATTCGTACAAATATGAGAACCACAACCAAGATCTAATACCCGGTGGTTAGACTTAGAAGAAGTAATGTTGATCTCAATCATAAATATACACGAAGTCGAAGCATCGAATGCTTCTTCTTGGTACTCAAGAAGCCCTTGCGTTTCTCCTCCAATGTCGGTCTCACCGCAATGGAAGCAAGCATCCTTGGATTTGTCTTTTGCTATCTTAGGCGTTGGCTTAGGTGCGGCCTTCGCCTTCTTGGACTTTTTTCGGGCTTTTGCCTTGCCCTTGCTTGAAGTGACCAAAGCAACACTTGCTTTCCCTTCCCTACAATTGCCTCCTCGAGTTTTCAACATGTTCAATAACTCCGCTAGGAGCAATCTATCTTGTTCATGTGATAGTTCATCACAAAGCTGCGAGAATGAGTCGGTAGAGATTGCGAGAATCAAGTCAATACTCAACTCGCTCCAACTTGTGGCCCGAGCTTCCCAAGCCTCTCTATGTACCCGATCTTTTAAGCACGTGTGACCCCACAAAGAATCCCAGATGCCATCTTACAACTAAACAGGGCCTTCGAGACCTCGCACCTCTCAAAGGCGAGGGCGAGAAGCGTAAAGTTCCTTCAGGTGGACCATGATAGAGTAGGCGCCCATAGACTCATCTTTGTTTCTGCAGATTCAGTGTGTCATAGAAGCAAGCATGATACATGTAGCATCGATCTTGTCGAGCGATTGCTTGTTGTACTTCTCGACAACATCTGCGGCCGAACCCTCGGCGGGCTTTTCCGGTAGGGCCTCGCCCAAGACATAGCCAATCTTCTCGTGCCTCAAAGCGATTTTGAGGTTTCTTTCCCAATCGAGAAAATTAGTTTCGTCAAGCTTGTTTTCGATGATAAAACGAAGGTTCAATTTGTTTGACATTTTCTACAACAATAAATAAAGATAGAATAAGTAAAAGCTCATGTATAAAAACCTAAATTTGCACTAAGAAATTTATAGGTTTTACTCCCACTAGCCAACTATTCCCTATTGGCTTTCAAGAATTTTAATTAATTCTTTAGCGGTGGGACCTATCTAGTTGCCTTAATCTCGACGGTGGTCGATCAATCTCGGCAATTTTGAAGGTAGGTACTCTACCACCGATCGCATCACGCGACTCCCGGTGGTCGACTAGTCAACTCTTTGACGTTTCACATCTCTATGTGATAGTCAACCCCTTGTCTCTAAAGTCGACGGCTCGACGGCGGTGGCCAATCACCGAAAGACTTTAGTCGAGTCATAACCCAATATTCATGAGATCTCGTGACGATCATATCTCAATAATAACGATATACCCGTGGTAGGTCAACTCCCGACGGTGGTCGATCGATTGGATCCGAACAAAGGCTCTTCACCGTCATTATAATATTGGGAGACAATTTTTGGCTCGATTTTTGGCGTGGGAATAATTTTAAATTAATTCACTTAATTAATTTGGTTTAATTATGGTCTCATCTACTATGTGCATATTACTACGATATCATATAAAGTAAAACATACACAACATTCGCTGCATAAAATAACCGGTATGATCATGGACTTTTTCAGAGTGCGGTTTGAATACAAACCGAGCGAAACCGCGGGTCACAAACTAAGGGTATCTCGCAACCGCCAATAGGATCTTTATTCTTTGACGCCAATGGGTTCTTTATCTCTCCTTGGTCTTCAACTTCTTGCTCCATTCTTGTTACATAATAAATAATTACACCCCGCCTTTGCGGGGAGCTCGAGGAATGGGATAAATGCAAAAAGTAAACTAGGTCACGTTCTTCATAACGGCCTAGGACAATTTTTTCAAAAAAACCAACATAAAGAAAACATTCCCATCTATCCTATTGGTCGAGTCCATGATCAATCGGGGTCCATATAATCACATTATATCTACACATCTAATCCATACAATTTTATCTTATGAAAAAGATTAAATTCTAATTTTTAACTACTACTACTCATGCGTCTTTATTTTATCATGTCAAATAATTAAATAACTTTTAATTAATTATATGACTTAATCAAAAATTAAAATTAACATTTAATTTTAAATCGATTTCAATTTTAATTAAATTTGAACTATTCAAAATATAAAATTAAAATTGTAAGGTCTCCTATTTGTTTCCTTTCCAAAAACTAAATTTAGCTTGGCACAGCCACTTTCCAAAATCAAAATTTTGGAAAGTGGCTTAAGCTAAGCCTTTACAAATCAAATATTTGACAGTGGGCTCAGGCTATTCCAAATCAAATATTTGGAAAGGCCAAATTATTTTAGTCAAGGCAGCCACTTTCCAAAATCAAAATTTTGGAAGTGGCACAAGCTAAGCCTTTACAAATCAAATATTTGAAAAGGACTGAAGCTATTCCAAATCAAAATTTGGAAAGGCCAAATAATTTTTAGTTTAGGCACAGCCACTTTCCAAAATCAAAATTTTGGAAGTGGCTGCAAGCTAAGCCTTTACAAATCAAATATTTGAAAGGGCTGAGCCTATTCCAAATCAAAATTTGGAAAGGCCAATATGCCATATATAGTTTCCCAATGGTCCAAACTATTTGAACCATTGGTTGGCTATATGACACAACTAAACAAACGAGATATCTATGCACAATAAAATATCACAAAGCGAAAGGGTTGATCTCCCCATTGGAAGAGGAGAGCCGACGGACGCTGACCGAAGGCCACCGCCGCCGCCGCCGCCGCCGCCGAGGATGGGGCGCCGCCCGATCGGCCGACCCCATGAAACTATATTATTTTTTTTTTTTTTTCTACGTTTCGTGATTTAAATCTTGCATCTATCGATTAAATACTACGCATTTAATTTATGCTTATTGCTTAAGCACTAAGTCAGCTCGATACCTTTGTTAGGAAATCACTAGTTTAACGCAGTGAATTTAAAATTTTGATTTCCTTTTCTAGATCGTTCTTCGCTTAATGCAATAAACACGTTAAGTAGTTTGACGGTTATACCTTAGATGATCTACAAGATCGTCGCTTTGACCGCCAACGGAGAGTAGTTCAATCGCGCAAGCCGCCCACGCGTCCGGCCTCTATCGCTAATCCACACGAACCCTCGCCGGAATCCTCCTCCTGGATTGCTACCGAAAAACTCTGGTCGCTAGACCGGACATTTTCTTCCTCACAAACTCACTATGGAGAGCTCTCTATTTTACACAAGAATTATGAACTCTTGCAATTGTGATGTACAAAGAGCTTGACACCCACTTCCTTTTATATAGGAAGTGGCGCCCATATGTAGTGTGGAGGAGAAGAAAACCTTTTTCCAATAAAATAAGGAAAATCAATTAGATTGATTTATCTCTTTAATTATAATATTTTGTCAATATCATATATTGATTATAATTATCTTATTACCATAAATCTATTTTGCAAAATCAATTAATATCCTATATTAATATTATGGCAATATTTATTAATTAAAGTGCACAATCCAAGTGTATCTCATACACTCAAAAGTGGCGCCCCTTTAGTCAATAAATTGACTTCCGGAATATTCTTTAATTAATATAATTTATATATAATTAATATCTTGTATTTTATTTATTCATAATAAATAAATACCACCATATTAATTTACCACTATAACCTTTATAGTCTAGAGATAAACTTTCCTTATTTGGTTATCAACTATAACGCATTTTAATCCGACTCGATGTTCATATGTGTGTGACCCGATAGGCTTCGAATATGTTGGCCGTAGACACAAAGTGCAATTTACTAAAATGCCCTTCATACCTAACGATCACGGGATAGCGTCACAGCAACACGCCGTGACCCCAATTATCGGAAGAGTCAAAAGCAATGACTACTACCTTTCATGTGAAGCGCGTTACCGTGTAACTTACAATCCTATCGCTATAATAATATCCATACGATCGTATCTCGAGTGTCAATACATTGACGATCGTATCTTATAATCTGGATATCATGCTCTCTCGGAATAACACATTTACTCCCACTTTGCAAAGATTCTCGAGAGCTAGACATTCCTTATAAGAAGGCCATTTCGGATATTCAATCCCAATCATAGAATACGCGATTCCCGGACGACCAATCATGTATACTCGCGATGCTTCAATATCATACCCAATCACTACCGCATGATCGCCCGTGGTTAGGAGAAATCTCAATAGTGTCAAAGCATGACAATCCACACCGTGATGCCATGAAGACTCGGTCAAAAAGGATAATTACACAACCGCCACATAGTGTGACACTTAATGTAAGTGGGTCATCTAACGACGCATTCTCTAATACACGTCCACGCTGGTCAAGTGTCCCTACACTTCGATAGAGCGAGATCTATCCCTACCTTCTAAAAGATAGAAGACATCCAATACGTGCTAGTCCGATTATACTATCAATGTCCCATTTGATAATATGTAAGACTAGAGACATTTAAGTACCAACCTTGTTATAGTGATTAGAGATCTCATCAACCATAATCACTATCATGGTTTCTCTATCACAGATCGATACTAGGGACGTTACTATATATATACAACAAATAATGTGAAGACAAACAATATATAATAACATAAGTGCTTTTATTAATCATAATAAAGTTATTACATGAACTAAATAGACTGTAAACGACCCGACCCGGTCGGATCCGGTCCGACCCGATTGGGTTTAGGACACCTTTCCAACAGTTCTTTGTGAGTGACACCATTTCCATGGGCATCTTCTATGGATGGTAATTACCATTCAAGATTAATTTGAACTAACACCAATGAAGGATTTTCATTCGGATGGACATAAAAAGGGACTAGAGGGACTCAATTCTTTCTTCCTCACTGCCATGGTTGACAAGAACATTATTTAAGCACACAAATTTGCAGAAAACTTATAAGAAATGGATCAACAATTGATCATGAACTGGATTCTAACTCCAGAACAAAGATAAAAATCACAGAATACTATCAAGTTTCTATGAAAAATAACAGAAAACTTGAAGAAAACTCTGAAGTTACTTCTACAAAGCACCAGAGTTAGCACAAACCGGGCAAGAAACGCTCTGATACCCTGATGAAATTGAAAATACAAGACAAAATAAATTGTGGAATTCTCATTAATGAGCATAAGATCAAGTTAAGTTACCATGTGACTGATGATGCAGTATTTATAGATGATACTCCTCATAAATCAGTTAGAATAATTTACAAATGGTTACAATAGAAAAATATCTAACTAGATTTCAGTTGAAGTATGCTCTGCTGAAGTCTATCTACTCAGTTGAACTCTTCATTCATCTGAATTCTTCAACTCAGCATATCAGCACATCTGAATCCTCTCAGCTGACTATTCTGGATTCTGAGTGTGTGCACATCCTTTTGCATCCAACAATCCTTTATCCATATATTGTAACAAGCCTCATGTCATATCAGAGTAATAAAATACGCGAAAGAAAAGAAACAAGAAAGAGACTCAGGAACTGTCACTTAAGATCTTTCATTAACAAAAACAACGGATTACAACTGCTGTCAAACTAAATCACAAATAGCTATTGACATTTATTACAACTCAACTTGACTAAAAAAGAAACAATCGGAACACAATGAACTCCATGACTCCATCCTTAAGCTTGATCTCTCTTATTCAAAATAAAGGTGTGAGTACTAGCTAGATACTCAGTAAGGAGAAAGAATATCAAAAGATAGATTCATGTATGTCGAAAACCGGGAGACATGACATGAATCTACTTCATCCAGATCGCAAACAAGTTGAAAACATAGACTTATAGCAAAAAAGAACACTACTTTAAAAGAATAACTGGAAGAATACGTAAAACATATTTAATAGCATATCTTAACATAGAAAAGTATTTGAGGAAAACATATTGTAATGCACAAAACATGATCCTACATATAACGTACTAATTACTTAACACACTGATTACGTTCAAACTTACATGTATCTTGTTACAGAAATAGACAGAGCTTACACATGACAAATAGCAGCATCTATGCATAACGTCACTGTTTGACACATCATAGTCCGAACTGAGGTTTAACCGAGTATTCAAGGGTACAACCCCTTTGTGTGAAACCCCACCAGGAGGCTATAAAGTACAACATGGGTGATACCCTCAAGGTACCCGGATGGTACATCGCGTTTAATGCAACATGTGTGATACCCTCTGAGATCCCCGGACGGTACATTGCATTAGTACCTGACCAAGAATAACCGGCTTCACAGAACAGATAATAGCACATAAATCAGGTTTATTTTTTACATCTTTCTAACCACCTAAGCTATCATATTAAGGCCAAATCCATAACCAGCACCAAACTTCCAAACCCTATCTCCGTCTACTAACCAATAGCAAAGAGAACGAACTACAAAAATTGACTGAAAAATACTTAATACTTGAAAATACTTTATATAGCACATAATAACACATAAACATAACTAGAGGCTATGTTTAAATTCTTCCTAGCTCGATGCGTCAGGGTGCAAAGACGATGCATTTAAACTGAGGAGATTCTAGGTTCAGTTTCTACTTCCTTTAGTATCCGGCAAGATGCAACGCATAGCTCTAAACTAACCAATTACGAACATGAAAACAATATTTAAACAATCTAAAAGCATAAACTTTAAATCGAAGATTGATAAGAAGAACTCTTTAGTCGAACATCACCTTACAACAATTATTCCTCGAATTGGCTACTTCGATTCGCTTATTCGGAACACCATATCACAATTCCCATTTTCGATCCTCTGTTAATTTTGTATAAACCCTTTTTTTTAATGAATAAACCCTAATAATTAAAGACACAATCTTTAATCCTAAATCTAAAATTAAAATTATTAAAAAACAACAAATATGATAACTTAGGCTCTGTTTGGTTTAAAGGAAACAAAAGGAAAAAAAAATAGAGGATTGTGACTGAAGAGAAAAGAGGGGGGAATTGGTGATTTCAAAGTCTCTTTGTAGTGTTTGGATTGAATAAAGGAAAGAAAATGAAATATCAAAATCCCTTTATTTTTTTTAGTTAATTACATTGTATCATTTCCATTGGTTTCCAACTTTTTTTTTTCTTTTTCAACACAGAATGTTAGGAAAAATGCGATAATACAATAAAAGAATGATCTCCAAGGCACGTTAAACGCTTCTTTAAAGAGATGTTTTTACGATCTCTCTCAGGATACAATGGAGTACAACTTTGAGACAGTATATGTTTATTCTGATGATGCTTCTGAATGAAAAACGTTATGATACTGAATGCCGGAGTTCTCTATATATAGACAAGTAACCGATATGGTACCACTTCGTCTTCAAAGGATATGTCCCATGAACAAGCACCAACGAAATGGTGTGTCCCAATGGACAAGCACCAACGAAATGGTGTGTCCCAATGGAAAAAATCCCTCTACGAAAAAGGTATGCATTCGCATGGGTTCGTTTAGGTTTCGGGGGCGTTGCCCCGGGTAACTCAGCGTGCAACGACACAAGTGAAACAAAAATAAAAACTAACTTTGTGAATAAAATATCTAACACAGAATACTAAAAACTAGACATAAATCCCTCTAACCCATTTCTTTTCTTTTCTTATTATTTCATTCAAACCAAACAGAGCCTTAAACTTCCCTACAAACCACTGATGAATCGAAATGAAAAACGATGCACCAAATTGTGACCGGATCATTTTTTTATATACTTCCTTCTCCCGAAATTCGCTGTTGCCGCCCCTCCTTTTTTTTTTTTTCGTTTCTTTGACCGGATCCTTTTCCCTTTTCCCTTTTCCCTTTTTCCTTTTTTAATTTTTAATTTTTAATTTTTTAATTTTTCTTTGTTGATATATACCACCCACAATAAACGATGCACTGTCTGTATTTCTTTTCCCCCAATAATTTCATTAAATATTTGTAATCCTTCAAAAACAATATCTTTTAGGTGATTTACCTTTAATTATCGGATCCAAATAATATATTTTTATAATTATCTCACTAAACTAAAATATTTACCATTCCGGTCAAATACCTATTTTTCGATTATTTATTAAGCCATAAAAATCACACATTCACAAAAATGACAACGATACCATAAATTAAAAGTTCAGGGTTTAACTTGTAGGTTGTGGTCCAACCTAATAGGGATAAAATAAAACAGTTTACATGGTTCTATATGATCACACTAATTGGACATATGATAATAGAAAATGATATATCATGTTGTGTCGTATATACACACACACATATATATACTCTCTCCGTCCTATATTATAATGTCTTTTGGTTTTTTCATACAGATTAATAAAAATTATAAATGAGTTACTTTTTAATATTCCAAAGCAAAATATTGTTGTTTTTTGAAGTGACCTATAATATTGCATTGTTTAGTGTTAAAATGAAAACAATGCATTTAAACTTAGAATATGAGAAAGTCTTATATTATGAGACAAAACTAAAAAGTTAAAAGCCCCTATATTATGGGACGTAGGGAATATATGGATAGAATAGAGAAGACAATAACCGGAAAAAACCAGAAGCATGGCAACCAAAACCGGACTGGATTCTACGTAATTATAGTTCGGTTTCGGTTTGTAAATTTTGAAACCATAAAAGACGGTTCTGGAGCCAAGAACCGATTTCTCGCAGGTTCTGAAGCTAGAACCGACTTTCTCAGTGTCGGTTCTCACAATGCATACGTGAAGTCTGTTCTTGATTACCGACGATGTTGGATATCGCCTGTTTGATGATCCGGGCCCTAATTCCTCTAGTGACAATAGATTCAAGAATAAACCCTAGAAAATAGATGTAAGAACGGGATGAAACGAGGTTGTGTTTGAGTGTTTTTAGATTGAGCCTGAGATTGTAAATCCCAAGTTACTTACGTATCCTGTAATTGTTCAGGAATCAAGTATTTCGTAGTTCTTTGGGATTGTTTATATATGGGACGTCTCATTCATGGCAAGCATGTGCCTTGTCCTTCAAGTACTCTATTTTGTAACACTTCAGAATTCTCAACGTGTTAATCCCTTTAATGTAAGAGATAATCACAAAATATTTTGAATGATGGTTTAAATGGTAGGATCAAATTTCTAACGGTGAAGGGCCTTTAGGATGCACGTGGGCTAATTATCGGATAGGGGAAGCTCTGGCTTACCTGCACCGAGCCTCCAAGGCCGTTATGGCCCGAACTGCGCTGATCCATCTCCGTTGCGCCCTGACCGACCTGCGTTGGACTGAGAAGCAGACCAGGCTGATCTCCCACATGGGGTTCAGATCTGCCTTTAGGTATAAATTGAGGATCCTGGCCTTTAACATTATACTTTCTATGTCTTCATTTATTGTTTAGTCAATGAGAGGATGACATGTGGTGAGGGCCAGTCCGACCTCTGTCAATTATAGAGTCGATATTTACAAAATCGAGTCTACTCTAATGTACAAGTAGAGTGGTACAACCCTAAACAAAATCTATCTTATTTGGTAAAAGGCCATTCTGCCCTCTGAGCCCAACGGTCATATCTTTAAAATCTGGGGATATGACACTCAGCTTTGATGTTCTAATAAATCTCTGTTCTCTCTAAATTCTCTAATTCGCTCATATCTCCTTCTAAATTCTCCTAATTCTCCATTTCAATTGATTCGATTTGGTCGAATCCTGATATGTTATTACGTAAAGAGGCAAATTCGGAACTAACTTCTGTTTCTATTGCGAATTGCCAATGAGGAGGAGTGGAGAAATCTGTGGCGCTTACGGTGGTAGATTATTCGATCATACCAATGATTATATAATTGGTAAGTACTTCGTTATTTTATTTACAAATTCGTAATTGATTATGTTAACCTGATGTGGATCAGTGGATGCAATATTTTCATGAATTTATTCTATTCGATTCAGAATATACTGATGATGGAAACAGTTGCACATACCATCGTAGAACCTACATATCGAGATCGCTAAGGAGAGACGGTAGGCGCTTAAATTGGGTTGCTCTATGTATAAGTTTTCTTTCCATTTAAGATAATTTTTATATTTTTATTTTTAATTTATGTATAACACATTGCCTTCTTTTAATGCAGTAAAATCCGCTGAAACCTCATGGATTGCTGTCCTGGGACTGGATTATATATGCGTTGTGACCCTTGACACAGCTGGGGTTCGTAATTAGCCCTAAGTATTGTTTTCTATAATTGATTTTAAGCTTCCTTTGGCAAAGACATATTATACTCCTTTTAATTGTGACGTTAGTTGTTAAAGTCACTCGAACACTATAAATATGAACAGGAGAAGCCGGATCTGTTCCAAATCGTTCCTGACTCATGGTGTGAGAAGGAGGTTATAAGTGCGGAGGCTGTAGGTGCGCCATTTTATTGTTGTTCAATGTGCTTTTGTAGTAATGATTGAATTTAGGTTTGGCAACTCTATTCATAATTGCTTATAGAAATTATTAGTATTGGTGTTGTGATTGCTAGTTATTATCAATATTGTTTACTAGTGGGTTCTCTCTCTCTTGAAGATTTCGTTGAGGCCTTTCGTTATTCAATGGTAAGCAATCTAGTACAAGTACATTATACCCTTTCTGCCACAAGGATATTAGCTTAATTTATCCTCGTGTAAACCGTTTAGAGGTGTCGTAGGCAGTGAACAGTTCAAGACTCTAAGACGGCCTCTAGCTGAGTTTGTAGACAAAAATAAAAAGAATCCTTTATCGGGCAATGGAGATAAAAGTAGTATGGACCTTACCTTTTGTAGAAATATTGAGGAAAAGCTTTTGTATATTTTATTGCTTAGCACATGCCTGCAATACAAAGAAACCCCTTTTTACTTCTAGGAAAAGAAAACTATTCTAGCCCCTTCCCCAATACACGAACGCCTCTACTAACCCTACTGCCCAACATGGAGATAAAAGTAGTAGGAACATCAGTTTTATAGTTTACTAATTACATAATTACACTACTGTTCTTCTACATATAATACACGAATTCCAACACTCTCCCTCAAGTAGGCGCATAGATGTCAATCATGCCCAACTTGACCACAAAATCGTCAAATTCCCGCTTCCTAAGAGCCTTGGTCAGCCCATCAGCCGTTTGCTTTGCTGATGGCAGAAAAGATATGCATATCTGACCTCTCTCCAGCTTATCCTTGATGAAATGGCTATCAATTACCATGTGTTTGGTTTTCTCATGGTGTACGGGTCGTTAGCTATGTCTATTGCGACTTATTATCACAATAAAGCTTCTTTGGCATATTAGCATCCATCCGTAGATCTTCCATGGCCTGTTTAATCCATACAACTTTACAGATGCGGTCATAACACTTTTCTTCTTGCTCCGCTTAAGTCACTAAGTTACCCCATACAAAGGTATAGTAGCCTGAAATAGATCTTCTATTGACAGGACAAACACCCCAATCAACATCGGTAAAGACCTCAATCCTTCGTTTTTCATTTTCCCAAAGTATAGGCCTTTCCCTGGGGTGCTCTTCAAATACTGTAGGAGCCTATAAGCGGAATCAAGATGCTCTTGCATAGGTGAGTGTATAAATTGGCTCAATGATCTAAATGCATATGAAATACCGTGCCTTGTGTGTAAAAAGTAGGTTAACTTCCCCGCCAACCTTTGATATGTTTCCATATCCAATGGGTGATCCTTCAAGACTTTCCCTAACTTCATATTTGTCTCCATAGGGGTGCTTGCAGGCCGAGCCCCAGCCATTCCTGTTTTAGCTTGCAAATCCAAGGTGTATGTTCTCTGATACACGGATAATCCCTCCTTAGTTGTGGAAATCTCATTGCCTTAGAAGTACCTAAGAGGTCCAAGGTCTTTGATCTCAAACTCCTTGGAAAGACTCTTCTTCACCTCTGCAGCTTCATCCAAATCATCACCTGTCAAAATGATATCATCAACATATACAATCAACACAATTACCTTCCTTGTTTTAGAAGTTTATGAACAAAGTTTGGTCTCCATGACTTTGAGCAAATCCCAATTTCCTCAAAACGCATCAAGTGATCAAACCAAGGACTTTGCTTGAGCCTGTATAATGATTTAATCAACTTACACACTTTTCCTCCAAAACGATCTTTGAAACCCGGAGGAGTATCCATGTATACCTCCTTTTTAAGATCCCCGTGAAGAAAAGCGTTCTTCACGTCAAGTTGGAGCAACTGCCAAACCAAGTTATAGTTTTTAATTTTGCAACTGGCTAGAACGTCTCCAAATAATCGATCCCGTAACTGCCAATCCAGGTCATAGTGTTTAATATTTCAACTGGCTAGAACGTCTCCGAATAATCGATCCCATATGCCTGTGCCTGTGAGTACCCTTTGGCTACCAACCTAGACTTGTGTTTCAAGAGTGACCCATCTGTATCAATACATATTAGTAAAGACCACTTACACCCCACGGTTTTTCTATAGACCACTGCATCTTACTAAAGAGCAACTATAGCAGCTTTGCAAACTACTCCAAAGCCCTACCCCCCTACATCTGATACGTTGTGCTCCTTGGTAGGGAAAGGTAACAAAGCTCTTCTTTCCTCTGTAGGAATCAACCAAAAGCTTATTGGGTCATTTACTTGGGGCTACAAACCATATGTAAGGTTTTTCTGAACTTTTCATCTTTTATATTCCTAGTGCTGTTTGTCAAAAGATGAAAATAGCTGATGATTCTTTTCATCTATGGTACTTTTCGCCTTGTGTGATCTTTACTGGTGTCCTTCATGCCCCAGTCTCTCTTATAATCTGAAGTATGCGAGTGAATTGACATATTTTACTCGATGCACTGTCCATTTCTCTGTTGGTGGCTGTAAATTTTGCACTTTGTCTTGTATATCCAATCCAGATTAGTTCTCTTAACGTTTGTAGTTATTCTATTGTGGGGGGATGATTTCTTCAGGTCTCTGGCCTGAACATAGTGAGTAGATGACGTCTTTCACTGTTCTTATGTTCAGAGTATACAATTTCTATGTATGGGTAGCCAACCTGTCTGTTCTGGAAAGACAATTCTACTGATTTTCATGCTTTTTTACTTTATTTTTATTTTTATTGTATGCAGTTTCTGTGATTCCGGACACTAGTGAAGTCCAATCAGAATGTGATATTGCGGTATGTGGCTAGATTTAATCTTTTCAAGACATTTTTGGCATTATTATCGGAATTAAAGATACTTTTGCAGCTTATTAGTCTCTGCATTGCATCTTTATTTTAGAATTTTCCTACGGTTAATTAGCTGTAAAGTTTCCCTGTTGTATTCAATTTGTTTCTCCATGCTTTGCATATATCCGGAAGCTGCTTCTTCATGCATTCAGTAATCCCCATTCCAAAACCCTCTCCCATTGATGTTCCTTCGCTACACAGGCGAGTCTTCAATGCAACCATGCTTACCTTCTGTTAAGTAAAGGTCTAAAGAAGGGCAACCGAATACGAGTTTCCATAAGGTTGTAACAATAGCAAAACTGATATGAACTTCCCTCACTGCTGCGAAAGTATTTGTCAACAATCCAACCAATGTACTCTTAGTATTCATTTCGCAACGTCTCCCATCAGATTGATTTCGTCCACTTGACCATCTGAACATTTGGTTCGATTGACTCCACAACACTTTTTTGTGGTTATTATAAGTGTCTTAATGCACAGCATAATGTTAAGATCATCGCAGTCGGTTCTACATGAGAGATCATGTCAATAAGATTTTGAACTTCAGCATCCTTATTAGAAATCCACATTTTTAGCTACTTTAGATACTTTAGCATCGTGCTTAACACGTACTCCTTCCGTCTCAATTTGTTTGGGACATTTTGGAACTCTTGAAATTTAAGGAAACATCATTTATTACATTGTCTAGTCATTAAAAAGATGACTAATTTACAATTACATCCCTTTTATATTGTCCTTACATTTTTCAATAAATGTTGATATTTGGGCATTTTAGACATTTAAGAAGCAACTTTAAGTGTAAACATTAGGAATGGGACTTATTTTGGGACATCCATAAAAGGAATATGTCCCAAACAAATTGGTATGGAGGAGTAGTTTATTCTTCAAGTTTGTGTTGCACTTACCAATCAATTGGACCTTAATTATCATCCCTCTAGAGCTGTAATGCTGTATATCCTAACCTAATATATAGCATTTCCATGACCATTCTAGGATTCAGTAGCTACCTTTAAAGCCACAAGTCTTTTTCTTATTTGGCAGTCAGTTGAATCTTTGGCTCTGGATGATTGTGTGAATACGATTGAGAATGACAGATTGTGTGTTTTTCGTCCTCTAAAAGGACATTTTTGTGAAAATCTCTATCTACAAATCGTAGAAATGTTTAAATATGAACAGCTAAAAACATAGCGACAAGAAACATCAACTTGGGCGGTAGAAGCTAAAACTAAAGTAAAATGCTGTAATTTAAGAACAAATATTTTTTCCATATATTATTCAAAGAGAGAAAACTTTTAAATAGGCATACACTGGCTTGGAAAGCAAGAAAAAACAGAACCTTTTAACCTAATTGGCACACAACCGCCAACCTTAAAGAAACATTAAATATAGTAAAAAGACTAAATAGGACACATGATAAAATAAAAGGTCTTCAACACCCCCTCAAGTTGGTGTATGTATGTCAAACATTCCCAACTTGTCGATGAACTTAGCAAACTCAGACTTTGGTAAAGCCCTGGTGAGGCCGTCAGCTTCTTGCCTGCTAGAAGGCAGGAAGGAAATGAAAATCTGTGCCGCTTCCAGCTTCTCCTCTCAATTACAACATGTTTGGTCCTGTCATGATGGACTAGATCATTTACCGCCTTGTTGTCACAAAACATCTTCACAGGAAGAATCACTTATTGTCTAAGATCCTCTAGCACCCGTTGCAACCACAGTTCTTCACATGTTCCTTGAACCATAGCTTGGAATTCAGCCTCCGTATTGCTCCTCGCATCCACACTTTGTTATTTACTACACCATGTCACCAAGTTACCCCACATGAAGCTGCAATACTCAGAGACATACCTCCAGTCCTTGATACAACTCCCCCAACTCATCAATATGCACCCTTATACCTCTTTTGTCACTATTTGAAAGTGCAGCCCTTTTCCAGGTGTCCCTTTCAAGAACCTTAGAATTCTTTCTACAACTTTTGCATCATTCATCGGATTCTGCATATATTGACTAACAGAACTCACTGCATAAATGATATCAAGTCTCGTGTGAGATATAAGATGAGTTTCCCTACATTTCTCTGATATCTTTCCATATTCACCGGCATTTCCCCTCTGAACATCCCCCAATTTGGAATTGTATTCCATGGAGTTGAAGCTGGTTTACAATTCTCCCACCCAGTTTTCTTCAACAGGTCCAATATGTATTTTCTCTGTGAGATAACCGGTTCCTCTTTGGTTCTAGCAACTTCCATTCCCAGAAAGTACCTTAACGGACCAAGATCTTTTATCTCAAACTCTAAGTCCAACTTCTCTTTGACCTCCTAGGCACCTCTGACATCATCCCCTGGATGATATCAAAATTCCAAAGCATGTTCAGGAAGAACATGGGTGTTTGTGTCTTTTTCCTTTATTATTTAATAATAAAAGGCTACTGATCGCCAAGGGTTTGCTGTTTTCATTTGATTTAGCAGTAGGCGCCACGTTTCCATTATCTATTTAAAGGCAGTACTGCATTGTATTCACAATAGATTCATATTGAACAAAATTACTTTGCTCCTTTTATTTTTCTTTCAACATGGTATCAGAGCCTATGTTCTCATAAAACCCTATATTCCCTTAAATCCTAAAAAATTAGGACAATGAATTATCGAGCAGCCTTCACAGGGGAGTTGAGCAGCCCCTCTGCTCAATCTTCTCGTGACTTCGGATCAAGAGCAACCACAAACGGAGAAGAGGCAAATTCTGCCAATCCTCCATCTCATCTCTTGGTTTCACGTAGGTTTAGAATACTATCTTGATTGGTCCCAAACCATTAAGTTAGCCATTGATGGCAGGGACAAATTAGGGTTCTTGACTGGAGCAAGAAAGGAATCGGCCCAGAATGATCCTAGGCATGGAGCCTGGAAATATGATAATTCTCTGACTATGGCATGGTTGATCAACTCCATAGAACCATCCATTGCCAGACCACACATGTTTCTTGTTCACCTGCAACGTCACTAAGGCTGGCGTTTTGAGGAAACAGAGGCTGCATGGATCTGTTCTTTTTTTTCCTTGAAACGTCCGCTGTGCCGACGTTGCTTCAGCTGAATAAACGTCACAGATGGTGGCGTTGTGAAGAAACATAGTGACATGGCTCTGTTGATTCAATTTCTTGAAACGTCAATCACACTGTCGTTGCTTATACCTTAGAAACGTCATTGACGTTGGCGTTTCAGGAAACAGAGACGACTGATATGGCTCTATTGCTTCTGTTCTTCAAATAGTCAGCGTTGCTGATGTTCCTTGCCCCCTAGGAACGTCCCCATGGTTAACGTTTTGAGGTGTTTTTGAGTGAGTCACATTAAATCGATGCTTTTGTTCTTAAACGCGTCACCCCAGTGGACGTTGCATAATTCATCACTAGGAACGCCAACCATGTTGCGTTTTTTGTCACAGAACCAACATTTTTCCCTTGGTTAACACACAATCAAACCACAAAATTACACCAAATATCATACATTTCAACAGCAAAAACATCGATATTACTAGCATACTTCACAACAAAATAGACATAATTCATCAACATAGATCAAAATACATCAAAGTAGCTACAAAGTATGATCTAAAAGTACTACAAAGTAGATCAACGTAGCTCAAAATACATCAAAGTAGCTCAAAAGTATGATTTAAAAGTAGCTCAAAAGTAGATCAAAAGTATGATCTAAAAGTTGCTCAAAAGTATGATCTAAAACTTCATGCTTAGGCACTCGGCGCTTCCAAATCAATATAATTCCCCATCCCTGGATCCTCGACCACATCATGCCATAAACCGAGCCTATGCTGATATTTCTCATACCATTCTTTTGCTTCCAACGTCCGAACGTTATGCCAAACCACGTTCATCCTAGGTATTGGGCAAGTATCTTTCATAAACAAACGAACAAAATAGTTACCATTGCACAAACCCATCCATATATGGTTAGGTGGCCAAACCGAAGGTTTTTTCTTACTGGGAAGGAAATTTTGGTTTCTGTGTGATGTAGACAATATGCTTAGGGACACACCATATACGTTGCACACAGCCCACCAAGGAAACTGTCATAATACGTGGCCACTGCGCACCCTCCATCTTCATGATCAACTGAGGACATGCATTCGTTGTAGACATATTCTTGTCCATCAAATAAGGCCATATAATGATCCTTGTCTGACATCAATTCATGTTGCACTGCTTTTCTCACTGTTGGCCAAGCACTCTCTCTTCAAACTCTATTCCGAGTGCTATTACTCTAAAGCCGTAATTTCCATCCGGATCTACATTAACCATTGACGAAATGTGCTCATGAACATTTAGTGGAAAATATTTAAGATACCTATTTATGTATCCAGCAGTAGAACATATAGCCATCGAAACCTTTGCACGTTTGGATGGTGCCCGAGTACTTGAAGAGTTTTTTCTTTTTGGTAGAAGAAACACCTTGAGATGAAGGTGGAGTTGGGGTAACACTCGATAATTCTTGCTCAACTCGTTCAAACATGCTCATCTCCCTCTTAGTTGAGTCGTCCTCCACTAACTTCCTCTTGTTTTCGGATCCTTTAGGCCGGCCACAACCCGTCATTTTTGTTTTCGGCTCTTGCAACACCGTATTAATCGGTTGACGAATGTCCTGTATCTTCATTATCAACTGCTGTCTCTCCCACACGTCTGTCATCTTCAGTTTTTCTTCTAAGGCATGCAAAATTGGCACGTAGTCTAAATCCGATTCTTTTGGAGGTGGCCCGCTGTCTAAATCTAGGGTCATCCAATGAACATCGATCGATG
The DNA here is from genome assembly GCA_026214975.1 of Gentiana macrophylla. Classification (NCBI taxonomy): domain Eukaryota; kingdom Viridiplantae; phylum Streptophyta; class Magnoliopsida; order Gentianales; family Gentianaceae; genus Gentiana; species Gentiana macrophylla. The sequence continues at coordinate 368,640 of JAOBSW010001125.1, forward strand.
ATAGAGGGATGCATCTGGGCTTCTTCTTAAACCTTGTCATCTCATGTCTACACGGCAATCCGTGTGTCTTTCCAATAGTACATCCACACTCCTTACTCAACGCATTTCTATCATCGGGTTTTTTCAACTCATCATACTACAAGTCCAATTCGTATATAGATACATGATGTTTAAGCTCTTTAAACAACGACTTGTCTTTGAATTTTTTAGGCTCCATGAAAAGAGATAACTCAAAGGATTTTTTGATGTCTTTTATCTCTTGATCAATCACGCAAAGACCGGCTTCCCACTCCGCAACCAAGTCCCCAAGCTCGGTTTTTAGTCAATTTTTAAACACTGAATCCATTCCTTCGACTCTCGAGGTTGATGTGTTTCCTAGATGAAACACAGAGTTCGTCCATGCCGAGACGAATGCCTCCTTGCGTGCGTTCAACCATGTAGATGAAATGTAACTCATGGCGTCTTCACTAAAAGTCTTCTTACACTCTTCCAATCGCTCATTCAACTCTTCTTCTGTGTTTGTGTTGAAATATTTAGCATGTCCTCTTTAGTCTTTTGTCATTTTATTATTATCTATTATATTATTTATGTAACTAACACACGGTTTCCACCTTTTAGGTGCTTAGCTGTATGTTAGGATAAGATTATTTAAATAATAGTTTGTTAGGAGGTTGTTCTGTTATTATGAGATTAGATAGGAGGTGTGCTTCTATCAAACTCCAATTGTCATGTGTATTTAAAGAGAGATTAGCTCACTGCTAACTCTCAGATGATTATAATAAAACAAGTATGTTTCCCTTCATATAAATTCTACATGGTATCAGAGACGTGATCCACATCGTTTCCGCCGAATGGATTACAGAGCAGTCATGATGGGAGAGAGGACGTCCACCTCCTCCGGAGTTGCATCCGTGGAACCGGTGCAATTGTGACATTTGGGAATGATGAGAATTCCAACCACAACTCATCTTCCTGCTGCCGACTTCCCATGATTGAATGGGAAGAATTACTTAGAATGTTCCCAAACCATTCAGCGGCAATCGATGGAAGGGCAAGCTTGGGTACCTAATCTGGGAAAGCAAAGCTCCTGTAGAGATCGACCTAAACACTGCAGAACAATGGAGGTCGAAAATTCGTTGGTTAACGATGGCTAATCAATGCCATGGAGCCCAACATAGCTAGACCTCACATGTTCCTTTCCACAAACAAAGGACATGTGGGAGGCCATCAAGGATATGTACTCTCGATGTGGGCAATTCATCCCAAATTTATGAACTAAAACCGAATTTGGAAACTCAAGCAGAAAGCGGGGAGGTAAGCGGACTTTATAATGAAATAGTGTCATTATGGCAAGAATCGGATCTATGTTACAGTGAAACACAGGAATGCCTCATTGATAGTTCAAAATTCCAAAAAGGAGGAAAGTGAGAGGGTATATTCCTTCCTGGTTGGACTGGAGATAGAGTTAGATGAAGTCCGAGGCGGGATTTTGGGAGGAACCTCACCACCTCTCAGAGAGGTTTTCTCAGAAGTTAGAAGGGAAGAGGCACGAAGGAAGGTGATGGGAAAGCATGGAACAGCAGGAGAGGAAGGATCTGCATTAGCAACAACTAAAGCTAAAGGGAAACAAGCTAGCAAAACTAAACCTAAATGTGAGCACTGCAAGAAACTGGGGCATACAAAAGATTCCTGCTGGGGGATTCATGGGAAACCAGAAGCATGGAAGAATAAAGGAGCAGGAGGTCAAGGAAGGGCCAACCAGGCATCATTGGACTCTGGAACAGCACCATTCACTCAAGAACAATTAGAGCACTTGAGACAACTCCTAAACCTCCAAACCCCTACTACACCAACTCCAAAATGCTCCTTTGTGGATTCAGGTAACATAGCTTTCCTTAGCTCCAAACAGGTAGTCACTTGGGTCATAGACTCAGGTGCCACTGATCACATGACTAGCTTCTCTGAAATATTCACAACTTACATCCCTCTTGCTGGAAATCAGAAAATTAAACTAGCTGATGGGTCTTTCACCTCTATTGCTGGGAAAGGATCCATCCCCATTACCCCTTATATAACCTTAAAAGATGTGTTACATGTGCCAAAACTTGCCTTTATTACAGTTAGTTGGATATTAGATCCATATCCTTTATTTAAACTCTGTAATCCCATTCAGTTTTTAATTAAGAAAGCAATTTAGCTTCTCATCTCTATTCTTCTCTCTCCTTTCTAAAATCTACACTCCGTCCCAAAATGTAAGTCCGTTTGGACTTTTTCACACTTATTAAGAAAGTTAGTTATTAGTTATATTTGTTATGTGTCATTAACTTTGATTAAAAAGACTAAAATGACCTTTCATTGTTATTAATGCAAAGTAGTAAAAAGTGGTTGAGTATATAATAAATGAGGGGTAGAATGTGAAAAATGTAATAAATGCTTTATTGGTTTTCTAAATGGACTTATATTTTGGGACAAAACCAAAAAGCTAAATGGACTTACATTTTGGGACGGAGGTAGTAGTACTTTTAGATCATACTTTGTAGCTACTTTGATGTACTTTTAGATCATACTATGTTGATGAATTATCTATTTTGTTGTGAAGTATGCTAGTAATATCGATGTTTTTGTTGTTGAAATGTGTGATAATTGGTGTAATTTTGTGGTCTGATTGTGTGTTAACAAAGGGAAAAATGTTGGTTCTGTGACAAAAAACGCCAGGCGTTCCTAGTGATGAAGCAACGCCCCTAAGGGTGACATTTTAAGAACAAAAACATCAGATTTAATGTGACTCTCTGTATCAAAAAACTACTCAAAACGTCAACCATGGGGACGTTCCTAGGGGGCAAGGAACGTCAGCAACGCTGATATTTGAAGAACAGAAGCAAAAGAGTCATTTCCTGAAACGCCAACGTCAATGACGTTTCTAAGGTATAAGCAACGACACTGTGATTGACGTTTCAAGAAATTGAATCAACAGAGCCATGTCACTCTGTTTCTTCACAACGCCACCACCTAGCGTTTATTGTGCTAAAGTATCGCCGGCACACCTGGCGTTTCAAGGAAAGAAACAACAGATCCATGCGTCTCTGTTTCCTCAAAGCGCCGACCTTAGTAGCGTTGCTGGGTGATCAACTCCATGGAACCATCCATTGCCGGACCACACATGTTTCTCCCAACAATAATGGATATCCGGGATCTCGTGAGGGAGATGTACTCGAGACATTGAGAACTCCTCACAGATCTATGAATTAAATACAAGGATTTGGAATCTGGAGCAGGATGCCAAGGATGTAACAATGTACTACAATGACATTGTTGCCCTGTGGAAGGAATTGGATATTTGCCTTGAGGACACATGGGAGTGCCCTGCAGATAGCACAAAATTCAAGAAACATGAGGAGAATGAGAGGGTGTATTCCTTCCTAGCAGGCCTGAACTCTAAACTGGATGAAGCAAGGGGGAAGATATTGGGAAGGAAACCTCTTCTTATGTCAGATTTTGTCTATTATTTTTTTCTGTTTAAATTTGGTCAACCTGTTATGAATTATGACCTTCCTGACAGCTGGCTGACTTATTCAAAAGTCAATATAGCCGTTAGTTCCTCTGATGTGCTCGATTTGTGCGTGTCATCCTTGCGCACGGGCCATGCTAATCTTCTTTTGTCGCTCCAATTTTATCGGATTTCACCGAAGGGGCGATTCTTTTCATTTCTAATGTAACGAGAAAGTCTTTCTCTTCATCTCTCTTCTTTCTTGACCTGTTTGACCTCAACTTTTGTATTTTTGGTAGGATCATTTTATCATTTCCAGGAGCTAATTATGGGAGTAATTAGGAGATGATTAGGGACCATTTCTAGGAGCTAATTACGAGAAATATGCTCTCATTTTCTCTCAATAAACTACAAATGTACAATTCCTTTTGGTTGTTGATTGAAGTACTCAGTACCATGGTCACTCCTTAGAATCTGAATTTGAACAAGGAATTGTGTGTTGATCATCTCATATAAGTCTTGTCATTTTGACTTTTTTGTTAAATGGTCTTTCCGTGTAATGGGGACCAAGTTATTGGTTTTGGTTTATTTAAGTTCCTAGTAGGGTTACACTCCAGTGAGAAAGGCTATGTATCTATAAAAGGACCAAGTCCTGTCAATACACAATTCTATAATCAATCGCTCCTCTCAAACTATCTACATAAACTTTTTTCAAGTAAAGGGAGTTCAATTTACTGGATGATTATACCTTTTTTTTCCAGCTGATAGTGCCAATGATGAAGTTTTGTGATACTAGGGGCTGGGGTCTGGATCCTTTTTGTCTTGTACGGTTGTACCTTGAATTCCCTGGCTTTTTGTCTTGATATTTGCATCACACCTTTGAATTCGTTATTGAGACCCCCTGAATTTCAAATTCTAAACCTTCTTTCAAGTAAAGAGTGTTCAATTTACTGCCACTGGACAATTATACCTTCTTTCTTTTTCCAGCTCATACTGCTAATGATGAAGTTCTGTGATACCAGGGGCCATGGACTGGATCCTTGTCTTGTACATGATTCTGGGTCAAATAAATGCTTCAAAATCATTTCCTTGATCACATTCTGGATTCATACTCTGATGAAACATTCAAGTATCTCAATTGGTCTCAGCTTCCACTTGACTCCAATTATTCACCTCCTCCCCAACTTGAACCCTCCTATTATTCATATTCTCTTCCGATGCCCCTCCCTTCGGCTAAGGAGTCGTTTGCTCATTAGATCGAACTTCCACCCTCTGATCTCCTGGAGCCAAAGCCAGGATTCTCCAAACTCGTGCTTACTCCTTTGCCACTCATTCTTGTGGGAAGTTTCTGGTTTAGTCACCATGCCAGCCTGCTTCACTTCTTTTTGCCCAAGGGAAACTCAATCCTGTAGGTCAGAACAATTCCCATCTGCAAATTATGTTTCATATTAAGCTTGGCAGAGTAAATTCTATATTGATTATATACAAGGTCCGAGCACTCCGTCATACTTTATATCATTAGGCCGAGCACCCTTATGATTGTCTTGATGCATAATGTATACCGTTGGTCTTATTGCTGTGCAAGTGTGGTGGTCCTTTCTTTTACATTTTCCCCTTAATACTTCTCATTGTGTGCTCGTCTGTATTTATTTATCCTCTTATAACAGGCCACTTTTTCCGAGTATAATGAGATGGTGGCTATCAATTTTTTACGAAAGATATTCAGGCAGTGCTGGGCCTTTACGTTTGAGGATACTGTACTGGTAAAAGTACCTTAAAACATGGATATGTAATTTACATTTTTTGTTTTCCTTTCCTTTTTTTCTTTGTTATGTCTGTGTGCATGTTCTGTGGTGGTTTGATTTCAACTACCATTTTATACAACTCATTGTTTAGTGGTTCGTTACGTGTGCCTATATTTGTTGAAAGCAAAAGCCAAGCCAAGCTGTCTCTTAGTGGTTTCTATACGCCAATGGTTATTTAATGCAATATTAGACTTGCATTTCTATTATCTGCTTATGAACATGTTTCTGTGGTAGTGTTCCAGTTACTAGCTACTGTTTATGGTCTGTAATCTGTATACTTACGTCTTCAGAATCGTTGGTGATAAAACAACTTTTTCTTTGATGATCATAATAAGCAGTCAATAGTTTAGCCATTGCCATCAAGCTCAAACTTCTCCCTTGCACCCCCATGGACCGTATTTATTTGATTACTATGAACAAATCTCTTGACTAAAATTATGGGTGGCAATTATGTGAAATGTGCTGTAGTCGGGAAACATGGTTTCATTTGGGGGGGGGTTCTAGACTTTGTACATACTCGGGGTAATTAGAAATAATCAACATCTCTTCAGGTGCAGTTTTTATGTTAGAATGTAATGAATGGGTTATGGCTCACTTATCAACAACACTGGGCCAAAAAAGCTGGTTATGGTCGGAGTGGACGATTTCCATGAATCTTATGTTTATTGCGATGACGATTGGTTTCTGTTTGCAGATAGCAGTTACCGCATTTCGCCACTTGCTCTCTGGCCCTATGAAGGCTCGTGGGATCGAGGTAGTGTTATTGTCTAAGAATGCGGTTGAATTTATTTTGAGTTTAAGTTGGTCGTTCTACAACTTTTCTTGAGAATTGGTGATCATTAATGTGTTGATTGTTCAATTAATTGAGCGTATACCATGTTGAATGTCTCTTTTTATAGTTACATAAAACTTAACCAACATGTAAAGATTAAGCCCTACTACATACTAATTCCAATATTACCCTTACAACATAATAAAAATTAATAAAACAACAATATGACTTGGAACTCTATATCTCACACTCCTCTCAATCTCAAGTTGGTGCATAGATATTCAATATGACTTGGAACTCTATATCTCCACTTTTTTGGTCCTATCATGATGGACCGGATCATTAGCAATATCTATCGCAACTTTGTTATCTCAAAATAAGTTCATCGGCAACTAAAGAAGCATCTTCAAAGCAGTCGAAGCTCATTATGGCGAAGGCTCTGATTTAGCCTCCGCAGGTTCATCGCAACTACTGCTAGTATGCAACGAATTGCATATCTTGCCACATCATTCTCATCCGTAGTGTCCATATCGATTTCAGTCAACATCAGGTGGGTTGCCTGAAACCATGCCATGTCTTCAGCACGACTTTGTGAATAATTGTAAATGGCTTGGTTGGTTTATAGGGTTTTGGGGTATAAGTGAGTACGTTTGTGCTTTAGAAATTTCACAAATTTCATAATGAAAAACAGGCAAATATTTTTTAAAGAAATTTTGGAAACAATTTTTGTAAATACCCAAAGCTGGGATGCTCTAATCTAGCATGTCACATCATAATCTCATTATTAGACATAGTTGATGAACCGTAAAATCTAGTCTTAGGTTCTTATTATTTTTGTCAGCATCACTTCCCTCCAACATGTAGAGACCATCCAAGACACTAGCACCGCCAATCTCCTTCCCCAATGTTGCATCCTGCAACTTACAATTAACACAGAAAACGTTATCATCACGGTTGGCCTTTGAGACAAACTTGTTTACGGAAATCAAAGTTGCAGGATAATTTAGGTACATGAAGGACCTCATGGAGGATGAGAGGGGAGAGATAGATCACGATCACTTGCTTGCAATGACGAAGATATGATCCATCGACTATCTTCACTCTCGATTTCCCCACTAGGTAGATTGGTATCAAACTTTTTTGAAGAAAAGTTCATATGGTTTGTTGCACCGAATCAATTATCCGAAAGTGTGCTTTAGACTGGATTTTAAAATAGAAAGGGTAAAAGGGTTACCGGAATCAACAATGTTGCATTTGAGGTTGGTATGGGTGGCCAAAAGTTGGCCGAGTTGCTCTATTTGCTCACTCTTTGTAAAGGTAGAGGTCCAGAGGTAGTCTTTTCACCTTGCTCAAATGACACTTGGTTGGCCTTGCTTGTGTCTCCAGTTTGCAACACTCTGTCCTCTAGGTTTCTAGTTTGAGGGCTTGCCATGTATTCCCGAATATGGCCCTTTTTCTCGCTTCCTTCCTTTGTTGTCATTTCTCTGGCATCACCAAGGCGGATGCTTCCATGAGAGATTCAAAATTTCTTGCCACAGATCCGAAGTAATGGGGTCCCCGCCTCACTTTCCTCCTTGATTCTTCTCTTTGACCTCGGAGAATACCACTACGAGTGTTGATGAAGTTTCCTTCCAAGTATCCTCCCCGTCACCTTATCCAGGGTTGGATATAGCCATGCTAAGAATGAACACACCCGTTCATTCTCTTCTTTTTCTTATATTTGGTCTTTGTCAAGTAGCACACACCAGTGATCATCATAGATGTCCAATTCTTGCCACAAACTTACAATCTCATTGTAGTAAGTGGTGACATCCTTAGCTTCTTGCTTGAGATTGCGAGTTTTGTTTTGAGATAATAAATTTGGGAAAAGTTCTCAGGATCATAGTACATTTCTTTGACTACCTCCTTGATGTCCTTGGTGTGGCGGGAACACGTGGGCTGTCAATGGTTGGCTCCATGGATTGATAAGCCAAGTGATTGTCATGGAGTTCTCGATTTCCAGGCTCCAAATCTAGGATCATTTGGCCCTGGCATCTTGGCCTCTCTCAGGTGAGGAATCCAAGTTTTTCCCTCCCATCAATGTCTAACTTCATCGCCTCGTGACCTTTCCAAATAATTGGGTCCATTTAATCATCGTGATACGAGAAGAAGGGTGGAGGAGGGATTTGTTGAGTATCCTCCTCTCATTACGGACCCTCTTGGTCCGGTGGCTCCGGATCTTCGGGTAGAAGATCCACTACTCGATTTCCTAACTAACCATGGCGGCTCAAGAGTACATTTTTGGATCTAGGGTTTATTGGAACCCAGAGCCACGATACCATGTTAATGTAAGTAAGAAAAATGTTGATATTTTTATTATAGATATTAACTTAATTACAATGAGTATGATCATCTACTTAAATAGAAAAGAAGGCTTTGCTCGAAACTTGATTGATTAGGATTCCTTGATTTACGGAATCACAATCAATCTTACAATTTGAAAATGTAACGAGAAAATCAACATAATCATTTAAATAAGGAGATGTCGGCTATTAGACTCTATAACCCTAATTAGCCACCAAATGATCATGGTCCCAATCCTTTGCTTTGCTTTGCTTTTTTTTTTTCCTTTGATATGTCTTTCCTCAAAGGCCATCCCCGCACTGCTCCCATTGATGATTCGATCGTCTCGTGTACCGACTCGGACATTTCATGTTGCTCGAAATTAGTACATCATTCGACTTTGAAAGATCGACCTACTTCATCAAACTCTAATCCATGCCGATTAAATGAGTCACCTAGTTACGCCTACAGAGATTTTCCACTCTCCCCCGCCCATTATCCGGTTTAAAAACATGTTCTCGCTTCAAAGAAAGTGAGATCCATTGTAACAAACACTTTCTGAGGTAACATCCTAACCATTAATAACACATTTTTTAGCCCTCAGTTCAATTTTCCCACGGTTATAAGTATGCACAAAAATGTACAACCAAAGATCATAAGAGGAAGGTCATCGACAATTCGTTTGTGGAAACGACCTCAACAACAGACTCGTAGGGTATGATAATTCAAGACCCATGACGGAAGCCTGTGTATGAGATAAATGGCGGTTAACACCGCCTCAACTTATAAATATGCCACACACCACTGAGTTAATCATTAAGGTTTTCACCTTTTCAAGTAGATGTCTGTTCATTCTCTTTGCCACTCCATTTATGTTGTGGAGTTGACATTAGAACTATGGTGTAGTATCCCTTTTTCTTGAAAGAAATTTACGATAAGTGAGTTAAAATACTCGGTCCCTTGATCACTTACAATTTGAATTTTCTCATAAAATTGAGTATTAATTGTTCAACTTAAGATTTCTCTTTTAACATGTATACCCAAGACATTCTAGAGTGACCAATAAATGTAACAAACCATTTTTAATTTGTTATCGTTTTATCTTTAAACGGACCCCACACATCTTTGTGAATCAAGTAAAAGCTTGGAAGGCTTATACTCTGGCAGGAGATAAATCTTCCTATGTTGCTTAGCTAGTACACACACTTCACATTGGAAAAATCACAATCTTTATTTCTTAATAAACTAAGAAACAAAATTTTCATATAACCTAAACTAGGGTGCCCAACGCCTTTAATATTTTATGCCAATCTAAAACTTTATTACGAGTTGAGACCAAAAGATTCGAGTTGAGACTACTACTTTTGGAAAAAGACACATCATACTTAGACTTCTCCTCCGGGATTTAGAGACCACCAACCAACCTAGACTTGTTAATCATCTTCCGCAATGTTCTAAAACTCGCTAGCGACCTCGAGTGCACGCCTACGAGGCGCTAGGGCCTGTGAGCGCCTAGGCGGCGCCTAGGCGATTTTAGGGTTTTAAGGGAGTTTTAAGGGGTTTTAAGGGATTTAGAGTTTTTACGGTGGTGTTTTAGGGTTTTATGGGGGTTTTAGGGTTTTTACGGGGGTTTAGGGTTTTTACGAGGGGGGTTTAGGGTTTTTACGAGGGGGGTTTTAGGGTTTTATGCCTCTTTCTTGTCTAAACACTTGGGAAACCTTGATGTTTGCCCAGATGGAACCCTAATAACCTAGAAGGGCCTAAGAGCGCCTAGAAGGTCCTAGGAGCGCCTAGGAGGGCCTAGGAGCGCCTAGGAGGGCCTAGGGGCGCCCAGAAGGGCCTAGGAGTGCCTAGAAGGATCCAGGAGCGCCCAGAAAATCGCCCAGCACACTTGGGCGCCCAGAAAATCGCCTAGAGCCAAGTCGAGGACGCCCGGGGATCGTCCAGGGCCTAGGCGGCGCCTAGGCGATCGCCCAGGGCGATTTTTCCGTGCTACCGAGTCCTGAAACACACATTCATACATGTCAAATTTAACCGTACACTTCTCATCAGCAACAATTTTAGAAGTCGAAAGTTAATTGCTGGCTAAATTAGGAATATGAAGGGCATTTTTAAGGGACATGTTCGGACCAATGTTGTTGGTTTCATTCCTCACAATTATGGATTAAGAACCATCAGCAATTCGACTCTCTGTTTGCTTGCAAAGGTGTATAAGTGAAATAATTACGAGACCCAGTCATATAATATGTTGCCATAGAATTTACATTCCAAGTGTATTTATGGCTAATCTCTAGTGTAGATGTGGGAATGTATACCTTAGTCGACAAGGTTACATGTAGAATTGAGTATCTTGGATTTAAGGAATTTACTGATTTGCTCTAATTGATCTCTGCTGAAAGGAAGTAACCTGGTTGGCTCTTTTTTGCTCTCCCTTGACGGCCTTGGCTTCAAAACCCGGTTTCCCATGCAAACTCAGTAGATTCCCACCGTGTGCTCTAATTTCTTGCATTGATCACATATTGCATTCGGCTTATCACTTCTCTTCCATGCCTCGGTTTTGCAAAGACAGGGCGAACTCTCAATCTTTGATTGTGTGCCTTCTGCATTACCCGCTTCTGGCTTCTTCTCTTCCGACCTCGTAAAACACTTCCCTTGGAGGCGGTAAGGGGTTTCGTCACAGGATCCTTCCCCCTTACCTCGAAAACACCGACCTTAGAGGCGGTAAGGGTTTTGTCGGGATCCTTCCCTTACCTCGAAAACACTTCCTTAGAGGCGGTAAGGGGTTTTTCGTTGAGATCCTTCCCCTACCTCATCAAGCTCATGATTCAAACCAGGCGGACACACGTGGCCAGGGGCCATGGCCCACTCAAATTTCCGTGAAAATTTACTAATATACCCTCTAATAATTTTAAAAGCGTATGGATATTATTTCAAACAATTTCTAGTGCAACTGTCCATTTAGTTCAATTAGTGAGACGCCTTGTTAATGACATTATGGTCTATGGTTCAAAACCCTGAAGGTGAGTTTTTTTAAACCATTTTCCCGAGGCCGCCACTGTCAATCCGGCTAAAAACGAGTAAACCCTTTCATTCTCATCTCTTCTCCGGAATTTGTTCTTTTGTTCAAAACCCGGCAGCTGAGTTGTTTAACCATTTTCCTGGGTCCGCCACTGTCAATCCGGCTAAAAACAAGTAGACCCTTTCATTCTCTTCTCTTCTCCGGCATTTCACACTATCCACCTTGCATTCGGCTTATCTTCCATGCCATGGGTTTTGCATTAGCAAGGCCGAACTCTCAATATTTGATTGTGTGCCTTTCTGCATTACCCGCTTCTTGGCTTCTTCTCTTCTAACCTCAGAAAACACTTCCCTTGACGGTAAGGGGTTTCTGTCGAGGATCCTTCCCCTTACCTCAGAAAACACTTCCCTTAGAGACGGTAAGGGGTTTCTGTCGAGGATCCTTCCCCTTGCCTCATCAAGCTCATGATTCAATCCAGGGGCGGACCCACATGGCCAGGGGGCCATTGCCCCCACTCAAATTTCCATGAGAATTTACTAATATACCCCGCTAATAATTTTAAAATTTGTGTATGGATATTATTTCAGACAATTTCTAGTGCAGCTGTCCATTTAGTTCAATTAGTGAGACGCCTTGTTAATGACCTTATGGTCTCTGGTTCAAAACCCGGCAGGAGTTTTTTTTTAACCATTTTCCCGAGTCCGCTACTGTCAATCCGGCTAAAAACGAGTAGACCCTTTCATTCTCTTTTATTTCTCTGGAATTTGGTCTATGGTTCAAAACCCGGTAGCTGAGTTTTTTAACCATTTTCCTGGGTCCCCCACTGTCAATCCGGCTAAAAACGAGTAGACCCTTTGATTCTCTTGTCTTCTCCGGAATTTCACACTATCCGCCGGGCAAAACCATTTTCATGTCCACCACTGTCAATTCGGCTAAAAATGAGTAGACCCTTTTCATTCTCTTCTCTTCTCCGGAATTTCACACTATCAGCCGGGCAAAACCATTCTCCTGGGTCCGCCACTTTCCATCCGGCTAAAAACGAGTAAACCCTTTCATTCTCTTCTCTTCTCCGGAATTTCACACTATCAACCGGCCAATCCCATGAATCATCACGGCATATATCCGATTCCTTCCAAGGTGTTTCTACGTCGTTGTACTACGTAGTAACATCACACGTCCTTGCTTCATATTCCACACCTTTGTTTTCAGCTCATAAATTTGAGATATATTCTCCACATCAACATCACGCGTCCTTGCTTCATATTCCACACCTTTGTTTTCAGCTCATAAATCTGAGATATATTCTCCACATCAGAATGCATCTCTTTGACCGCGTCCAAAATATCCTTTGCGGTGGCTAGGAATGTATGCGGACGGGCGATGGCTGGCTCCATAGTGTTGATAAGCCATGCCATTACCATCGAATTCGCTGATTTCCATAATCTGAATTTCGTATCATCAAGCAGCGGCTGAGGGTTTTCATCACTCAGAAAACCCAACTTGCCTCTTCCATCGATTACCAATTTAATTGTTTGTGCCCATTCAAGATAATTTTTCCCGTTGAGCCTCCTTGATACTAGCAGAACAGCTGATCCGAGCTGGTTCTGACTGTTGTCGACGGCCACATCATCCGTATGTCAGACATACCGGAATTCGGTGGGGCCGTAGGTTGAGGGGGGTTGACGCCGGATGATGAGGAGTCGGGACTCCTCTCTCCGGTCATAGCCGCCTTATATTTCATATTGATTTTTTTCCTCAGTGTTTTATGATCATGACTCGATACCATGTAGAAGTTTAGAGAGATAAAAATTCGGAATTTTATTGCTTCTCTGCTAGGACAAATGTCCCTTTATATAGTTAGATAAATCTTAACCAACAAGAAAAGATAAAGCCCTCCTACATACTAATACCAATATTACCTTCATAACTTGATAAAAATAAATAAAACAAAAACAGGACTTAAAGCAGGACTTCAAACTCTATTTCTCAACACATTTTTATGTGCATTGCTCCTACATTTCCTATTAGTTCAAGAAGCATCGTTGTTTCCCCTTCAGGTTTGTATTGCAAGAAGGGATACTCAGACCACTATGTCATTGTCAATCAACCAAATCGAAGCTTTCTTGGATGTTAGCTATGAGGCCACCAAAAGCAAAAGTATGACTTCTGGATGACTCCCAGTAGTAACTGGAATTGTTGGCATATTTAAGCGTACTTATTCCTTATTTAATTTTTTTTTCCTTCAGTAGGCACTTCATTACTTTGCCTGAAGGTTATATGCTTATAGCGAATATACTTGGTTTACAGGCTGGTTTAATGCCATGGGAATTGATTTGTTTTTGCAGGCATCGATTTCCGCTCTGCTTTGTCTCTTCCCGCCGTCTCTATTCTGCGAAATAAAGGTATAATTTCTTCTCATTCTTTACCTCGTCAGGCTATTCTCCTTATATCATATCCAAATGATTGTGATTGTGGTTGGGTAATGTAAGTAGAATATAAACTCGTTTCTATTTTTGCATCAGTAATGGGGAGTTTAGAAACCAGTGAGGCCTACATTGTTCTCCATTATGGAAATGGTAGGTACTTGATTGCTTTAAATATGAGAAAAGGTTGCAAAAAGTTTACTTTAACCTAATTGCAGCTGATTGAACTTTTTCCTGATTAATTCTGTTCGATCTGAATCTTCTGTTGAAGGTAATGAAAAAGGGTATCATCGTATGACCCGTATTCTTAAGGGTGAGCAGTCGGTGCATAAAGGTAGGCACTTAGATTGAGGTAACCTTTGTATCCGTTTTCCTTCCCTTTTTTTTAAGAAAAGATTGGTAGGCCTCGTTTTGATTTTATCTCTACCTTTGAGGTTCTGTAACAATTTTCTTGTAGCAGTTAAATACTCTGGAACGTCGTGTATTGCCGTCCAGGGACAGGAGGCATTGTGCATTGTGAAATGTGGCACAGTTCTGGTCAACTACTAGCTCCATGTCTTGTTTTTGAAAACCAATTTTATGCTTATTTTGTCAGAGGCGTATTGTGCCCCTGTTAAATATGAATTCAGCTGTTAAATGTAACTCAAATACTTCACAAAATGAACAGGGGAAGCCCGAGAAGCCGGACCTCTTCAAAATCTTCCCTTACCTATTCCTCTGTCCGGAAGCGATAGGTGTGTGTTGCTTCTTCAGCTCTTCTAGGTGTTTTTGTTTTATTGACTGTTAAAGTTTACACGGGATAGTAAATCATGGGATCAGACGTCTGATCCTTTCTCCTTTTTATCATTCATTAAATAGAAGAGTACAAGAGAGTAAGTACATAAGATAAACATAGAAAAATAGAGTAGAGTAGAGTGTATTTTCTCTTTCCGCCCGACTGTTAGACTGTAAGATCCGTTACCACGGGGATGAGAAGAAGAGAGTACAAATTCAGTCTTTTTGGTGCTTCCAAAGTTTATATCTCTTGGAGTTTTCCTTTGTGAAGAGCTATTTTGTGGACATATAGGCTACTGGAACAGCATGTGAGATGTAGATGACCTGGAAAAGCTATAGAATTGGTGGACCTATGCCGTTGTAAATGGAATGAATGCTAGGCGAAAAATAAAAATAAAAGAAGGTAAAAGCATGCTCGATATAAGATCTGGCTGCTCTATTCTTGATAAAGCATATTATGCATAAGCCTTTCTAGTGCCAAAGGCGTCCTATTTGAGGAAGAGATACAGTATGGAAGATATCAATTGAAAAGCTATTTCTTACTCTTTTTGTAGTTAAACTCAACACATCTGTTCATGGTAGTCTAATAGCCCTCTTGGATTATTTCTTCTTCCAACTTTTTAGTTGCTCCATTGTTGGGAAAAAAACTGATTAGATGCTCTAATGCCTGAACAGAGAGGGAGATAATGTCTTTTGCTGTTAATAAGGCTTGAGGATTTTTCTTCACATGTTTAGTAAGCGTGTTTGCTCTATATAAGACAATTCTACGGTTTTTCACGTTGGCCACCTTTTGTAATTATTTTTTGCAGTTTCTGTGGCTTTGGGAAGCATTGATGTGCAGGGTGGATGCAGTACTGGGAGTACGTGGCTAGTATCAATCTTTTCAAATATATATTTTTGCTCCTTTTGACATGATTCTCAGAAATAGAAAAGTTCTGAAGTTAGTTGGTCTATGCATTGCGTCTGTATTTTATTACTTTCATAAAGTGAATAAGCAGTAATGTTCTGATGCAGGACATTATATAGTTGTCCTTTATTCATGTTTTTGTGAGACAGAGAATGAAAGAATAATATATTTCTCACTTATTAGGCGTGTGCAGAGAATTGGTTTTGAATAGTAAACCACATGAAGCCTAAGGACAGCCAGACAAGCAGCAGACAAGCTGTCAAGAATAATAAATACACTAGACTAGGGTCGCTGTATAAACAGAACTTGCCAACCACTACAACAGCTAAGACAGCTAACAACTATATAAAATTACTATTTACACATGGAAATAAAGAACCTTTTACTTTACGGTTGACTTCTAATATTTCCACACACCCCTCAAGCTTGCTGGAATATATGTTAATGCAACCAAGTTCGAGATATAGATTTCTAAAGATATAAGGTTGGACAGTCTTGGTGACAAGATCAGCAACTTGTTGAATAGATGGAACATAGTTGAGGAAATATCACCACAGTCAACTCTTTCTTTAATATAGTGCTTGTCGTGCTTGGCTTTGTCTTGATGTACAGGATTTTCAGCAATATTAAAGGTAGAGATGTCAGAACAGTCTGATTGGTATCAGAACAGGAAACTTTCGGTCTTGCAACACTCTTTTAAGCCAAATGCCTTCACAAATTCCTAATGCCAAGGCTCGGAATTCAACTTCAAGATATAATAGGCTGCTTCTTACTCCACTAAGTTACAATATTTCCCCAAAGAGAGGAACAATAGCCAGTAGTAGAACGTTTCTCAGCAGTGCTCTAAAAATCGCAAAACGCGGTCGCCTAGGCGCCGCCTAGGCGCTAGGCGCACCCCAAGCGATTCGACTTGGCTCTGGCGATCTCGGCTAAGCGACAGGTCTTTGGCGATTTTCAGGCGTTCTGGCGCTCCTAGCCGCTTCTAGCGCTCTGGGCGACTGGCGCCTTTAAGCGACCCTAGGATATTAGGAGTTCCACCTAGGGAAAAGCTTTGTAAACTAGAATTCTTGGATCAAGTCATCCAAAGTAAAGATATTACACTCTACAGAGTTTTCCCCAAATTGTAAAAAGCTATTACTTTGAATGTTGGAACTCAAGAGACTTGTACTCGATTAGTGTAAGGCGACTAAAACCCTAAAACCCCCTTAAAACCCTAGAACCGCTTTGGCGCATACTAAGTATTAAGCGCCCTGCAGCGTACCGACCTACTTTAGCGATTTTAGAACACTTGTTTCTCGGTCAAAGATCCACCCGGTCAGCATCAATAAATACTTCAATTTCCGCTTCAATCAGATTTCTTAAAGTAAAGGCCTTCTCCAGGGTTTAACTTAAGACACCTTAGGATTAAATTTGCGACTTTCAAATGTATTTCCGTAGGCTTATGCATGAATTGACTTACAAGGCCAACAACAAAACTAATAGTTGTCCTTATATGTGAGAGATAAATAAGATTCCCCACAAGCCTTTGGTATACATCCTTATCAATGGGTTTACATGTGAGGTCATGGGCTAGTTTTAAGCCCCTTTGCCTCGATGGGAGAAAGGTAGGCTTGCAACACAAGCAAGGTCTTAAATCTCAAATTTCAGGTCAATGATCCTTGGTGATCATCCCTTTTTAGGATAATATCATCAACATAGACAATTAGGATATATTTTTTTCCTGTCTCAGAGGCTTTAATAACCAATGTATGATCCAAATTACAATGTTTATAGCTAAAGTCTTTAGCTTTTGGCAAACCAAGCTCTTGGACATGGCTTTAAACCATATAAGGATTTCCTCAATTAACAAACCTTACCTTTAAGTTTTGAGAATCATAACACTGGGGTATGGACATGTAAATTTCCTCTTCAAGGTCACAATTGAGGAAAACATTTTAAATGTCTAATTGATATAGAGGCCGAGTCTAAGTTGTGACTAAAGAAAAAAAGGATTTAACGGTGTTTAACTTAGCAATGATGGCAAAGGTCTCTTGGTAGTATATGCCATATGATTGTGTAAATCCTTGGCTACCAATCGAGCCTTATTCTATTGATTGTCCCATCAACATTATACTTTATTTATGTTAAAAATCCATTTACAACCGACGGTTTTCTTACTTTGTGGTAAGTGTAATAAACCGGATGTTATTTTTAATGCATTCATTTCTTCATTTAAGCGGCGCCGTTGAGAGCTTTTCAAGGCCTCGTTGACATTTTTTGGTATTTTCTCGTGATGTAGAAGATCTACAACGAAGAACGGATAAAAACAAGAGCTACGTCAAGCTCTAGGATTTCATTCATAAAAGTGGTATAAGGATTTGTAGAGTTTTATAGGACTGGAAACTTCTTTTATTATAATAAGATGATGAATTAGCAATGTGCTAATCCCTTTAAATACGATCCGAGTAAGAGTTGGATAAGCATACAACTCTATCTTATCACAACTTAAATCAAAACAAACTCCTAACAACTTTTATTCTCCTAATTTATCGAAGATAAAATAACATATTCAAAGTGCATGTGACTTGTAGATAATAAATAATAATAAATATAAAATGACCAATAAGGACACTGCGTATTCCAACACCCCCCGAGTTGGTGCATGAATATCCTTCATTCCCAACTTGGCGACAAACTTCTCGGAACTCTGGTTTCATCGATTGCCTTAGTGAGGCCATCGGTATCTGTTTAGGAGATGGAAGGAATGGAATACGTGAGAGTGCCTTCTTCCATCTCTCTCCTTGATAAAATGTCCGTCAATATCCACATGCTTGGTCTGTCACATGCCTTTGGATCATTGACTATATCAATTGCCCCCTTTGTTGTCACAAAACAACTTCAAAGGCATCTTGCAGCTGGACTCTTAGGTCTTGTAGTACCCTCCTTATCCACATTTCTTCACATACACCTTGAGCCATAGCCCTAAGTTTCGATTCTTAGGCGCTCCTCGAGACTACATTCGCTTTTTTACTCCTCCACGTGACCAGATTGCCCCAAACAAAGGTGCAATACCGAGTCCACAGATCTTTCAGTCTTAACACGACTTCCAGATCTGCATCTGTATAAGCTTCTATGCCCTTTTTCTGCTTTTTTGAAAATGCGATCCTTTCCCAGTGCATCCTTTAGGAATTTGAGAATTCTATGGTTTGCATCAAGATGCTTTTGGTTGGAAGTGCATAAAACCGACTTATGGAGCTCACAAAGATATGCAATATCGGCCTTGTATGAGACAAGTATATCGTCTTCCTACAGACCTTTGAAATATCTCTACATTTTAGGAGCTTCACCAGATGTCTTCCACAACTTCATATTGAACTCCATTGGTGTGCTAGTAGGCTTTGCATCTGTCATTCAGTCTCTCCAGTGAGATCTAAGGTGTACTTTCTACGAGATACAACCAAGCCCTCTTTTGATCTGGCTACCTCCATACCCAGAAAATATCTCAATGGACCCAAGTCTTTTATTTCGAATTCAGTGACCAGCTGTTTTTTAACTCTAGCAGCTTCTTCTACATCATCCCCTGTCAGAACCATGTCATCCACATACACAATAATAATGGTTAATTTATTTTGGATGGTGTGATCAGAATGCCCCCGAGTGAACCCAATTTTCTTCAAAACCTGCATAAGTCTTTCAAACCAAGCCCTAGGGCTTTGTTTTAGTCCATATAAGGACTTTTTCAGTTTGCATACCTTCCCACCGGAACTTGTCCTCAAACCTGGAGGCTTCTCCATGTAAATCTCCTCTTTTAAATTGCCATGTAGGAAGACATTCTTGACATCTAGGCGTGTCAAGGCCGATCTAGATTTCTTGCAATGAGATAAGATGATTACGATGGTGTTGAGTTTAGCAGCAGTGAGAATGTCTCACTAAAGTCCACTCCGTGAGTGCAGTGAAAAACCCTTTGCAACTAACCTGCGCCTTGTGCCTCTGTGTATGGACCCATCGGTGTTATATTTTCTTTGTAAAACCCACTTGCACCCCTTGTTTTCTATCCTAGGTAGATCCACCAACTCCCATGTCTTATTCTTCTCAAGGGCCTCATTTTTTTAAGACAAGACCCTCCACTCTGGAACACTTGAGCCTCTTGGATGGTTTTAGGTATTTGAGTGGTTTGGGTAGGTGAGATAAAAGCTTGGTATTTTGGGATAGATGATCATAGGAGATATGATTGGACATAGGATAGGTTGGGTTGTTGTACTTGGCACACTTTCTAGGCTGTTTTCTCAAGGCAATGGGCAGGTAATCAAGGGATGTTTTTTCCGGTGGATTTGGTTCTTCATTAGATAACTCACTGTCAGAAGATTCACCTTGGTTAGACTCTGCACTACTATTTTCCCTTGGATCCTGTGTACCAGGATTGTCTTGAGATTCTGTTGGTTCACCTCGAGTGTGTAAGGCATCTACCGCTGAGACCTTTTTCTCTCCTTTGATAAACTCTCCTTTAAAAGTTTCCAACGGGTTAGAAGGTGGGTTATTCCCATTTTCAACGTAACCACCTTCCTCCCTGTTTGGTCATTTGCACCAGTGTGATCAAATGTAATCCCTAGTTCCTGTGTTAATTTACTGGGATGAGAATCATATCGGAGGTGGTGTCCTCAGATTGGGACTGTTTTTGTGATTTGAAAAGGATAGGTGTTCATAGAAAGTAGCATCCATAGTGACATATAGTTTCTTCTCTAGGGATCAAAAACTTATACCCTTTCTTGGTGGAAGAATACCCTAGGAAGACAAATTTCTTGCCTCTGTGGTCTAACTTATTACTGTATTCGATGAATAAACCTACGCATCCAAACACACCAAGGGTAGATCACAAAGCATCTGTTATCTTGAAAAGCGATTTGAACCTATTGAGGGGTTTGGAAGTTCAAAATTTTGGAAGGCATTTTGTTGATTAGATATGTTGCGTCAAAGCAAATGACCTCCCCAAGGTATTTAGGACACTTGAGCATAGATTATCAAAGCTCACAGTTATTTACAGAGATGTCTGCTTTTTTCTTTCAACCACTCCATTTTGTTGGGGGTGTCCCTTTACAGAGCTTTGATGTCTTATGCCGCTTCCTCAAAAACTTTCCCAAAATTGTGTTAAAGTATTCGGTTCCATTGTCACTTCTAAAGATTTTAACTGCTTTTTGAAGCTGATTTTTAACGAGAATAGAAGTTTTAAAACACATTTACGCTTCGATTTCTCTTTCAACAAATATATCCACGTAAGTCTAGTGTGATCGTCAATAAATGAAATAAACCATCTTTTATTTGCTAGTGTTTTGACCACTAGAGGGTCCCAGTATGTATCCTTGATGGATCATATGAGGGAGGCGATGGTTTATAAGGTTGAATGGGGTAGGGTTTTACGGTAAGTTTGGCCAATTCACACGTTTCACAATTCGAGAGATGTAACATTTTATTCAAAAACAAGCGAGGACACAATTTTTTCATGTAGGATAAACTAGGGTGTCTGTCTGGAATGCAGTAGGATCTTATTAAGATTCACTGCTGAAAGTAATTACATTGAAATTTTAAAAGCAGGAGAATTATCTAGGCGAGTTCTTGGTCCAACACATAGAGGCCTTCCACACTCTAGACTTGCCAATCATCATCTTCAAGTCCCCGTCCGAAACAAGCGATTATCCTTAGAAAAAACAACATTGCGTTTCTGTCCAATGTCGCTTTCTTAATGAGATAATAAATTACAGGCTAGTTTGGGTACATGAAGAGCATTTTTAAGTGTTATGTGTGATGTGATAGGGATGGATCCTTTTCCGCAAGCCAGAGTAAGGGATCCATCTCGCTAATCTGATTTTTTGGTTTCAGGTAAGGAATATAAGTGGAAAAAAATCGAGAATTCACTGGTCATATAGTGCGTGGCTCTGAGTCAATGACCAGATACCACTTGTTTGGAGCTAAGGAAAGTGCATTACCCGAATCAACATAAGCAGTTTGGTGTGGAATTTGTGGGAGTTTGGATCTTGAGGAGTTTGGCTAGATGCTCCAGGTTGTTCTTGAGTGAAAGGTCTTTGTTCGAGAATCCATTGAGGCTGGTTTGCCTTCCTCCTTCTCCCTTTGACTTCCTCCACCCTTGTTTTCCATCTTTGGGTTTACCATGGATATCCCGACAAATCTCTTTGGTATGGCCAACTTTCTTACAATGCTCACACTTGGGCCTGTTTTTGCCATTTCCAAAGTTTCTCCCCTCATTTCAGTGGTTGCTAGTCTTGATCCTTCCCATCTGCAGATTCTTTGTGGTATGCTTTCCATGACTTTCCTTCCGGCTTCTTCCGCCCGACTTCGAGAACCTCTCTCGGGGATGGTAGAGATTTCTTCCCGAGAATTCTTCCTCTAACCTCATCCAGTACGATCTAGACACTGCCAAGAAGGAGTATACTCTTTCACTTTCCTCCCTCTTTTGGAATTTGGAACTGTCAGCAGGGCATTCCCATGTCTCATTGTAGCACAAATCCAATTCTTGCCACAATGAGACTACCTCATTGTAGAACTCAGTCACTTCTCTGTGATCTTGCTTGATCCTCCATATTCTGGTTTTGAGTTCGTAAATTTGGGACGAATTCTCAATGTCAGAATACATTTCCTTAATTGCATCCCACATGTCCTTTGCTGTGGATAAAAACATGTGGGGTCTTGCGATGTTTGGCTCCATGGCATTGATCAACCATGCCTTGACCAAAGAGTTTTCAGACTTCCACTGTTTTCTTTTTGGATCTCCTTCTTCAGGTGCCTTGGCTTCACCGGTTAGATAACCAAGTTTGCCTCTTCCATCAATAGCCAACTGAACGGTATTAGACCATTCTAAATAGTTCTTGCCGGTTAGTTTACGGGAAGTGAGTAGCAGGGATGATGAGGAGGAGTTGTTTGAGTTCTCATCATTCCCGGTCACTCCTTCTGTACCAAGACCACCGGTTATGACACCAGAGGAGGTGGCTGATCTCTCTCCGGCCATGGCTGCTGCCCTATAGTTCATTGGCGAACAGGATTTGCGGAACCTTGCTCCGATACCATGTAGAGTTTTATAGGACTGGAAACTCCTTTTATTATAATAAGATGATGAATTAGCAATGTGCTAATCCCTTTAAATACACAGTCCAGTAAGAGTTGGATAAGCATACAACTCTATCTTATCACAACTTAAATCAAAACAAACTCCTAACAACTTTTATTCTCCTAATTTATCTGAAGATAAAATAACAAACTAACTGCATATTCAAAGTACGCAGCTTGTAGATAATAAATAATAATAAATATAAAATGACCAATAAGGACAGCTGCATATTCCAACAGGATTACATGATAATCTAACTTCTAGTAGAACTAAGGGTATTTATAGGCTTAAAAGCCCATTTATCTAAAACGTACCACTAAAAGCCCAAGTGGTTATCCACTTAATTTAAAACTCAAATAAATACTATGAATTAACTTGCATGTGCCTCTTCATCTATATTTGTAGTGAACAGACTGAATGTAGGAGATAAAGAGGAATGTCATGAAATTATACAAAGGGTGCTTGGTACAACTGCTAGTTCCCTTCCTTAGGGCAATGGGCCTGACATCAATCTGAACTTTAGGAGGCCTTAGATATTTACCTGATCCTGAAGATTCTATTGTATTAATACTGGAATCAAAAAATTCATTCATACCAGATTGATTGTTGACTGTCTCCGGTTGAGAATGATGTCTATTTCTGTCAGGCTCCCCCTCTGCTTGTGATTTTAGTTTCTTCCTTGAATATGCATAAATAATCGGAGGTCTGAAAGTGCTGGGCTTCATCCTTTACCCCTTTTGCTCCTGAAAATCTCCATTTGTTAGAGGCAAAGTGACAGCCATAGGGAAAGAGGAGTCCATTTCCCAATCTTGACATGACCGAGTAAATGAACATCCCTTATTACCATAGTTTGGCTGAGTTTCAAAGAAACTTACATCCATAGGTTTGTTATAAAAAAAACTGTGATAGGAGAAAAACATTTATACGCTTTTTGGGTACTAGAGTATCCCACAAAAACACACTTAAGAGCCTTGGGTCTAGGTTGCTTCTGTTGTGTGATTATATGTGGACAAAAGCAGTATACCCAAATGTCTTTAAGGGTATAAAATTGTTTCTCAGACAGTTAGGAAATTCATCAATGAGCACCTGTTTTGGAATTTTGAATTGATGAATTTTACAGGGTAACCTGTTAATTAAAAAAGTGGCTGTGAGTAAGGCTTCTCGCCAAATGTATTTTGGGACGTTCATATAGAACATCAAAGCTCTAGCCATCTCAAGGAGATGACGATTCTTTCTTTGAACTACCCCATTTTGTTGACTGTCTCAACACAACTACTTAACTGGATAATGCCCAGTTTGCCAAGGAAATCACTCGGAGTTTTTTTCAAATACATTCTTTGACATTGTCAGTTTTCACCATTTTTATCTTTGTACCAAATTGGTTCAATATCATGTACTAGAAATTTTGAAAAATATATCCCACCTCTGATTTGTCTTTCACTAGAAAAACCCAAGTTATTCTAGTGTGGTTACAATACCCTAGATGACCCCCACACATAACCGTGGATCAAGGTGAAAGAGGCAGAACTTTGATAAGGTCTCTTAGAGTATGAAGCTCTAGTTTGCTTAGTGTCAGATTCTCTGTTAGAGTGATACATCCCGTTCCAGCTACCTTGTAGAGGAACCATTAGCAACTCTAATCGAGTGATCGATTAAACATGGCTTTAGTTGTTTAGGATTTTTAGATTTCCAGTCATATGATTAGAAGCTCTTGAATCGATGATCCAGTTGTTTAGATCATATAGACTAGCCATAAGAGCCATTGTATTTCTAGGCCGAGACTTACGATTAAGAGTGAGCAACACCATCTCCCGACAATTGGTTGCATCTAGAACAACAACCATAGTAGTTGGATGCATCAATCTTACCATTGAATTAATCTCAACTTTCAGACCTCCGATGAAACTAGATATGAAGTAGTTCTTATTTAGAGTAAGATTAGCATGTGTACCAGACTTATCATATCTTCAA
Organism: Gentiana macrophylla; assembly: GCA_026214975.1. Classification (NCBI taxonomy): domain Eukaryota; kingdom Viridiplantae; phylum Streptophyta; class Magnoliopsida; order Gentianales; family Gentianaceae; genus Gentiana; species Gentiana macrophylla. Next base: position 393,216 of record JAOBSW010001125.1, read on the forward strand.
ATTCTGATATGTAGTCATCTATTGACCCATGTTTGTTTCAACTAATGAAAAACATTCACTGCATTCTACATTGATTTGGAACCAAACTATCGTAACACCTCATCTCTCAGCATTGTCCAACATCTGTAAGGAAAACATATCCTTATACCACCAAACCAGACATCTTCCTTTCCTCTAATGTGCAACACAATCAAACCGACTTTCTGAGCTTTTGAGATCTTGTGCATTTTGAATACCATTCACTTCTTCTAATCCATTCCTTGGGAGCTTCTCCATTGAATAGTGGAAAATCTATCTCAGAAACTTTAACACCAACTTCACACTTTTCATTCGTAGCTAATTTGAAGTCTGCATTGTCGTTATGAGGGTTAGGTAATAACCCATCATGTACATGTGCATGAGTTCCAGCTTGATGTAAGGACGACGAAGGTGTTTGTGGAAATGTCTCACCCCCATAATCCTTATTTTAGGACATCGATTGCAGCAAGGCAGTGATGGACTCTGCATTTCAGTACTCGGCATCTACTTACCCATTCTCTGAATCTTTCTCCACCATTCCACACCCCCTCAAAGCGCTTTCATCTCGAAGTTCTTTTCTCCAAATCAACAACAATGTCGACAACACCCCAAATGATGACAACTCGAAGCTAAGAGCTCGATAAGAGGGAATTCTTGCGTAATTTCTTCATATCTTTGATTGCGTGGCCAACCATACTTGAAGTCTACTCTTCCGGCCAAAAGCTCCATCTTGAACTTCTTTTCGAGGCCTATAATCTCTGGCGACCTCGAAACTTCATTTGGAAAGTGGTACTCAACGTTCATCACCTTATGGCAGCTGGCTATTGTCGATTTGAAACCACAAAGAAAAGGATTGTTTGTCTTCGTTCTTTGGAAGGTTTTCATGGCTACGACCGTAGGTCTTGGGTACCACTCGCACTACGTTGAGAAATTTTCGCGAGCCAGAGGGGTAAGGTTCGAGCCATATGCATATTAGCGGTTTTGATTGTCATAATGGTTATTCTCAATAGATTCCATTTCCGGATGAATTCATTAAAGATCAAAAGGTAAAGCTTTCAAAGTGGTGGATGTGGATTCATTATAGACGTTGTATCGTCTATCCTGAAACTGATTCTGTAAAATCGTTACTCATAACCTTCATATCCCTTGCAGCCCTCTCAGGGTATACGGTGAGGACAAGGACATGTTAGAGAGATTTTGCGGTGGTTTTCTTGAACCTTTCGTTGTTATCCTACGAAGTTAAGATCAAAGAGTTTGTGACACAGAAATTTGAATAATCTGACTTTTAGGCTGGCAAGCTTTGTCATGGCTGTGGTGGACCATACAAGAACACACGCGGCTCCCCACTTTTTGTAGTCATATCGATTGTCGATCGCGTCTTTTTAAAATGTAGAAAGGCAAAGTAGTCGGGAAGTCATTGTCATGATAGCTCCTTCGATGGAATGTTTAGTATGTGGAGATCCATGATCAATGGGGTATATATGTCTTTGTCCTTTTCCACTTGTCCATGGAAATGCAATGGTCGGCCACGCAACTAGTGTCATGATCATAGCACCACCATTATGAGAATCGTACCTATAATCTTTACTTGGCTTGGCAGCTTCTTAATGTTCACTTGCTCCAACCTTCAATTTCCATCATATAGACCATTTTAAAAAAGGCGATGGACCGATAATCGATATGACTACAAAAGTGGGGGAGCGTGTGTTCTTGTATGGTCCGACCACGATAAAGCTTCTGCCGTGCCTAAAAGCGTATCATTCATTTCCTATGTCGTCAAACTTTGATCTTAACCTCGTAGGATAACAACGAGTGGTCAAGGAAACCACTGCAAAATCTCCGAACATGTCCTTGTCCTCACCGTATACCCGAGAAGGTTGCAAGGATATGAAGGTAATGATTTTTCTGAATGTTTTCGGGATAGACGATACAACGCTTCATAGAATGGATCCACACCCACCACTTTGAAAGCTTTACCTTTGATCTTTAATTAATTCATCCCGTAAATGGAATCTATTGAGAATAACCATTATGACAATCAAAGCGCTAATATGCATGAAGAGGTCGGAACCTTACCCCGACCTAGCGGCAAATTTCTCAATGTAGTGCTTGAGTGGTACCCAAGACCTATGGCGTAGCCATGAAAAACCTTCCAAAGAACAAAGACAAACAATCTTTTCTTTGTGGTTTCAAATCTGACTAGCCATTGCCATATGAATGTGATGAAGTTGAGTACCACTTTCCAAATGAAGTTTCGAGGTCGCCAGAGATTATAGGCCTCAGAAAAGAAGTTCAAGATGGAACTTTTCTTTGGAAGAGTAGACTTCAAGTATGGTTGGCCACGTAATCAAAGATATGAAGAAATTACGCAAGAATTCCCTCTTATCAGCTCTTCTTGAGGTTGTCATCATTTCAAGTGTTGTCGACATTGTTGTTGATTTGGAGAAAAGAACTCGTGAGATGAAAGCGGCTTTGGAGGGGTGTGGAAATGGTGAGAAAGATTTAGAGAACGGGTAAGCAGATGCCGAGTATTGCCGCTTGTCGGCCGATCATTGAGTCAATCTTTGTATAAACGGCATCAATTTTGGCATTACAAACTTCCTCCATGCATACATGTACTTCACTAAACGATTCTCGGCTTCCATATCTCCTCCAACGCCTTAGACCTTGTATTTTCAGCCATGGTAATTCAACGAGGGGTGGTACGCAGATGTTAAACTTCCTCTCAATCAAATAGAAACCCTAGCTCTGGGTATGAACCTTAACTCATGCAGCAATTAGAAGAAGAAGATAGAGTAGGAGAACATGGGAAACAGAGGAATAGAGCAAAGATGGAGATTGTATATCACAAGTCAATGATGGGATAATATTACAGACTCTGACCCCTTATTGGATCGGTAATGTCTAAGGATGACACCATCAATTAGTTGCGTGATATCACCAACTGACTAACTAACTCACTGCCCTAACGAGTTCCTGACATTCCGCCGGTCAGTTCATGTTTGACAAGACTCCAATGAAACTACTTGGTTGACCTTGTGGAAAGTCACCGAGTTTGAGGGAAAGATGTGAAACGAGGCTAAATGTTGATTTACGTCCTTGTGTTATCAAGACGAGCTGTGTGGATGGTGCGTGTCTTAGTCCAGGCTACACTTACCCTTGCAATCTTGGATTCGGTGCAACAATTGGAAGTAATCGTGAATCAAGAAGTTGGAGCAAAAGATCATTTGCCTTACGGCTCATATGCATATAGTGATATCCCATCTTTATTGCTGCGTATAACGAGATTGAGGATCGGAAATGTTGTCTTCAACAAAGGACCGAAGTCATTGGAGACTTTTTATGACCTTTTGGCTTGGTGAAATGTGCAAGTTATTAGGGGTTGAAAGCGTCACTTGCCGTCACGCCCAATTTGTTAAAAATTGAGTTTGGGGCCACCGAAGGATATCAAGCTGTAAATGTATATGATAGGTAGACACGTGGGGATTCGAGATTGTCGCAGTAGGGTTGATATCAGGAAGCAAACCGTTGTTCTTTTGTTCATAGCCTTGAGAAGAAGAAAGCCGAATAGTATTTTTAAACGTAATTCATGTGCATCCTCTTGTTTTATGTATATACAACATAACATGGAAGAGATCTCATTCATGCTACGCTTTTGAAAGAAGAGCACATCTGGTACAAAATCAGTCTTGTGCTTGATATGATGAACTAAATAATTATCGGTATTCGAATAAATACCGGGCTCAATTTAACTTGTGGATGAGTTATTCCATTGGATGATTAAAATGATGAGAACAACATAAATGCAAAAGAGAAGTGCATCATGGTTAAGGTAAGTGTTGTTACAATCTCTTCATGTTTGAGCATTTTATGTGAGAATGAAAATTTTAAGAAGACTTTGAAATTGTTTCACAAGCTTATGAATGGACTTGATCCACCAATGGTTGTTGATGAAAAGCTTGTGAGTCTTCTGGGTGGATTACCATGAGTTCGCTTGTGGACGAGCTTTCTGAGTAGGGGATATGCTGATTTAGGACATTTGATTAGATAGTTGTCTTTTATTCGTGTTTCAAATTAAGTGGATAGCCATATTGGATTTTAAGTGTAGGTTTTACCTGAATGGGCTTTTTAGCATATGAATAAATAGACTAAGCTTAGTTGTTATTACAGATATTATGTAATCATTATCATCTTTTAATGAATGAAAATCCTAAGAGCTTGGATTTATCTCTTCTTTCTTCTCATTCTAGGTCTTCTACTTCATGTTGCTTCTCCAGGCATTCTCAAAAGCCCATTTTGAAACCCCTTCCTGTTGATGGTTATTCGTTACTCAAATTGATGAGTCTCCGTAAGATTAAAATATAAAATTGATCGGAGGTGGGTGGATTGAGCAGTGGCAACATTCAAAGGCAACCTATACTAGTTCAAAGCATTTTCCAGCAAGCCAAACCGTATAGTCATTGCATACTTTTCCGTCTTTGTCCACCGGACTGATTCTGCTCACACTGCTATCTGATTATTTTGATACAAATGATACGCCAGTACATTTAGTGGTTCATTTATGGTGCCAATTCATTCCTAGTGAATCTAGAGCTGTACATCCCAACCTGATTTACAGCATTTCCATGGCTATTCTAGGATTTAGTTGCTTCCTCTGAATCCAAAGATTTGAATTTTACCTTGAGGCAGCCAGATGGTATTCGGTTCTGGATGACCGTGAGCGCTTAACCCAGACAGGTTGATTTTCACCACAAATTTTGCATTCTTAACCCAGACAGGTGTTTTTTGTTTTTGTTTTTGTTTTTATTTTTATTTTTTAACCTCATACATGCTGAATGCTGATGAAGAAGTTTTAGTTTTCAGAGGCTTTAGACTGGATGCTTGTCTTGTACTTCAAATTCTGGGTAAAATAAATGTTTCAAGCTCATGCATTGATGCAGCATTCAAGACGCCAAATTTGTTCTCACCGTCCACTTGACACCGAATACTCACCTTCTCCACTTGATCCTTACAAGTCTCAGTCTCTTCCAATCCCCCTCCTTTTAGGCTAAAAATTTGTTTGTTCGTTAGTGAGAATTTACATTCTCTGTTAGAATTTATCATCATGAATTGTTGATTTATTCTAATACTTTCCTAAGTCCTTTTCCCTGTTTTATTAAGCTTGTAATTAGCTTTATTTTGTCCAAAGGGACTTGTCTTTTTCTGGTCCTAAGTATTGACTTTAATCTCAACTAGCCGTTGAGATAAAGTCAGCCAACGGCTAGTTTTTCTTGTTTTTTTTCTCGAGTCTTTGTGTTGTACTATATAAACAACACAGACCCTCTTGTAATCACTAAGTTTCTTATTAATGAAATAAACTACAATTTATTTCTATCTTTTCTTATCTATCTTCCGCTTACATGGTATCGAGCTTTTTGGCGCAAAAATTCAAAATTCTCAGGAAATCTTTAAGGAATTTTCAAAATCCTCATGGTTGTTGAATCAATGCTACAAGTAATGCTATCGCAAACTCCTCTTTCGATCATTTTCCACCAATAATGGTGATCTTCAAAACATCCATTTGCTCTCAAACTCAATGGGGAAAATTACTTGAAATGGTCTCAGTTTGTCCGGACTTTTCTGAAAGGAAGGAGCAAGCTCAGCCACCTTAATGGGACAGGACCAGCCCAAAAAGACCCTAAGTTTGTTATATGGGACGAGCAAGACTCCATGGTGATGTCTTGGTTATGGAACTCCATGATCCCCTGAAATCGATGATACATGCATGTTCATGGCCAATGCAAAGGAAATCTGGGATCATGTGAAGGAGACTCTACTAAAGGTTAATGATGTACTCAAATCTATGAGGTAAAGACTAAAATTTCAAATACAAAGCGAGCGAGATCCATCACTGAATATTCAGGCCTGATGCAAGGTCTGTGGCAAGAATTAGACCACTACCAATGCATCAAGATGAACAACAGTGAGGATGCTGAAATCCTGAAAAGGATATTTGAAAAAGATAGGATCTATGCCTTTTTGGCTGGTCTTAACATTGAATATGACTCTGTTAGAGTTCAAATTCTTGGAAAGGGAGATCTCCCTAGTTTGAATGCAACAATTGCTCTTATTAGAGCAGAGGAAAGTAGGAGAGGTGTCATGGTTGACACATCAACCATTGAAAGTTCTGCTTTGATTATTCAAGGCACCAAGAATACTAATGATAAGAACCCTACCTTTCAAAGGAATGGGAACAATTATCAAAAGAATAACAACAAGAATGGTGAAAAAAGACTCTCATTACGTTTCTTTAGTGCGAAAGCACACACCACAGAGAAAATCTGCTGGAAACTCCATGGAAACCAGGGAGTGACAAACACCAACAAAAAGTTGCTAACACCGCCGGTGGCAATGAGACTCGTAAAGATGAGAATGTCGAGAGAATTTTGTAAATCGTAATCAAAGTCTCGCCTTGGACCTTGAGAGAGATAGAAAAGCGAGGAAGTTCATTGAGTCACTGAAGGCTCATCAACCTCCTTGGCTTTTTTCGTGTATGACTGGTCCAATAAGCTTGATCAAGGTCCAATACAAATGGGTCATTGATTTGAGTGGCACAGATTATATGGTCATCTCGTATGATAATCGACCTCGTATAAAGTCCGTAACAAAAATAGAACCATATTTGTTCTTTGATGGTTCCCCTATCCATGTGACTGGGATAGGGGACTATGTTTTATGTGACAAACTCATCTTAAAAGATGTGTTACATGTTCCTAGTTTATCTACCAACCTGATCTCCATACCTAAAATTAACCAAAGACTCAAATTGCTTAGTTTCTTTCTCTTAACCTCTGCTTGATACAGATCTTGTAAAGAAGGAGAGAGATTGGGGTTGCTAAAGCTAAAAGGGTTATATTTTGGGAAGATGGGGAGAAAACAAGTACAGCTGGCCTTTGGTTTTGTCTAGAGCTAATCTTGATAACTGTGGATGTACCACTATAGATTAGGCCATCCTCCTTTTAATTTAATAAAGCAAATGCTACCTAATATGTTCAAAAAGCTGTGATAGTGATAGGCTCTATTGTAATGATTGTGAAATGGCTAAACACAAAAGAGTCTCTTTT